>CM053789.1:653154654-653754654 GCA_028749045.1 Cupressus sempervirens | reverse complement strand
CATGGGAGACACTTTCTGACAAAGTCATAGGAGTCTTCTTCAATGGTAGGCCAATAGTAGCCTGCTCTAAGGATTTGTCGCACTAGGACAATACCACTCGTGTGGGCACCACAAAGTCCAGAGTGTACTTCCTTTAACACCATTGCAGCCTCGTTTTGGTCTAAACATCGAGAGAGAGTATCGTGATAACCCCGACGATATAGGGTGTTGGCTATGATAACATAGTGGGATGATTTTCGGATGAGGTTCTAGCGTTGGGTACGTGTGAGGTGAGGGGATATGATACCATCGTTAAGGTAAGCGTGAATCTCATGGTACCAAGGGGATTGGGGACCAACCAAGATACAAACACAGTTTGAATCCTCATTCACATAGGCGGGTGTGAGGAGCTGCTCCACTAAAAACTCATACTGTGTAGCTGCTTGGGGAATTTCCAAGAGCGAGCCTATAGTAGCCATAGCATCTGCTGCTTTGTTCTATATTCGAGGCACTTGTGTAAACTGAAGCCTTGTAAAATGCTAGGTTAGCTAATCAACTAGCTCTTTGTAGGGTAATAGCTTTTCATCTTTGGTTTGATATTCATTTAGGGCTTGCTTGATGATGAGCTGAGAATTGCCAAAGATTTGTAGCTCAGCAATGTTCCATTCTGCAGCTATCTTTAATCCTGCTATGAGGGCCTCATATTCAGCTATATTGTTGGTGCTAAGGAATTATAGCTTGAAGGCTTTTGGAATGTAATCTCCTTGAGGTGTGACCAACAATATTCCTACCCCTGATCCATGAGATGTGTATGAGCCATCAAAATAAAGTTTCCATGGGGGTTGTTCTTCAATTAGACAGATATGCTCATCTAGAAATTATGTGATCAACGGATAAGCATCTATTAGAGGTGCATCAGCTAGGTGATCTGCTATAGCTTGCCCTTTGATTGTCTTTCTATCCACATACTGGATGTCAAATTCGCTAAGGAGCATAACCCATTTGGCCAAATGGCATGTAAGTGCTGTTCTGGAGAGCATATACTTGAGAGGGTCAACCTTGGAGACTAGTTGGATGGTATGACTTAGCATGTAATGGCGAAGCTTTTGAGTTGAGAAAAAAACTGCCAAACAAGCTTTTTCCATAGGAGTGTAATTGAGTTCATAACCAACTAGGGTTCTACTGATGTAGTAGATGGCTCTTTCTTTGCTGTAGTCATCAAGCTGTGCTAGAAGTGCCCCTAGAGTAGTAGGTGTTGCTGATATGTACAAAATCAGGGGACGACCAGGAACTGGTGGAACCAAGATAGGAGGATTGATGAGATACTTCTTGAGATGGTTGAAGCTACGCTGACATAAAGGATCCCACTTGAAGTTCTCATCCTTCTTTAGTAAATGTGAAAATGGTGTACACTTATCTGCAAGTTGGGAGATGAAGCACCGAACAGATTGAAGCTTTCCCTGAAGAGAACGAAGTTGTCACAGTGTCTGGGGAGGAGGCATGTCTAAGATAGCCTTGACCTTCTTGGGGTCGATCTCTATACCTCGTTTAGAAACTATAAAGCCTAGAAGCTTGCCAGATGTGACCCCAAAGACACATTTCTTGGGATTCAGCATGAGATGATATTTGGCTAACCTATCAAAGACTTTCTCAAGGTCAACAAGATGATCCATGAAGGTATGAGATTTGACCAAGATATCATCCACATAATCCTCCAAAATGCTATGGATGAGATCATGAAAGATGGCTGTCATAGCTATTTGATAGGTAGCCCCAGCATTCTTTAGGCCAAAAGGCATCATGTTGTAGAAAAAGGTTCCCCAAGGGGTAGTGAATGTTGTCTTATGTTGATCCTCTTCTGCAATCTTGATTTGATTATACCCATAAAATCCATCCATGAGGGACAAAATTTCATGTCCAGCTGTAAGATCTACAATCATATCTATGTTGGGCAAGGGAAAATCATCTTTTGGACAAGCTTTGTTAAGATCTCTAAAATCAGTGCAAATTCTAATGTAACCGGAAGGTTTAGTGACAGGGACCATGTTGGAGATCCACTCTGAGTAGTTGATAGGTCGGATAACCTTAGCAGCTAACATTCTTTCTAATTTAGCTTTAACCAATAATGCCACCTTGGGGTGCATTTTTCTAAGCTTTTGTCTGACGGGCTTGATCTTTGGATCAACTGCAAGATGATGAACTACAAGCTTTGGATCAAGTCTTGGCATGTCCTGATATGACCATGCAAATTGGCCAATGTTCTCTCTTAAGACCTCAAAGAGGAGGTCAGCTTGGTCTTGTGATAGGGATGCAGCAATGTGAACAAGCCTAGGGATCTCTGAAGAACCGATGTTGACTTCCCTAGTATCCTCAATTAGAATAGAAGATATCTCTGGTCGATTATCTTGAGGAGGTAATGCTAAATCCTCATGTTCTACTTGTGGCTCTGGATGCTCTTACTGAGGGGTTCTCTTCACTACCTTAGCTAGTCTCAGATTCACCTTAGTTCCAGTTTTGGGTGTATCATAACTAGGTTGGGGATTTTCTCCAAAATACCCCTTGGGATCTAGCTTGTAGATATAGGCATAATCTGGCTTTTTTTTCTTGTGAGGTGTTTCAGCTCCCATGAATCTTAGAAGCGCTTCCTCTGATGTGAACTCATCAATGTGTATGACGCTTGGTTGGTCCCAATCTATGAGTTGTGGATGGGCGAGTGGTAGGTCAATGAGGTGGATGGATAGTTCTTGGAGAACAAAGTCTCCGAGGGAGATTTGGTCTAGGATATCATCGTAGGCTCTCTTTTCAACTTCCTCAGGAATGTCTTTGATTTTGACAAGGTTGTGTTGAATGTTCGAAAAAGCGTGACCATTCTCATTGGTGCCCCCAGTTGTGGGTATGCCAAAGCCAAGACCTGAATTCAATTCCCACTTGTATGTGTTGATGGGGCACTGCATGCCTCTTTCTTTTGGTCTTAGACCACCACCTTGATAGTTCCATTTGTCAGTGATGAGCTTATGTTCTTGTGGATACTTTTAGCTGAAGTGATCAAGGCGTGCTTGATTTCTTTGAGGTGCATCCTTATGTAACCATTTGTTGATATCTGGAGTGAGCTCTTCATGAAGAGGGATTTTCGAGGATACAAAGGTTGTTGGGCCAAACTGTTTGTATCAAGGAGGTGGAATCTCTTTACCTTCATGATATGTCGGTTGTCCATGGGCATGTGGATCAAGTGTGAGTGCCCCGATAGCAAATGCATCTGATAGACTATACTCTCCACAACCTTTGTTATTGATCTTCACGGTAGACAGGGTAGAGGCGAGGATGGCTTCTGGGTCATTATAAGTGTGGGATGAGCTGGCAATGGATGTACCGATATCAATTCCAGGGCAATGGTTTGTATATGAAGCTTCAATCGCATTTCAGTAAGCAAAGGGTTCTGGATCGGCATGGATGGTTACCTCAGTGCCTTGATGTGGAAATTTGACGCACTGATGGTAAGTGGATGGAACGGCTTTCATGGCATGAATCCATGGGCGATCGAGGAGGATGTTGAATGGTAGGTTTAGATCAATAACATGGCAGAGTGTCTCTTGGATGACTGGCCCAACCTTGATTGGCAGCAAAATAGTTCCTTCTGTGGTTCTTTCCAAGTTGTCATAAGCTTTGATGGTGATAACCTCACTGATGATATCTGCCTCAGTATACCCAGCTTGTTTTATGAATTTTAGGGTGCATATTTTTCAAGGCTGATCCATTATCTATCATTACTCTTTTCACAGCAAAGTTGGATACCATGATGGCTATGCAAAGTAGAAGGGTGTGATCTGGCTCGACCACGGGTATGTCAGTGGGTTTGAACGATAGGGCACATGAGGATGAGAGGTTTCCAACAAGATTATGAAAATTAGTAGCATTGATATCAAAAGGGACACAGGATTCTATGAGAGGACTATCAAGGATGTTCTTGTACACAGGACTAGTGTGAAGAAGGTCTAAAATGGAGATTTGGGCTGGCATGTTCCCAAGGTGTTCCAAGATATTGTACTGGCTTTTTGATGGAGCTGATGGTGTTGGTGTAACGGGTGGGCCTGCGATGTTAAATCGTGCTCTTTGAGTGGTGACTGCACACTCATTGTTTGGTCCTTGGATATTGATAACATTGACGGAAGGCTCTTTCTTGGATATACAACCTATAAGGCTACCATAGTCTATATAGGATGAAGTGTGGTCATTGTTCTTCCCATGCTATTGGTTTGGCTGACGGTTGTTGGTGTTGTTGTTGGTTTGGATAGGTGCTTTTCCAAGATTTTGATTGTTGTGAGGAGGAAAAGCATTTTGATAGATCTGTAAGCCTGCATTCGGAGAGGTTTGGGCACCAACAGTGATTTCCTTCCGATCAATGAGGTCCTGCACATAGTCTTTCAGTTGCATGCATCTGAGGGTAGTGTGACCTTTTACCCTATGAAATTTGCAGTACTCATTGTCCTTGTACCATGCAGCTTTGGATTGGCTTGGGTCAATTTGCTGAGTAGGAGGAAATTTGATGAGGTTTTCCTTGACTAATTTCTCAAAAATGACATCCAATGGCTCACCAAGGGGTGTATAGTTTCTAGGTGTAGGTTGGAATCTGGGCTTTTGTCCTACAACTACATTGATGGCATTAGCTTGATTGCTAGACCCTTGGAAGTTGGGTCTTGGATTGTGGTTTTGATAGCTTTGGTTATTCTGTTGTTGGTAGTTGATAGCTTGTTGATTGTTTGGTTGATATGGTGGGTTGGACTGGTTGTGAGAAGGACCAACAATAGTCACATGTCTGGTGTCAGTGACGCCATCTGTTGCAACGTGCTTGTTTTTGTTCCAATACCTAGACTTGTCATTGGAATGTGATTGATTTTGGTTGTCTTCCTTGTAAATCTTGACCACACCATCTTTAATGAGTCCTTGCTCAAGGATCATTCCTTTCTCTTTGATATCTTTGTAGGTCTGCAAACAGTTCATGGTCATGTGGTGAGCCAAGCTAGGATGGGCATTATCAATGAACATTTTCACCACATGGCGTTCTGGTAAGGTGCAGGATATGTGGGTGGTAAGGGTTTGCCATCTTTGCAAGTATTCGGCAAGGCTTTCTCCACCTTTTTGCTTGGCGTGGACAAGATCAACTATTGATAGCTCTATTTCAACAAGATGGGCATATTGGGCTACAAATGCCTCAGATAATTCAGCAAAGTTTTTAATTGTGCCATAGGGGATTCTATAAAACCATTCAAGAGCTGGTCCAGCCAAGCTTTTGGGAAAAAGCTGCAAGAGGAAGACATCATTGTATGCCACGTCCTGGCAGTGCATGTAAAATTCTTTGATATGTGTGACAGGCTCTCCTTTTCCTCTGAATTTGTCAAATTTGGGTGCCTCAAAGTGTTCGGGAAATGGTGTCATGGTAATGGCTCTGTCAAATGGGTAAGGACACACATTCTCAAACTTGAATGTCTTTGGATCATTCTCCTCTTGGATGGCTTTCAGAGCTATCTTCATTTGCTCCCATTCTGAATTGATAGGTGATGGCTGGGGTGCCCCTAATGTAGGAGTGCCTTGAGGTAGGTATGTGCTGTATGGGGCCACTGAATATGGATGGCTGTGAGGGATTTGCTGATAGGGATTATACATTGTTTAGGCAGCTACATGGTGGATGACAGGTTGCTGAGGGGGAGGTGGTGCATATTGCTGCATGTGCTGTGAGGCTTGCTGTTGATATGGGATTTGAGGTTGGGATTGAGGAACATAAGCTGGATGTGGGATAAATGGATTTCTTTGTGGAGGTAAGGTATAAGATGGTTGTGAGGCTTGGGGAAAGGATCGGGGGGCTTGTGGGGTTTGACCAATATATGTGGGTTGTGCCCCTATTTGGGATGGTATCTGCAAATAATTGGTGGTTGGCTAGGGTGGTGGATTACCTCCTAGAAGTGGCATTGAAAAGTAGTTGGTAATTGGAGGTAATGGATTAGTTGGTGGTGGAGGTGGTGGAAATTGAAAGCTTGGGAATGGAACTGATGGGGTTTGATAGCTTTGTGGTTGGATTTGGAAGCTTGGTAGAGTGGTGGCAGGGGTTGGGGTCACTTGGGAGCTTGGTAGAAAATTGGTAGTAGCTTGTGGGATTTGATAGCTTTGTGGAGTGAGGGTAGTAGGTTGTAGATTTATGGATAATGGTATTGAGCTCCCAAGACCTAATGGAAATGATGGGATTGTGCTTTGGGCTGCGGTGAACAAGCTAGGGTTAATGAAAGGTTGATTACTTGGCCCCATGGGTGGCATCCCTGTTGTATATTGCTGAGGTTGGCCAAAGATGCTAGCACTGATTTGGGAGATGGGTGGATTTGGAAGGCTGGGTTGGGGAGCAGCAGCAGCAATAGTGAAGGAGGTGAACGGTGAGTTGTTTTGGGTAAAGGGGGTTTGGAGCGGAGAGGTATGAACCAAGGATGGAGTGGTGGTGGCTAGGTTGGCTTGCGGCATGGAGATTTCAACTTGGGTGGATGATAGTATGTTTGGGTCTGTTGGATCATATGGATTGGCTGGAGGTTCTTCTTTTGGCATATATTGAGGATAATTTAGATCATAAGGGCCTATGGGTGGTGGCAGCTGCCCAAAAAATAGGTGAGATGGATCTGATAATGGAGGGGGTCTTCCAAAGTCAAAGGTTCCTACATTGTCTCTTCGAAAATTAGCCATGATTGTCTCTTTGTTCTTGTCTATAATGGCGTTTACCAATACTGCATTTCTTGGTTGGTTCATGAAAGCTTCAATGTCAGTAGGTGATGGCATAGCTTTCTCTGAGCTAAAGGATGGTTGAGTGCTCAAGGGGGGTGAGGCTGTTTGATCCAAATGATAGGGCTCCATTGTTTCTTTCTTCTTGGCTAAGTGAGTGACGGGTGGCATGAAAAATGCTCCTAGGGATGGGATGCAACAAATGCTGGTGGATGCAAAAAAGGGGGGAAGGCTTTTCTATGCAAATGATTTCCTAGGTTGAGGCAAAGCTATATGACAAAACCTAAGGAGGATTGGGTTTGGGATTCTAACTTCAAAGATATGTTGCCAAAGCACAAAAGGTATGCTTTCCTATGTACAAGCTTGGTGGTGATTGTGTCAACTTAAGGATAGACTGATGATCCTTTAGGAAGAACATGAGATTGACCACTTGTGGATCCCAACCTTTAGCTCAAGGTGATGAGGGATAACAAGTGACAAAGCTGGATTACCCTAGACAAAGCTCTGTCAAAGGGATAACCTTGGTGAGATTGGTGGATTTTGAAAGATTTTAGGAATGGCAAACTTTTGGCAAGGTGACAATAATTTTGAACGCTTAGATGTGCAAATTTTGGATTGCTAGCTAGATGGTTTGATTCTAAATGAGATGGATGAGCTAATAATGCTTAAGGGGATAACCTAAGATGGTTGGCTTTTCTACAAAGATGACTCTAAAGTGAAGCTTATCCAAGAAGATGTGGAGAAACAAGGGTGTCTAATCATAGAAATCATGCCTAGTTGGTAAGGCATAAGCAGGATTAACTCTTGGATGTTGGCTAAATTTGATGTTGCGCTCTAACCAGGCCTCTTGAAGTGCTTCGTTGGTAGCTTTGTCCTCTTCTTTGTGGATTTTGGCAATTCGTGGGCTTGGTGTTATTTCTTTTCTCTTGGCTGAAAGTTCTTGGTATGCTAGAGATGGTTTGAGTTTAACTTTGTGGAACTTCTGTTTGGGTTTGGGTTGCTCTAACATCAATTCTTGAATCTGCTTGGCTTTGAGAGATCTTGGTTGTTTTGCTTCAACTTGTTCAACTTCTGGAATAGGCAGTGACTACGCTAAGTATGCCCTAAGCTAGGATTGACCAAGTTTGGCAAACATTCATTCAACAAATAAAAGATCAAGCAATAGATAGAAACAACCAGATAGAAGTTTTTGATTCTTAGAAAGTGATACTTGCGCCAAGGAGTGTGTATGTTCTACAAATGTTTCGATCAGTCACCTCAAACACATTAACATCCTAGATGGTTGTCTACAAGGCTGACAGTTGGTTTAGCTAAGGAGTCCTCGATATACCCAAGGTACATGAGGCCCAAATCCATAGATGAGACCAAAAAGATGTCACACAGCCGAGAGGAGCGGTAACCCACTTCTCCTCTTTCACTTCTCAAGGGTATAAAGTTCCTTGAGGCTTAGCCCGAGTGACAAAATCTTGATCCCAAGAGATGTGTCTTTCGATTCACCTCCCGATTCTTATACTCCACCAAAATGCTGGAGTTGAGGTCGTCCAAGGGGTGATGAAATCCCCAAGCAGGCCTCCTAAAAAGAAACAAGGTTTTGGATCCTAATCTTATGTACCCAAGATGGCCTCGAAAGACAACAAAGGGAGAGAAGACTTGGATGACCTTGGGCTAAAAAAAAAAAAACACGCTTGTTCTTTTACCAACTAACTCTTATGTGTGCTAATCTAGACTTTGCAAGCACTCATGTTTAAGAGACAATGTTCAATTCCAACTTGAAGTGCCAACAAAATTAAATCGATCGAAGAATGCAAACAAGAAGAAGAGTTAGGGTCAACAAAAGCAAACTCACGTGCTCGGAGGCCCTCCACGTCAAGTATCAATTAATTTCCTTTAAAGCATTCAAGAGTTGGTGTGATTTTGTTTTAAACCCAAAGCAAAGATGTGTGAGACTTGATTTGTCAAGCACACGCTCAGAGGCCCTCCACGTCAATAGTTGTTCAATTTTAGTGCCCAAACTTGAAGTGTGATCGATTTAATCTAGAGTTTTGGTCATTTAAAATTTTTGATAAAGTTAAAGAAAACGTTCAAAGACCAAGTGAGTGAGTTAGATTGTGGAATATTTAACACCTTTTTCAAGTAGACCCATCCCCATAAATGGCGCTAAGATTGCAACCAATGGTTGAATTGATGGGTGATTAGAAAAGAGGTGAGTCCAAGGAACTACTCAAATTGATTTTTGTAAATTTGTATTTAACTTAACAAAGTTTCTTAAATGTCCAAAAATCAAACTTTACCTAAATTGCATGTGGAAAAGAGATTTGTTTTGTTCAATTTTAGAAGCTCCAAATGAAGTGTTTGATATTGCAATGGTTAATTGATCCTTGGCATTCAAGATTGGATTTTTTGTTTTAATCATGCATTCATAAAAAAACAAACTTGATTTTAATCCATGGCACTCAAGAGTGATTTTAGCAACATGCATTCAAAGACAAGTGATTAAACATTCAAGTTTTTTCCTTTGAGCATTCAAGATTGAGATTTTGTGTGTTGTTTTAACAACTTTGAAGTGTTTTGTTTAAACCTTAGATCATTCAAGATTGTTTTGGACTCAAAAGTGAAAATGACTCTTTGGGCTTTGATTTTCATTCAAGATTTTGTGTTCTAGTTTGCATATTTTAAGCCCAAAAATGATATTCTTAGATTGTTTTGATGCATGAAAAACCTAAGAAACACTCAAGATTTTGCAACAAGACATTTGTTTGGAACAAATAACAAAGCTTTTAGGAAA
This sequence comes from Cupressus sempervirens, assembly GCA_028749045.1. Lineage (NCBI taxonomy): Eukaryota > Viridiplantae > Streptophyta > Pinopsida > Cupressales > Cupressaceae > Cupressus > Cupressus sempervirens. Next base: position 653,745,134 of record CM053789.1, on the reverse strand, counting down.
AATTTTGGCAACCATTTAGGACTCTTAGTTTTCATGAGATTTTTAAAAGAACTTTAAAATATTTGCAAATGAGGTTCATTTTATCCTTGATTGATGCTTTGAGTTTGATTTAGATTTTAGTGTGCACTTAGTGTTGATTTTGAACCTTTTGAAATGGAAACTTGAAGTTCTTTTTAAATTCCCAAAAATGAAGTGTTCCTAATTTTGCATGAATGCATCTAAAACCTTGATGTTGCAAGGATGCAAATGATTAGATTGGTTTAGTTTCACTTGTTAAAAGATTTTTTCTTTTTTGCAAATTTTTAATTTTTCAATAGATCTAAGTATGATTTGGGGGTTCATTTTAAGCACTAAAAAGAAGTATGTATGATTTTGCTTCCTTAAAAAAAAAAATGGCCAAGATCTCCCACAAGAAGAAGAAGAAGAAGTATATGGAATAAGAAGAATATAGACAAGAAGAGGAAGAAGAATTTCAAGTTCTTTGTCCATCTATAAGCTTGAAAAATCTGCAAATACTATGAGATAGACTATGAGTTCCTTTGTCTTCTTCATGCTCATGTGGACCTACAAAACCAATTTATACAATCCTACCAATCACAAAAACAAGCAAAATTAGCCGAAATCAGCAAATGACATACAAAACTTGACTAAAAAAGCTAATGAAGATGACCCATGCGGGGTCCCACCGGGCGTGCCATAATGTATATGAGCAATGTTATTATGGTAATAGAAACCAAATTTAAATAATGCTTCTACAAACTAAACAAAATTCATAAACTTCAAGATAGACTAAGATGAGCTCTCAATTGAGAATATGAGTCATTAATGGGCTCTCTCAATGAGAAGCTCTCTTGTTGAGTAGCTTTGTCTAAATAGATAGGATGTATGCTCAAGCTTATGCTTCAAAAATGGCTTCAAATAGAGTTGGAATTTGGGTGTGGGTGTATGGTTTTGATGTAAAATGGCTTCTTAAAATGGCATTATGACTTTACTTCATGGATTGTGTTATTTTGCAAAGGGGAAGGATCCAATTTATAGGCAAGAGGCTTGAGGAATTGAGGGCTAAGATTGAAAGGATGGGGAAAAAATCATGGAGGGCTTAGATTGCATGAGAGGAGAGCACATGGATTGTGCTTCCTTACAACCAATCAGGGAGTGACACATGTCACAGGGTGAGAGGATGGAGGAAATGGCAAGGATGAGTCAACAAAGGAGGCTCAAGAGATAAAATCTTCATAAGTGCTTTGTAAGAACATTTATGACTTTGTGGGCTTTATAAAGTTTTGTGGTTGAAGATCTTTGTGAGAGATACCATGAAATTCGAATTTGAGGGTTTAGGGGGGTTTTAAGTTTGCTTAGGGTTGAAAAAATGATTAGAGGAAGGGTTAGAGATGGCTTAGGAGTAGGCAAGTGGATGGCAAGTGGATTGCAATTAATGAGGGTGGGTGAAGGAGGAGATATTTGTTAACTTTGGCTTGAGTTAGCAAGTCTTAACCCATGTTTAGGGAATGTGACAAGGTTAGGAGGGGATTAGGATTAGGGTTAAAGACATCTTCTAGAAGAGTCTAGGCTTTGGATGAGGATGAAGACTTTCTAGAAGAGTCTAGAACTTCTTAGGATAAGATTTTATGAAATAAATAAAATTTTATTTATTTCAAGGGTTTGGGTTGAGGAGATATTTATTAAAATATTTTTAATAAACATGAGGATTAATATTTAATCTTGATTAAATATTTTGAGTTGGGATTAGGGGTAGGAAATGATGGGATTAGCCTTTAATCGAAATTAAAGAAGGATTAGAAGATTTTGGAAGAGGTTATTGGTCTCAAGAAGATTGGCCAAGTTTTGGGCAAAAAATAATTTTTTTATTTATTTTAGGATTTTTGGTCAATTTATTAATTAAATAATTAATAAATAAAGAAATAATGTTTAAATAAGATTTGAACATTTTTGGGAGGGATTCCTTAATTAAATATTTTTAATTAAGATAAAGGGATTTAATGGCATAAAAATTAATTAATTAATTAATTAATGATGATGTCATCAGGGATTTTTTCAAAAAATAAAAATACTTTATTTTCTAAAGAATTTTTGGTCAATTTATTAATTAAATAATTAAAAAATAAGGAAATAATGTTTAAATAAGATTTAAACATTTTTGGGAGGGATTCCTTAATTAAATATTTTTAATTAAGATAAAGGGATTTAATGACATAAAAATTAATTAATTAATTAATGATGATGTCATCAGAGATTTTTTCAAAAAATAAAAATACTTTATTTTCTAAAGGATTTTTAGGTGTCTACAACTCCTAACATATACAACATCATATGTAGAAAGTAATCTAACATGCAAATATAAGCATAAGATAACATCATCTAACATATGCTAATCATCAATGAAAGGATACATATCCACCATCACGAAGGACGCATTAGCCACGATGTCTCAATGAGTCTCAAATGATAAGAGTGAAAAATACACTACCACCCGACCACGTGGTACCTAAGTGGTCCACTCCCACCGTGCTAAGGAGATAATCTCAAGTCCCAAACAGGCTATCAAAATCACATAGCACATATCTCTATAAGTCCAGGAATCCTAAAAGTATACTAACTCAAAGGTTCCAATCACAAAACTGACATCTACTTCCCAGAGGCACACAATGACATGTAGGAACCTACTATGCAAGCGGGAAAGTGTTATCGCATTTATCATGTACAAGTTACCCTGGCACTTAGCTAAACTCCATGGGTCCATACTGATCTCATGCGGCCACTAGTATCCTCTCATACTGACAAGGCATACTATGGAATGCAAAGTCGCAACCATGCGTTCTCACTACTCCCATCCTAGCCTATACAAGCACTCAAGGCATGGGCAAGAACCAAAACATTTATCTTTTTAGGTTCATTCAGTTAGTATTAGGTGTAAATGTTATCACTTATTAATCCAACTTACAATGAGTTACCCTAGCAGCCTCTTAGGGCCCTGGCCCCCATTGTAAGCCACTTCCCATCACTACATGCAGATATCCTACCCTAATGCTCATGGACTCATAAATCTCAAAATCACAAAAATAATCCATAATAAAATCATCAAATATGTATAAAAGCATCAAATCTCCATGAGCTAACATCCATAGAAAATCATGACCACAACAGCTCTCTATTGGCAACTGAAGCATCACTGATAATCAAAAGTATCCAATGGTTCTCAATAACCAAAATATATCTCAAACACACTGATCGAAGAATCCAAAAATGGTTGAGTCAAACATGTCACAACATGACATCATCAAGAATAAATCACATTTTAGTCCCATCATGGCGACTAGAAAATAACTAAGGATAACTGATCGATGACCAAAATAATGGTTAGGTCAAGAGTCTCATAAATAAAAAATCTCAACTATAACAATCAGTATTCACATCCAATACATAGTGCATTCCATCACATAACCATGGTTGGGTTTATAAAGATCGAGATTAAAACATCATCATGACATCACAATCACAAAACCCCCAAGCCTCTGGTAGATGTCCTATAACTGGTCAACACTAGTCAACCCAAAACCCAAAACAATTGCATAAAGAATACACAATGTAAACACATGTTTTGGTTTTGCTAAGTTTTCAATTTTGAATTCAAATGCAAAAGTCTCAGTTTACGTTTCCCAAACTATATCAAGTGGAGAAATTTCATGTTTTACCTAACCCATGTATTTGTTTGATAGATAAAAAGTTTCTCCATTAGACTCAATTTTCTAATTGATCTAATAATATTTTATTCATATAAACTTTGTTTGAAAAATGACATTTCCATTGAACAAAATTTGCATATGTCAAAACTTATATCACGTTCTAATAATTAATCTTAATGAACTAAATTAAGTTAATTATTATTATCTCCTCATTATAATTATTAATCATATTCTTTTAATCTTTTATCTTTACAAAATGATCCATCTATATAAATCATTTTAAATAAAATAATTATTTATAACTATTATACATATACTTATATACATACATACATACATATATATATATATATATATATATACATACATAAATATATATTTATATATTAATATCAATTGATAATAACTTTTTTTTTAAATTATATAAAAATCGATCACAATTTATAACCAAAGTCGAAAGCAATTGATATATTTGAATCGTCGTCGATGACGTGCGATCATACCCGTCGCGGGTACCCTACGACCACTGCCGTATGGCAGTTCTTTTGTCGCCGGTACACTGCATTGCAGGTACCTTGCGACCCGCCAATATAAATATCGGTGGACAGATAAAGGTGGGGGGGTACATACCTGCCCAAACATATTTATTTATTATTTTTTTAAACAGCATTTTTAAAACCTTTTTCATAGAGATAAATCGCGATGCGATTTCTTATTTATATATATTATATATATACATATGTATGTATATATATATATATATATATATATATATATATATATATATATGTAAAGGTATATGTATATATATGTATGTGTGTGTGTGTGTGTGTGTGTGTGTGTAGAATTAAAAACATCACGGTATATGAACATATATACATATATATATATATATAATTGCATATATATATAAGCATGTATAAGCAAATTTATGAATGCAATCTTCAATTTTCAAAAAAAATTTATAAACCTTTGATTTCCAAAATTTCCAATAATTAATCTAATGGGTTTGACTATGAATTTCAACCCTAGCCCCGTTTTCCTTTTCTGATCTATGCATATAAAATTCTCAAATAAATTTAATTGCCCAAATTGAGAATGCATACAATAGAAATATGAAATTTCTCAGAAGACATATGGAAGACACGAAGAAGACAGGAATGCATGATGCGGAAATAGCATAAGTAAAATCACAAGAATCTACCCGGATTCTGATGTTAATTAGCTCTTCCTTAGAAAACCCGCAGAGAAAGCTCCCTTCTTCAGAGTTCTTGAGTCCTTCAATGCTCCAATTGCTCTCCAACACTATGTCTAAGCTTCTAGGGATGCCTGAATATAAAGAGCTCTCAAGAAACCTCTAGAATGCTTCTAGAAATAGCTAGAAGGTGTCACCAACTAAGCATGGGTCTTTTCCAACCTTTTTGATGAACCATAGGGTTGTAGACACCATGTGCTTAATTGATGCACTAACCCCCGTGTTGTTGACACATGAGAAATAGAAAAGTGTGTTAATTCCAATGCAAGCTTATAACTCCAATTTACTTTTTATATAATTTCCATTTAAATATTTATAACTTTCATTTTGATTTTTATAACTTTTATTATTATTATTTTATTTATTACTTTATTATTATTTTATAATTATTATTAATTTTAATTTACTAATTTTCTTTTATTTAATTAATTTTCCTCAATTAATTCTCATTTAATTAATTATAATCAAAATATCAAAGATCATGATATTTTATTAATTTTCTCAAATAATTAATTTATTAATTAAATCTATTTATTAAGACTTAATTAATAGAAAATTCACCATAGACCTCCAAGATAAAATATGAAAACCCATCATAGAACAAATCATACAAAATCAGTCTAAAGGGTTAAAAATCACAAAATATATCATCTGACACATTCGGTGAGTATTCAACTCAGATACTTGTCCTAACTCACTAGGCAAATGGTTTTAGGGTTTGGGATTTGGACTTGAGAATTTATCTCCCTTCTCTTATCATTGAGATAGTGTAATAGGGTACGCTCATCCTAGCAATTCAGGGAAGTCGATACCCGGTACCTGCAACCTGCAAAAAAACCATGCATGTACATACAATATATATATATATAATGCTAAGCTAAACAGACAATGGCAGGAAGTGGTGCATCGTGTAGATCCCGACTAAGCAGGTGACTACGACTCCCTTCCTTAAGCACATCAGAAATGCCATACAATAAGAAAACGCGCACACCATACACATGCAAGTATGGGGTAAGTATCCATAATAAAATACATGAGATAATAAACCATCTAACTGATCATCATTAATAACTGAAAACAATATAATAATCATCATGTATGCATGAAATGTAAAGTCTAAATGATCACATCATATAACCACTGAATCCATAACATAATGTCTGATAGTCTCAAAACAATACCACTAATCCATCAACATAATACTAGTCCATCAAAGTCTGATAATAATAGCAAAAATAAGTCTAGAAAAGATGTGAACAAGGGTAGGCACTACATGAAGATAGTTGTTGATCTTTCTTTGGGCATCAAAGTGTGGAACACACTTTTCTATTTACCTAGGGAGAATTATGTAGGAGCATCTTGGGTTTTCTTGGTGACTACTTTGGAGGAGGGCTCTATAGTTACTTTGGAGTTAATATGTGTGTTTACCAAGTATGCTTGGTTAAGCTTTGGTTTGTGCTTAGTTAGTGAAGAGATGGTACTCGATCATTACTGGGTGGTGTTTTGTTGATGTGTTAACTCAATGACTTAGTTAATGAAGGCATTCAAAGATGCCCAAGGAACTCATTGTATATTGTGTCTTGGTTTACACTGGGAACTTGGTAGTAGTGCTTCCCAAATTAGCCTAGTCATTGAAGGGACTCAATCATCAAAGGAGGAATTTGTCATAGACAGGGTAGCTCAGCTGAAACTATAGGGTTCAATTGTTGTGTTGACTGAGAAATGAAGGAGTTTGGTTATGCTTGAGGAATTTTTCTTTCTTGGTGGTGGTTTTTGAAACTTGGTCAAGTCTTGGTTCTATCTTTTCCTGAGTTATTTGTGTTTGATCTCTAGTGTGACCTGACCTTGGTATTTAATTTGGGTTGTGTGTATTTAATTTTTTTTTCATCCAACTTGTGGTTTACATGGGCATTTAATGTAAGGATTTATTTTAATTTGTAATTGTTAGGCCAACTTGTGACTTAGTTGGGTATAAGTAAGGGGGTTTTGTAGAGTCTTTATTCATTTGTGGAGTGAATCATGATCAAGTAACTAAGTAAGTGAAGTTTTCCTAAGTGCGGACAAACCATTGAATGTGAGGCAATTTACATTACATCTTGGATAGATTTTGAGAAAGTCTAGTAGCTAAGGCTTGGGAAACAAGGAGATTGATTGGTGGGCTTACAAGCACAACTTTAAATTTTCCTTGGAACTTTCTACTAGAGTGTGGATTTGAACTAGCTAGTGTTGTGATTAGATCTTAAGGAATCTTGTAGAATTATTGTTGCAATTGCTATTGTATTTGGCCATAACTAGGAAGGCCTTATAGTTGGGCACATTGCATGTAAATGGTTATTTTATGAATAAAGAGTTGCATTTGGTATTAGATTGTATATCTTTTGTATTGTGTTTCCACTGCGTGGTTATTTGTAGGGATTTGGATTACCTCTAGTAGAGGTACCCTCAAATTCTCATTGCATCTCTCTCTCTCTCTCTCTCTCCCCCCCTCCCCACTCTCCCCTCCCCCCCCTCTCTCTCTCTCCCCTCCCCCCTCTCTCTCTCTCTCCCTCCCTAACCCATCCTCTCTCTCTCCCACCCTCTGTCCCTAATCCTCTCTCTCTCTCTCTCTCTCTCTCTCTCTCTCTCTCCCCCCCTCTCCCTCTCTCTCCCTCTCTCTCCCACCTGCCCTCCCTAACCTAGCCTCTCTCTCTCTGCATCCTATCCCATGCTCTTTCCCCATCCCCTTCTCTCTCTGTCCTCTCTTTTTCCCCCTATTCTCTTCCCATCCTCTCTCTCTACATCCTATCCCCTACTCTCTTCCCATCCTCTATTCTTTCTCACTCTCTAGCCTATCTCCATCTATACCTCTCTCCTTTTCTCTCTCCCTATCCATCCTTTCTATTGAAATACAAGGCTTAAAAAGTGTGTGCACACTATGTAAGCCTTGAATTAAAAAAATTTACATTGCACAGATGCACTATAGCGCATGCATGCTATTGAGTGCATGCACTATAAAAGTCATTGGATTAAACCAAGCCAAGGCTTGGATTTTCCTTGGGGATCCAACCTAAAGTTTTGGAGGCTCTAAACTAGTGTGAGACATGTTTTGTAGAGAGCATACAAAAAATGCTTGAGTTTTCTTATGTGATCTCATTCAAGTTTCCTTATGGTTGAGTATTGATAAAATCACCTTACATGATATTGTAGATCTCTGTGTTAGCTATATAACCATATAATTTATTTCTAATTCATACTATTTCAAACCTTTCAACTATAATTTATTTTGCAAGTATGTCCATTTTCTCTCAAAAACCAACATGTACTAATTGGAGTATAGATTTTAGTTTGTTCATCGAATTTTGCAACATGTTAATTTTTTTAGAAACTAGACTCCATTTTACATACTTTGAAAAAAAGTTTTGATTTTAGATTAGTTTTCAATAATTTCGAGGGGGAGCACATAGAAATTTCACATTTTTGGAATGTTCCCACTTACAAATTCATTAAAAAAAATTACAAGTTATAAAAGTACCTGAAAATTTTGGGATAAACTACATAATGTTAGGTAACATTTGACTAGAGCGATTAAAGGATTTCAAAAAAAAAGTTGAATTTTTTTAGGGGGGAGGGCACACTTTGTACCATGTTATGTTTTTTTTTTTGAAAAAATAGGACCACTTTTTGTGGACCCCCTTTTTGAGGGCCTAAAACTAAACCATTTTGAAAAAAATGTTAGTAGTTTAGAAACTAGATTCAAATGACTACTATTTTTGTTTTTGTCATATCTCACAATTTTGAGTGTAATTATCTTCAAATTCTTGTCGAAGTTTAGAAATTGTTGATTTCATAAAAAAATAGTGGCCACTTATACCCCTTTTTTTGGCACCACAACTTTGTGCACTTACCCATAAATCCTATTAACAATATACATTTGAAAGTTAAATTTATTGGCTTGCATTCTTCTTCTTGACAAGTCCTCTAAGCTTTTATATTCAATACTAACTCATAATTATATAATGCATCTAATATTTGGGTGAGTAATACCTTTATGATCATTCACTTACTAAGTAAACCAAGAGTAAAATTCAAGATTGTCATGTGCACACAATTCCAAGAAATACACATTGATATAAAAGATAATATTTTCTTCATGTCTATAATTAGGTGTAGGTTCCTCATTCTTTCTCTTTAATCCTTATCAGAGAGTATTCATATTGATTATGATACAAAATAATGGAAGATCTCTTAGCTTTAACCATGTCTCCTTAATATTCATGAGCATCCACCAATAATCCAGATGCCAAGTTCAAATGTAACCTTGCAAAATCATGAAGTTCCAATCAAATGATTACTACTCAAAATTAGAGAGAACCAACATGACCATTTCCAAAGATAAAACTATAGAATTAGAAACACATAATGTCATCATTACCTAATACCCCCTCTAGGAGATCTCATGCAACAAAACACATATATTAGTTTTAAGAAAACATATATCATCTTAGAACTCCAACTAGTATATAGAATAAATCAAGATGTAATACAAAACACATCTAAAGAAAGGATCGTCTACCAAAACTAACAAAGGAACCTTCAAATGGAAAACCAAGGTATCACCATTTTATTCGAATAATATGAATGTCAATAATATTTTTCCATTAGATTCAAATATGTCACTAAAATCTTACTATAATATAAGGCTAGAATTCAAGATCTCCTTATTAGACCAACAAAAATTGCAAAACATCATTCATCTTCTAATAAAAGATTATACATGACTTATTGTACTTGTTGTAGGCTAGTACTATTACATTCACTTTGCTCAATTAGTGAATTAGTTCAATATCAATTAATCAATAAGAATGAATATTTTTTAGATAATCAAATATTTATAAAGTTCCTATATTAATTTATTATTTTAATATCTATATATACTATTTATCTCAACCATAATTAGTTGATTTCATTAGTTGTTATAGGACCCCTTTTTCCGAAGGCTCTCCCATATTGATTTATTTTCGCCTAGATTTTCACCTAGTTAATACATTTTATTAATATTAAAAAATTTACTTTAATATACTACTATGTAAATAATTACTTTTTATGTTAAAATTAGGTTAGCTCAACTTAAATGCTTATAATCATTTTAGTGGTTAGCAACGAAAATGAATAATTTAAATTAAACAAACATATTAAATTAATAAGAAGAAACTTTATAGTACTAAAATATAATATAATATACAATTCAATACTAATAATAATTTGATAATACACCTTTTTTTAATCTTTGGTATACTTTATCTTTAACTATTACAAATCTACTATAACAATTTTATTTTAACTATTATTATTCTACATGCTATTTTTTACAATGCAAATAACAAGCACATGCCATTATGTAGCACTTATTACATAGTGCAATGAAATAATGTTAAAATCAAAATACTGAAATAAAAAGATAGGATATACACTATATAACTATAGCAAAGCTCTCATTAAAAGTGATATCAAGTTATACGAAGCATAATGACCATATAATTGCCAAAACACTATTGAAAATTAACATGTCTTCTCGTGTACCATAAACTACTATGTCATATTCAAATGAACCATATTAGACACTTCTAAATCATTATCTCCTCTTACAATAAACATGCCAACATAATAAAGGTGACTAAGAATGAGGCGTAACAAATAGAAACTACATAAGTAACATGTATGATAGGAAATATTATATTGGATAACATATAAATTTCCATATTATGTAGCTATAATAAAGATATGGTATAACACATAAATTTCCATATTATGTAACTATAATAAAGATTCCATTAAAAGTGATATTGGGTTACAAAAAGTGTAATGACCATATAATTGTGGGAAAAAAAACTCTAATAAAAGTTATATTATCATACACAATAAAATACTACTACATATTCAAATAAACTATATTAGCTACTCCTAAACAATTATTTTCTCACCATGATAGAAATACCAATGTAATAATGGTGACCAAGAATAAGGCATAACAAATAGATTCCACATTGAAGTAACACACATAATAGAGATAATTAGGTATAACATAAAAATTTACAAGAGTCAAACAACATGATCAATAGTAGACTTGATTTGCCAAACAACCCACATAAAAGTAACTATATATCAATAAGAATCTACCAAGAAGTCCTAAAAAATTTAAATTATCTCCATTTAGGAAAATCAAATAGCATGGATACAATAATTTTATAGATCTAGAAATCATAAATCTTGGTCAATATGTAAAACAGGTAAAAAGCTACTTCTATAATCTAGATCAACTGCATTCAAGTAACAAACTTGTGACACCTTTATAAAGAAAAAGAATCTCAAAATGCAATTGTTCAACTTTAATGACATAAAAAATGGTATTTGTGTTTAGAATTTGAAGATGATGTAAATTGATGAAATGTGTAGAATTGGATGAGTTTTATGCCTATAATTTTTATAATTTTTTTGAGTAAGAATTTATTCTTTAGAAAATAAAAATTGAAGTCAATTTTTTTTATTGTAAAAAATATAGGATGTAGTTCTTGTTAAACAAGTATATGCAAATCATCTTTTTTGGTCTGATTTGAAAATATCTTATAGATGATATGTATAGCAAGGGAAAAATATATTATTATTTTTAATATATATTTTCTTTGTTATAAATACTTAAGGTTGACCTTATCAGAATCCAACAATTTTCTCCTCCTGTCAAAAATTCCCTATCATATGTACACCTTTTTTAAAACAAATTACATATTCTTGAAAAGGACTCTCTCTCCTCTAGAGATAAATATAAACTTTTAATTTTTTTGATGTGATTTACTATTTTTTTTCCTTTTTTGAGGGAGCATCTCCTAAAATGTTAAAATATCAACTTATAATATTATGAAATTATAACATATTATACTTAATCAAAACACTTTGAAATTCATATAATGATGATATTGAATCTAAAATCTATAAAAGGGTATTTTTAGTTTTTTTTTAAAATGAGTTTTGATAGAGAAATAATATTTGACCAAAATAGGTTTTGGTATCCTAAAAGGTGACATAGATCTGTGCTTTTACTATGTCATTTGAATCAATGGATTTAGTGTGAATCTATAAACTCATATCTTCTAGAAATAGGAAACATAAAAACCCTATTAATGTGTCCAAGGGGATTCTATTTATATAATAACCAATCCAACAACTCGTAATAGACATACATATAGTTTCTCCAAAATATTATCAAGTGTAAATCACACCAACTCTACAATACATAGATGACTAATGGCTAAGAATCTAGTGCTTTGATGTAACCATGGACTAAAACCATGAACCCAACAAAATAACTCCATATTGTAATCCAAATAGTAGCTTCTTCCGCATGTGACTAGAGGTCTAAAAATAAATGACAAACGTGAAAATCCTTTTAGAAGAACACAACCACAATGAAACATAAGAGTCGCATATTACCAAATTGGAGTTCCAAATGACCACTATGTAAGAAACTCATGCTTGACCAACTCTAAGAGAAACATCCATGAGCATCAAACTCCCATTATAGATCTCCTTGACAGTTTTCATTTAAAAATTAGATTTTTATGATTTTCATTCTCATATATGTGGAAAATGATGAAGAAATCATTAGATTTTTTGTAATCTACAAACCTTAAATAACTAATAATTCCTTATTATAGAGTTTCAAAATGTTTCCAAGCTAAGAAATCACAATGAAGAAATACCTAAAGCCAAATTATCACAAATCCTTCATAAACAAGCATATGCAAGCATCTGTATGATTTCACATAACTTTTAAGAAAAAAATGCTTTGATATAATACACAAAATCGTAGAGATATTAATTTATGTGTCATGTAAAAATCAACAAGTGCACCATTCTTATTAAACCTATCTTAGATGAACATATGCCATCTAAGAAATACATATTGTTTCACTATGGGATAACAATAAGAAGAATGACACAAACTAGTAACACAAGAGCAACTGCTAGCATAAAGTTATTTTCTATTAGTGACAACACTCATCTAACAGTTCTAACCGAGTAATACAGTTCACACCGAGTAATATAGTGTAGACCGAATGATGGCAACATAATTCAAATCGAGCACTGGAGACACAGTTCAAACTGAGCATTGGAGACACAGTTCAAACCGAGCACTGAAGGCACAGTTCAACCGAGCATCAAGACACAGTTTTAACTGAGTAAAGTTGCACTTAGTATTAACCGAGTGAGGAAGCACTCAGTAATGACCGAGTGAGGAAGCACTCAGTGATGACCGAGTAAAGTTGCACTTAGTATTAACCGAGTGAGGAAGCACTCAGTAATGATCGAGTGAGGAAGCACTCAGTGATGACCGAGTGAAGATGCACATAGTATTAACCGAGTGAGGAAGCACTCAGTGATAACCGAGCTCAGGAGGTTATCGAAGAAGCTATTTTTTACCGAGTGACACTATATCTACCGAGTCACCAATGGTTACCGAGTTCCAGGCAATGTTGTATGACTAGTATGAACTGAGCCCCTACCTCTACCGAGTGCATGACGATGCCGAGTAACATAGTGGATGCTGCGTATCAGAAGGTCATCAAGTCTGTCTGAACAACCATAGTTTATTTTACCATTTGGTCGACTCGGTTATATTTTTTTTACTTGTGTTTGGCTGACCTTGCATGAATAATTATTGGAATGGTATATATATATATGTAATATATTATAGACATTCAAGGCGATATAGATTTTCAAGAAGACATACAAGATATTTGGATGATAGTGTGAATTCATCAGCAGAAAAGAATACTCAGCAAGGTCTACTAGGAGCAGAAATGATTTCATCAATCACAGAAGGAGATCTACAATAAAGAACTCAGTCAAATTGTAAGTTGATCCGTTGGTTCATCCTAACAGGTGAATCATTTTTGTAAATCCTTTAACAGGGTAGACTTAACCGTCTTTATTCAAATCTCCTAACAGAGTGCATACTTATAAAGTATGTTTGTAAATCCTCTAACAAGGTGGATCTAGCAATCCTCTATGCTCCTAATAGGGCAGATCACCAGAAGTGATCACTGTAAGCCTTAACCGGCCAACTTCATACTGCAGTAACGAAGCTTTGTGGGTATCATCCCCACCCCAGTTTTAATTTCTATTTTGGAAGGTTTCTGGGTCACCAAATCTCTGTGCATATATGGTTTTAATGTTTAACAGTTTTGATGCAGCAGGATACATAAGTAAATGTTGTGTATGGTTGACTTAAAAAAATTTGTTGTTACTGATTCACCCCTCCCCTCTCAGAAACCTATTATATCTTGAATATTTCCAACAATTGGTATCAAAGCTTTTTGGTTCTCAGGACAAAGTTTGACAGCTTGAGCAAAGATCTAAGTAATGGAGATATTCAGACTGGAGAATGTTATTGAAAATGAAAAGCTAGATCTAGAAATGGCCATGGTTCAACTCAAAGAAGTAAAGGAGCATCTTTCTCAATCCCTAAAAAGAAGAAAGGAACTTGCAAGAAAAATGAATGACCATCACTATGTTGAAGAAAAGATTGAAGATTTGTTACCATCAAGTAGTTTAGAAGAAGCTGACAAGGCAATCAAAGAACTTCTAGAAAATAATGGATCTCTGCAAGAAGAGGTAAGAAAACTCAAAAGAGAACAAGAAGTCCAGTCCATCAGGTTATGTGAAGTTTTGGAACAGAAAAACAAAGCAAATGAAGACTTAGAGATAAGGAATAATCTATCCCTTCAGCATGAAGATCTTATAGGACAACTATCTAATGCAAATGAAGAAATCATGATTCTAAGATCTGAGAATGAAAGTTTGAGAAATGATTTAATCACTGAGAGACAAATCAATGTAAGTTTGCATAGTGATCTAAGAACTAAGAGACAAATCAATGAAAGCTTGGAAAATGATCTAATCTCTGAAAGGCAAGTCAATGAAAGAATGATGAAATCCCAAGCAGATATGGATCAATTGAATTTGCAAAATGAGCAAAATCTTCATAGACAAAAAGGTAAAGTTGGTCTTGGATACAATGAAGAAGGTGAATCTAAGTACCCAAAAGAATAAAAAACCTACTTGCAATCACTGTGGAAAGTTAGGTCATGCATCAAACAAATGCTAGAGCAATGGAAAAGAAAAATTCAATGGTAAATGTTTCAATTGCAATCAGCATGGTCAAAAAGCAAATGAGTGCAAAGAAAAACCAAAATTTAAAGGCAACTGTCACAAATGCAATAAACATGGTCACAAGGCAATCCAATGTAGATCCAAATCATTCAATCCAGCTGAACAACTTGTCAAAGCCATATTTGGATGGGACTACAACACCTAGTGTAGATGTCACTATTGTGAAGAATATGGACATACTGGCATAAATTGTGCAAGACATCACCTAAGGAAGAAGGACACTATTGTAAGGTGCTATACATGTACAAAACTTGGTCATATAGCTAGAAATTGTATGAATATAGAAAGAATTGAAGATGAAAAGAAAATCAAAGCAGACAACATCTGGAAGCAAATGAAGCAACAATGGATTCCTAAATCTACTAAACAAGATAAGTCAAGCAATGACAATGTCACTCAAGAAATAAGTGACTCCATCATTTCCAATTAATATTCATAAAAGAAAGTATGGAACTGCATCCTCCAAGAATCATCCTAAGCAGTTCCAAAGGAAGAAAAATGATCAGATCAGTATGCAGATACACTTTGATCCCAAATTGGTTCAAGACTCAACCGAGTTCAGTCGGGTACAAAAAAGTTTCACTCATCGAGTTGTATCTACCGAGTGAGGTCGGTTCATGACTTTATCGAGTTAAGTCGGTACATCAATATTTTTTTTTGATCGTCGAGTTGATAGTTTCTACCGAGCAAGTGGATGACAACCTGTCATTTCATCTACTGTCATACCAAGAATTTATGACAAATGTTTCGTCAAAAGGGGCAAAAATTTGATCTCATTCTTCACTACAAACTTTGAGCTAAGTTATCTTCTGTGATTCCAGAGAAAGCTTAAAGCAATTTCAAGCGAATTTTTTTAAGAGTGAAGAATCTGTTCAAAATTTCTCTTCACCTACCGAGCAACAATGGCATCTGGAAGTAGCAGCTCCAAGGCAAAGAGAGGCTCAAAAATGCTGGTTAAAGGTATGGAATGGAAGGCACTGAACTTCAAATTGACACCAGCAATTGTAGAATCACTTGACCCTAACGGTGCCCAGTCTCGAA
The DNA here is from genome assembly GCA_028749045.1 of Cupressus sempervirens. NCBI lineage: Eukaryota > Viridiplantae > Streptophyta > Pinopsida > Cupressales > Cupressaceae > Cupressus > Cupressus sempervirens. The sequence goes on along the minus strand of CM053789.1, from coordinate 653,728,928 downwards.
TTCCTTCAAAGGTACTCCTTATAAATGACATTCGCTCTCATTTCAAATGTTCCATTCAAGAGCTTGGAAACCTAGAAATTGATAATGTCCTAGGTAAAATGAGCATAGATGGGAATTTGAAACCCGAGCATAAGCATCTTTAAAAAAAGGGTTAACCCACATTTCACATTTGCCAAGAAATTTTCAAATTAAATGGGTTAGGTATGTACTTAGCCAGGTTCACAACGGGAAATTGTGGTTAGAGCAACCAGTGCTTATCACAAAGAAAATGATCAACAAGATTACTAGCCTTCCCATATTGAGCAAAGCTAAGACTACCAAAACCCTAGGTCGAGAAGAACTGCAGAGGCTAACCCAAGCAGAATGGGATGGTAGAGGACTTAAGCTCAATATAGTAACTGACGCTGAATTAAGATTTGGTATTCACATCATTGCTCATAAAATTTACAGTTCCAGCCATCCAAACAGTGTACCTTGCGAAGCAGTAGATTTAGCATATAATATAGTAAAGAAGAATGTTGAGTTTGATCTGTCTGAATTGCTTTTGTCTCAATTTAATAAAAATATGGAAAGCATAAGGACTTCAAAGAACAATTCCTGCAAATTTGGTTCACTTTTGATCTGTCTATTTTTCTATGTTCAAAAGTCTTTTCCATCAAAAGGATCAATAATATGGAGAAAGAATATTCCCGTTCTTTATCAAATAAATGAGTTTATTGCCGAGTTAGGAGAAAATTTTGATAGTGTTTTGGATAATTACTTTGAAGATTTTAAGGAAAGAATGAACAATAGGTTCCAGATTCCACCAAAACTGGTTGAGGAATATAAAGAAGATGTATGCTTTATGGTAGATTGTGACAAAGTATACATAGAGGCAGTCAGGCCCCAAGTTGCATGGGTGAAACCTCTACCTTATGAGGTTAATATTGATGAAACCAAAGACATCATAGAAGCACTGGTGAATGAACTAGTAGACCCAAAGCAACCAGTCTTTGGAACTTATGATGAAGCTAAAGCCAGAATTGAGCTTTCAATCAAAATCCCTCAGGTCATTAGCAAAGGAAAGAGGAAGATTGCAAAGCTAAAAATAGAACTTGGTCCTCTGATGATTACTAAAGGGAAAGGAGAAGATGATGAAGAAGAAGAGGAAATCGAGTCAGAAAAAGAAGAGGAGCCTCAACGGAAGAAAGGTAAGGTGATTATCACCAAACCTAAAAAGAAAACTACTACAGTCTTCTCCAGGAGAAAAAGACAGGGGAAGAAGGAACCTGTATTTTTCAAGCCTCCACTCACATTTGAGTCAAGGATGAAGCAACTAGAATAAGGTACTAGCTTCACAAACTTCAAAGCATTGAAGTTTGAGACAAGAACAGAACAGGAGAAAATGCAGATTGAAGAATTGGTATTGAATAAAATGGGAAGATGGAAATACTCTCCTAAAGAGATTGCCTCTCAGATCCCCACAGAGCTATTGGAGAGGTTGCAACCAAGATGGGAAATTGCAACCAAAACTATCAAAGATATCTTTGAGCAAACCCTGAAAAATCTCCTGCCGACTCTCACTGATATAGAAGTGAAGAAATCACTGAAAGATCATGAAGGTAATATGATGATTAGATTTCACACTTGTTTGATACTTATCAAAGACATTGAGTATGTTGTCAATGATGCAACAAACATGTGGAAACATATCTATCATCTACATAAACCCAATGAAGATATTGTTGAAATCAAGGACAATGACAGTAGTGATGATGATATTGAAGATATTCCAGGGGATCTGCACTCAATGATGATAAATGTTGAGGAAGAATTCAAGGAAGATGAAATGGAGGAAGAAGACAAGGAAGATGAGGAAGAAGAAGCTGATCAAGCTAAGGAGGAAGATGATCCTGTAAAAATTGCAGCCAAAGTCATTGCATCTCTTCCTCACTCTCCACCTAAAGTAGCTACATCAACTATGGAGATAGCCTCTACTAGTGAGATTGTGTGCACAACAGCTTCATCAATTGCTCAATCTTCACCTATCTCCTCTCAGCTTCGGGCACCATCTATGCAAGTTTCTACCACTTCATCAACTGAGCTGTAGCCATCTTCATTGATCGAGGCATCATCAGCTACAACAGTAAGCTCATCAGGCATATCAACTTCCACTACAGAGTGTTCAGTAAGTGTACCCACTAGTACTTCAATTTTGACAACTTCATCTAATCCAATTTTTGCATCTGTTAGTTCTCCCATTCCAACCTGTACATCAATCTTGGGAGGAACATCAATTTTTGATACTAAAAGCACTTCTCTCAGTTTTCCTCTAGCTAGTCCTATTCCAGTTTTTTTGGCCAGTCCAGCCTCATCAACTATTGTTTCAGTCTCAAAGGGAAAAGGTAAAGACACTGTAGGAAAAGCAAAAAGATACATGATTTCCAGGAAGGCAGTGGATGAGGAAATAGACTTGGATAAGGACATTATCATTCCTAAGATAGATCTGGATAATGCATCAGTTGATGAAATGAGAATGGTGAGTCAGCTTTTAGATCAGAAGGCAAGACAAAAATAACTGAGGCATGAGAGAGACCAGGAATATAGTATTATTGAAAGTGCTAAGAATATTCTAATAGAGGCTATAGGTGTTGAAGTAGATTCTACTCAACACATTTTGATTCAGTTAGAAGAGGCTGTATATAAATTCAATAAAGATACCTTTGGCCAAGAAAAATTGATTGCAAAGGCAGAGAAGAAATTTGACAATAAGGTGCTTGAGCACATTGCTCAGCATATTGCATTAAAACAGGTAGAACTGTCTACAATTTTGAGTAATTTTGAACATTCTTTTAAAAATGTAACTTCACTTTTTGGCAAACTTTGTGATGTTACTGAGTATACTAAGGAAATCAAAGAAAAGTTGAATAAAATTGATGAGGATATGAAGGTCGGTGCACAAATGTTGCAGCTTGACCACAGTTCAAGTTCATCCCATCATCTCAAAATAAGATTTTTGTTAGAAAAACTGGCAGAATTGTTGAGAGAGGAAGCAAGGATCAAGTGTACCCTGATTGACATCCAACATATGATCCTTCCTATCATGGACACAATGCAAAAGCATATTACCCATTCCAAAACATTGATTCATGACAAAAACTTCTCAATTGTAGATCATATGATTGAACTATCTATAGAAGTTCAAATAGCACTCTCCACTAGCAAACTTTTGCAAGAAAATTGGGATAAGACATTGGCTCTTATTCTCAAGGTACATTCTGAGTTTATCTCTCATTTTGGACTCTCTGTGTAAATATATATTGTTTAATTTGGCATTATTGTCAAAAAGGGGGAGATAGCACACTTCCATGAGATAATTGTGAAAGAGATATGTGTAATAACTTGTAAATACTGTGCATATTGTATGGGGGAGATACATGTAAGAAAGATATGTGTAATAAGACTTGCAAAGATCAATTTTGAATATTCAGAACTGTATGTCTATTATTTTTTCACATAATTGTTTTTTTCACTAATGCCAAAGGGGGAGATTGTTGGCATAAAGTTATTTGCCATAGTGACAACACTCATCTTACAATTCTAACCGAGTAATACAGTTCACACCGAGTAATACAGTGCAGACTGAATGATGGCAACACAGTTCAAACCGAGCACTGAAGACACAGTTCAAACCGAGCATTGGAGACACAGTTCAAATCAAGCACTGAAGGCATAGTTCAACCGAGCATCAAGACACAGTTTTAACCGAGTAAAGTTGCACTTAGTATTAACCGAGTGAGGAAGCACTCAGTGATGACCGAGTAAAGTTGCACTTAGTATTAACTGAGTGAGGAAGAACTCAGTAATGACCAAGTGAGGAAGCACTTAGTGATGACCGAGTGAAGATGCACATAGTATTAACCGAGTGAGGAAGCACTCAGTGATGACCGAGTGAGGAAGAACTCAGTGATAACCGAGCTCAGGAGGTTATCAAAGAAGTTAGTTTTTACCGAGTGACACTATATCTACCAAGTCACCAATGGTTATCGAGTTCCAGGCAACGTTGTATGACTAGTATGAACCGAGCCCGTACCTCTACCGAGTGCATGACGATGTCGAGTAACATAGTGGATGTCGCGTATCAGAAGGCCATCAATTCTGTCTGAAGAACCCGAGTTTATTTTACCATTTGGCTGACTCAGTTATATTTTGTTTACTTGTGTTTGGTTGACCTTGCATGAATAATTATTGGAATGGTATATATATATGTAATATATTATAGACATTCAAGGCGATATAGATTTTCAAGAAGACGTACAAGATATTTGGATGATAGTGTGAATTCATCAGCAGAAAAGAATACTCAGCAAGGTCTACCAGGAGTAGAAATGATTTCATCAATCACAGAAGGAGATCTACAATAAAGAACTCAGTCAAATTGTAAGTTGATTTGTTGGTTCATCCTAACAGGTGAATCATTTTTGTAAATCTTTTAACAAGGTAGACTTAGTCGTCTTTATTCAAATCTCCTAACAGAGTGCATACTTATAAAGTATGTTTGTAAATCCTCTAACAAGGTGGATCTAGCAATCCTCTATGCTCCTAACAGGGCAGATCACCAGAAGTGATCACTGTAAGCCTTAACCAGCCAACTTCATACTGAACTAACGAAGCTTTTTAGGTATCATCCCCACCCCAGTTTTACTTTCTATTTTGGAAGGTTTCTGGGTCACCAAATCTCTGTGCATATATGGTTTTAATGTTTAACAGTTTTTATGCAGCAGGATAGATAAGTAAATGTTGTGTATGGTTGACTTAAAAAGTTTTGTTGTTACTGATTCACCCCTCCCCTCTTAGTAACCTATTATATCTTGAATATTTCCAACAGAAACATCTCACAATATAGGATTAACACAAAGAAACTAGTGGTGGAAAAAAGGATCCACAAAGGAGAGAACCCAAACATGTATTATCTTCAATTATATTAGATTACAATAAGTTTACTTTCATCACTTGTTCAATGTATTTTGATGTGATATCACTTTATTAATTCTTTACCTTGCAAAAATCCATTACATTATACTAACCCAAGGCATAAATATATAGAAAATTTGATGTAGACAACAATTGTAAATTTGCTTTATCTTTTCTCTTGTTGTTAAAGGGTTTTGGGGGCCCTTCAAAACCTAATTTTACCATAATCTAAAACAATTGTAAATTTTTGAAACAAGAGGCATAAACCTTTCTGAAAAAATTACACCTATTAGATAGCTAAGAGGGGAGGGGTGAGTCAATTATCCAATAATTGGTATTAGAGAATAGTATTAACTGAGTGAGTGTAATGTTAACCAATCAAGGGAAAGCTGAATAGCTTCTAGAAGAATCAATTTGATGGTGACATTTGATGACAATATGGATTGATCATGAAGTTTCTAAGATAAGTACAAAGTTTTTTATGAGGTCTACGATGGGAAAAATTCAAAGAAGATCTGATGATGGAGATTTAATGATTTGAAATGGATCTCAAAGTTCAAGGTCAAAGTGTGATACTTGGGTGTCTATATACAATGAATCTAAGTGGATAAAGATCAAATGATTATGATTAAGAAGAAAAGTATTGGAAGATTTCGTGAAGTAGTAATAAATTATCTATTTAAGGGATGAACAAGTTTTTATCAATTTTTTAGTGAATAAGAAGAAAGGAGGAGTCACTGAGAAGAGTTGTATTGCTAGATCAAGCAAGTGAAATGCATACTTGATGTGTATGTGAGTGGATTAGCTAGAAGGAAGAAAGAGGAAGAAATAAAGTAAAAAGATGGGAAAATAGATATCTAAAACAATGAAGGTAGTTAAATTACTTATTAGATCATTTCACTATTACTCTATAACAATTGTAGTAGAAAATATCTTAACCGAGTGGACTTAGCAGTCTCATTTGTAAGTCCTTTTATGGTAGCATTTTTTTTTTTTTTTTGTAAGTCCTTTAGAGAAGACCACTCAAAATTAGGAGTGATAAGGTCTAGATGATCTTTGGTTTAAATCCCCTAATAGGGTCACATCTAACCATGTATATGTAACCTTTAACAACTTGGTAGGCTCCAAATGAAGCTCACTTCAAAAGAGTAAAATTTTGGGTTTCTAGTTCCTAGGTGTTTTTTCCCTTCACACGGTTTACATGTTAAAATACTTGTGTCAAAATGTATGGATGTTGATTATGTCATGTGTTATTTCAAGTTACAAATTGGTATATACATGATTAAATTATCTAATACTCAGTAGATTAAAATAATAAAGTTAATTGCTTACTAATAATGACTAATCTAAATATAATTGTGAAGTTTTGATCTACTACCAATCTTATATATTGAAAGCATAAAATGTTAAGTTGTTGACAATATATAAAGGACCTAAGGATAACTAATTCACCCGGCCTACCCTCTTAGTTATCTAACAATTGGTATTAGAGCTAAGTGCTTAAAGGAGAAAGTTTAAGGGACTTAAGCTAAAGATATGAAGATGTATAAGAGAGAGGAACCTAAGCTTTACAAAGAGAACTTCACATCATGGAAAAGTAGGACGAGGTTGTATCTATTTGGATCTAGAGACTATGCATTATATTATTTGGATAATGAGTACACACCTCCACCCTCTCCTATGGTGATAACATAATAACTTGATGATAGGGTATGTGCAAGATCATGGTGTGCCAAAAAGTGGCGATGTGAAAAAAATAGAGGTTGAAGACGTCCAAAAATGCTTCAAAATCTACTCTAACTTTTTTCCACCTATCTAGGTACCAAACTTGGAAGGTAAAGCTGAGCCTTATTGGATATCCGATAATCACAATCCCACAATTATAATTATTATAATGTAATATATTATTATTATTATTATATAATAACAATATAAAAATATTATATTATAATAGTATAATATATTATTTAATATTATATAATATAATTTTATTATTATTATATTATAATCATATAATATTATTCTATAATAATATTATTATATTATAATATTTAATATTATAATATATAGTAATGTAATATAATATATATATATAATATAATATAATATAATAATAAAAAAGTAATATGTAATAATATATAATATAATAAAAAGTATAATATATTATAAATTATAATAATATAATATAATACATTATAATAATATAATATAATAATAATATTATTATATAATATAATAAAATATAATATAAAATATAATAATAAAAAAGTAATATATTATAATATAATATATAATAAAAAAAGTATAATATATTATAAATTATAATAATATAATATAATAATAATTTATTACTATATATTATAATATAAAATATATATATATATATATATATATATAATATAATATAATATAAAATATAATATAATGTAATATATTATATATAAAATATCATATAATAATAAAAATGTAAGATATTATATGTTATAATTAATATATAATATATCAGATATCCGATATCTGTGTACAACAAAAAACAAAAAACATAGACCCGCGGGCCCATTATTACATTATTTGGGGTTAGTTTTTTGCTAGGGCGATCGGATATACGATTGAATATCAGATATCAGATATTAAGGTATGTTTTTTTTCCCAACTCATTTTTAACCTAAATTCAATAGATTTTAGCATGATTTTGTTTGTTTTAGTTGAATCTAGGGTTTTTTTTGAAAAAAATGGTTAAAATTAAGGCTTTTTTTAAATATATATTACGTTTTGCAATTCAATAGGAATGGCTGATCAGAATGATGACACTGAGGTAGGGAATAATATTCCTTCTAACCCCCCACCAAATGATCCAGTACCCCCACAAAATCATCCACCAAATGATCCTCTACCCCCTCAAAACCCTCCTTGAATCGAGGATTTGATAAATGAAAATCTCACCGAGTTGAGAGGTTTGCATAGAACATATAATAATGTACCCGCATTGGCTCCTATGTTATCCATGTTAAACACCATAATGGATAACATTGAAACCCTTACAAAACAAAAAAATGTCACTCTTCATTGGCGTGATGAAATGCACAAGATGTTTGATGATGGTTTGGACTATGATGAGGTTGTAGGCCTCAACATAACCAAAGATGATTTGGCTAGCCTTTTTGCGAACCCAAAAATGAGTTTACTAGTCGACCCAAAAAAATCCAAACTATCCATTAAATGGTGCACAAATGATGCCATACGTGCAAACTTTTGGGATCGTTGGTGGATGGTCTTTGATATCCCTCCACGTGGAAATTTAGACATACCATTTTATTTCCTTAGAAAATTATATGCAAAATTTGCATTGAAACTTAAAGTGAACTATTGGAGCATGAAGCCCAACATGGGCTTAGGACTAGGAGTTCCTCAGGATAGACCCTCTTCCCAATGGAAGAAAGCTGGCACTTTTGTCCCTCCCACTAATATCTCCCCTCCTCCTCGAGTGTAGCATCTAGATATTATGATAGAGGCTAGCTCTCAGACCATCAGAGCCATTCATAGGTTGAGTAGCGTAATGATATCTCAAGCTAGGTCAGTCCTGCCTCCTTGTGTTGATGATGCTGGTGCTAGTTCATCATCGGCTAGCTCATCATACGTTTGTGTGCCTCACACTTGCATTGCATGCAAGAATATTTGCATGGGTCCCATAGGTGACCTTCATGAGTATCATTTTGTATTAGATGAGGATACACCAAACACATGCGTAGAGGCTATAGACCTTGATGTGAGAGAGGAGGGGAATGCAGAGCCATGGACTCCTTCGGTGTTGGTACGTGTATACTTTTTTTTTATGACATATGTGATTTAAAGTTAATTTTTATAGTAGAGTAATTTTAATTTTTAAGCCATATTGACTTTTATATGTATGTGATCTTCATTCATGTTTAGTTGATGATCGAGGAGGAGCTTAGACAAATTGATGATGCCACCCTCTCGACCATTTCATTTGGCCTTGAGACATCTACGGTACATTATGTTGTGTTCACATTTTTTTTCTATTTGATATTGTAGCATATATGGTTGCTAAACTTTCTTTTATCTTGTAGGTACCACCTGTCCAGGGGGACAAAGTGTGGGGGGTGAGCCAGCACCCATTGACAAAGGAAAGGTAATTAGGTGCTTTCTATTTGATTAAATATCGATGCATTCTTGTAACATGTTTTTGGTAATCCCATTTAATTGCATTCTTTATTGTATATCGGGCATGCCTACTAGCGATGAGCATGTATAGATTCTACATCGTAGACCATTTCCATTCGCATTGAGAGCCCCATTGTATGTATAACTATCATTTTTTTGTATTATCCTTATCTTCATAAATAGATTCAAAACTGATTTCTATGATATTAAAAACTACTATTTTGTATCTCATAGGAGACTCCTAGTGCACAGGAGGTCTGACGGGAGAGTTATGTAGATTTGATGATGCAGCCACTCTCTCTGGAGGAGGAGCCTACAATAGTTAGTTGTGGTTTGAATTCATGATTAAATATATTATAAATTTAGCATGCTATGAATTATAATGTTATGGTTTAAATTGTAGATTCATCTGACAAACGTATTTGAACATATATAGCCCACAATTAGAGAGATAGAAGCATTGTCGAGGGCATATGAGAGGACTCCTGACCGGCACAGGAGGTCAACAAGAGAGGTATTTATTATGAAATTTTTATAGTATAAATCTTCATTACAAAAAAGATCATTATGTATTTGAGTAATTCAATGTTAGATACAAAGAATCATATAAATTTAGTAGTTTAACTTTGGGTTTTCCATTTTTGTTTATGTAGGAAGCATCTGATCCACCTAGTGTAGCGAAGAGGCTACATTTTGATCATCCACCAGCACCCTAGGATAGTATAGTTGTCATAGGATGCATCATGAGACATTTTGAGATAGCATATGCCACATTGTATACATAAACATTGATATTATACACATTCTGATGGCATGATCAGCCACATTTTGTATATGGATCTATGTATTTTGATATATATTTGAGTACTTTATCTATGGATACACTGGTCTAATTGATGAACGAATGAAAAATACAGAAAAGCAGACATCCATTTAGTTTTTCAATCATCAATTTTAAATTTTGCTTTTAACATGTTCATTATTAATAAATGGTATATTACAGTTCCAATTTTTATTATTGATTCATATTATATGAGTAGTGGTTTATACAGATTTATGACTTATAAGAATGTATGGTCTATTTAACACTTATTGCATTCTAGCAATGCTGATATAAATGAAAAAACTTCTTAAAAATCTCCAACCTTGCACTACTCTAACTCAAAACCTATTTAACCATAAAATTTTCAAGATCAAAATCAGTCAATTCACTAGCCCATTTAAAAATTAATATCATATGAATTCAATATTTATTCCCAACGTCCCTGGCATTGGAAAAGTCTTATTCTGAGTGGCTGAGCTAACCAAATGCTTTTAACATATATTTTGTCTTTTAAATGTAAACTGTAATAATATAAAAAAGATGTGTGACTTATACAAATAATAATAAGAATAGAAGACATATAAGTAATTTTTGTAACATTAAATACTAACACATGATGCTAGATTCTCGAAGAAGCGCCTCAGCCTTCTTACTTATTGTTTGTTACTTAACCCTTTTCTAAGCATACTTACATGTTGACTTTCTATCACACCCACCTTTGATAACTAAGCATTTGTTAAATGAGGAAAAGGAAGTTGTTATCACAAACTATAAAAAAGGTATACAATTTTTGAGGGATATCAAATTTTTCTGCTTAGGCAAGGTTTTAAATTCACCTTCTATTTCACACGCAATTGTCTTTTTATTAAAAATATTATGGTGCTTACAGACTTGGAGTAGAATGCTAATAAAGTTAACATGTGATGTTATTTGTTTTTTTCGCAGTGGCAGTTTGGTCCAAGAATTTTTAAGAAGGTTGCAGTGCAGAGATCATGTTTGATAGTTGACCAAGATCCTTACAAATTTTGCAAAGAGGAAATTGAGATTATCTAGTGTAGGACAATAGATTTCTCAGCATTCTATAGCATTGGATAGTCAAATGCATTTTTTCTAAAACTTCCTGATGGTATCGAGCTTACTAAAATCATTGAAAGCTTGCCTCTGCATAGAGCAATGACAGAGCAACTTATTCTAGAAAATGGCAATTCATTTTCTCCCTTTCCATGTATGGTTCTAGTTGTTAATGTTCTAGAGGGTGTTAATCTACCTTACAAAATACTATTTCAAATCAACTCTCTTATTCATTGTGGGATACTCAGTGGCCCAACACTGAATTGTCACTTTTTTGATTTGCTAAATAATGAGAAGAAATCAGCTTTGCACATATGTCTAGCCTTAATAGAACTACATAAATTGAATTCGACATGTTTCGACCTATAAACATGGCTTCAAAATCAAGTAAAGAAGTTGCAAACTAGTCAAAATTAGTTGAAGTCTCTGACAATTTTTGGACATAATGACACATTGAAATTCCATCGGCCCTAGTTACTCCAACTAGGGTCTACTTTTTGGGTCCCGACTTGAATATTTCAAGTCGAGTGACAAGGCATTTTTCAAAGTATGTTGATGATTTCCTCAAAGTCTCTTTTGTGGAGGAGGATTTTAATAAGCTTCATTCAATTACTTTGACTGCAAAAACTAAATATGGTTTTCATGCAAGACCACAAAGATCACAAGTATATGATAGAATATTGTCAATTTTGACGGAAGGCATTACAATAGGCAACAAAATATTTGAATTCCTTGGCTTCTTGACCAATTAGTTAAGGGAAAATTCAGTCTGGATGTTTGCTTCAAATGACGAAGTTACTGCCAAGTCCATCAAAAAATGGATGGGAAATTTCCATTGTACAAATGATTCAGCCATACATGCCACAAAAATGGGGCAACCATCTAACTCTTTCAAGTAAACATTAAATGTTTGAGATCATGAAGTTTCCCTTATTCCTGATAGTTACGTTCATATAGATGGTATCAACTACTATTATTTAGATGGAATCAAGAAGATTTCTTTATGTCTAGCAAAGCAAATAGCTCGTATTTGTTGATTGAGTATGCCTCCTCCTTCAATGTTCCAGATCGATGTGCCAAATCCAAACGAAATGTGATCTCTCAAAAATGAGATAGGTTATTTTAAGCCTCAACATCACCATCCTGTAGCATTTGACAGTTCATTGATAACCCTCACAAGCTCTGAGTTATGACCCTCAGAAGATCGACCTTGAAATGCACTTAGAGAACCTTGGGGACTCCTCGGTACAGGGTGGCTACGGATGATGGATGGTCTTCATTGCTAGAACAAGGGAGTCACTTGGTTTCACTTGCCCACTTGGAGCTAATGGAACTAGTGATTCAATGCCAAGATCAGCAGTTTCAAAGTTGCGCTATGGTGCACCTATGAACTAAGACACACTGCGAGTTTTGGCATCAAGTGAGATCATTGTGCCGAATCCAAATGAAATATGATCTCTTGAAAATGAGATAGGTTATTTTAGGTCTCAACATCACCATCCTATAGCATTTGATAGTTCATCAATAGTCCTCATGAGCTCCAAGTTATGACCCTCAGAAGATTGACCTTGAAATGCATTTAGAGCACCTTGGAGACTCCTCAAAACGGGGTGGCCGCGGATGATGGATGGTCTCCATGGATAGAACAAGGGTGTGACTAGGATTCACCCACTCAATTGGAGCTAATAGCACTAACGATTTGAATGCCTATGGGTTCCCTAACCCCAAAAGCCTCAATTCACCTTCTCAAAACCCTTGTTCCTAGGGCATCACCAATCTCACATTTACCAAGCCTTCTTGGGCTAATTCAAAATTTAGACATCTATGTTTTATCACCATAAACATGAATCAACTCACAAACATTTCCCTCTTTAAGGAAAATCTCTTCCTATAAGACTGTCCCCTCACTTTCAACCCTTGTTTTCACCCTCTTATGTTTGGTAGCCACCAATTATTCTAGTTGGTTGATCATTTCAGGGTTAGAAGACATTATACATGTTAGGACAATGGCATTCCATGAAGAATCAAGTAAGCATTTCATGGAATGACCATGATTAGATGAAAAAACTATCAAAATGCTTATGAAAAGGATTGCTGTAGCCAACAATCAGCAAGTTAGATGAATAACCCTTCAAAAAAAAAAATCAAAACTTGGTCCTAAACTTCTTTACAGATCTTAGAAGATGCCTCAATGCATTAGAATATCATAAAGAACTCAAAAAATCCAAAGAACCTTCAAATTGCTATTAAAATCCAAGCTTTTTTATTCAAAATTCTAAATCAGTCCGTACATACTGCCCTTACAGTCTGTACAAACACTATTTATAAGTTTCAAGGGACGGTTAATAACCCCCTCAACCACCTCCAATTGGTCTCACTTCCTATTCCTTCATAAAATTTAAACTATGGAGTTTCTCTCCAAAATGCTCATGTAGCCGTTACATTCAAGATTTGAATTTTCTAAAGCAATAAGCTAAATTTTAAGTGACTTATTGAATGTTTCAACTTATGAAATGACTTGAGATTATTATGAGACCTTATTAGGACCTATCTAATGACTCACTTACCCTATGAAAACCTAGACATTGCTAAAATTCAAATCTCATGGTCCTTTACAACTTTTCAATATGAAAGTCTTTCAAAACATTATACAATATTATGACTCTTTATGCTTTCAAATGCCATGATTGGTTGCAAAATGGAAGAAATCAAGTATTCTAATTGTTCATCCATACTTTCTTAATTTTTCTTATTTGATTAGTTTGAGAAAAATAGTTTTAATAATCATAATGTCAGCTTTATGTCAAATAAGAAAAAAGCCAAACTTGAAATAAGATATCTGCAAGCAATTATTTTTCATATAGTTATAAATTCTCTTAAAATTGTCCTTATAGCCTTGTATCACATGCAAATATGATTTGCAAGAACTTGTTCAATATCTTCCTCTTATAATTCCTTACAAAGAACGTACCAAAATAAAAATTAGAATGTGCAACTAATTTAACCTATATTTTTCATTATTACAAAAACCATATACAAAAAAAGTTCACATTTTACATCATAATACATCATAAATCTTAGGAATTCTCCCCAGTACCACCCCCCCCCCCCCCCCCCCACAACTCTTCATGATGCACCTACATTCCAATATGATACAAAAATTAGTAACTTATTGTATTAAACAAGATAATCATCAGTTCATTGAATCATTATGAAGAAAATAACATAAGAAGTAAATATACCTAGTTGAGTGTTCCAATAGGGTCCTCTCTCTGTTTTAGGGTCTCCAACAGGGCTTCATGATCAACATTAGCAATAGTAAAAAGTTCTTTTACTTTTGGTCTTCCTTGATGCTTCAACAACTTTACATTTGTTGCTATAATAAGATGCGAATATATGAGAATTATTTTGTGCTTCTGATAGTCTTCGAATGCAGGAATTTCATTCCTTCTAAGCATGTATGTCTGCAGCCATGTTCCAGCAACAACCATTGAACCAGTAGGATATGTGAATCCATCATCATCTGTGATCAGTTGTGCAAGTTTTTTTTTACCTCTTACACAACATGCTAACCAATAATCAGATTTCTCATCATTCCCTTGTGGTACAACCAATGCAAAGACATGTCCTAGCTGAAGTAGATCTAATAGATGGTTATGCTCAAGTGAACTTTCCATGTCATCATTTTTGATAGAGGGTATGATAGACAATGGAGAAAGATAATGTGGAGCCCATGTTTCCACCCACTCACTTGACTCACAGTGATCCCAATCACACTGAAAACAACTAGGACAAAACCAAGCTAGCTGTCGTGTCCAAATGGTCCATGTACTAGAATCAAAGCTCAAGAATGAATGCATTTTTTATGAGTCTCTCACTGTAGCACAATCTAATCTATCAGCTATAGACTCTTCCTCAACCAACCAAAAGAACCTGTGTACCACTGAATCAAGAGTCCCCCCCTATGATAATGGTAAACTACACCAATCAATAATGCTACAAGCATCAAGAAGCTCTACTGCTGAAATCTTTAGTTGCTCCTTAACTAGAGCTCTCTTCACACATGCCCCTGCTCCATCATGTTCCCCTTTTCCATGGCCAAACTCAAAAAAAATTCAAATATGAGGCACCCCTCTCTCTACGTGCATCCTACACAACCAATAAAACATGCGAGCATTCTTGAATTGACCTGTACATTATCTGACCAAATGATATGTCTATCCATAGCAATTGCATGCTCATGTAAGAAATCAAAATAATTCTTGAAACAATGTTGCACAAACTCATGAGAGTGAGATCTATCATCACTCATATAAAAATGATACTCTCTAATAATCTTTCGATTATCTTCTACACTATCAGGGGCATGTCTATATGTTATGTGAACAAAAATAACAATCTGAATAGAGTTGTAATACTGAGATTGTGTCTCATTTTGAGGTTGCAATGTGTAGTTCTTGGCAAAATCAAAAACCGATATAATAGTGCCAATGGGAAAAGTCTCCTTGCACATTCTAAATTATTGATCCAAACACTGAGACCTGTGACTATGTCTTGCACACTTGTAAAAAAAATTTGCCTTGAAATCTGAAATAAAACTAGCCACATTGATATCTTTTCCAACCAATTCACTTCTAGAGCTCTCACCTCCACTCTCCAATGTGTATTTACCCATTTCATATACCTTTTTTTCACCATTTTCTTTCCAAGATCTTGTTCGCACCCTCCATGGAAACATGTGCCAAACTTGGATAAGCCACCATATTCTGAACACTTCTCATTTGAGCAAGCATTTCTATAAAAGAAATAACCATCAACTCTATGATATAAAATTTGATCTAGCAAGTCTCTTGATGATTTTGGAAACCCACTAGCACCACAATCCTCCAACATTTCTTTACTATGCAAAGTAGAATGGATGGAGCGTAATAGTTCATGGTGCATAGAAAACTCAACATGATATTTGCAAAAACATGTGTTTCAAATTTTGAGTGGCACACAATAAAATGGCTTCAAATATTCAAAAGCCCCTTGTGATATATGAAGACTTGGATGAATCTCTCTAAATTATTTGAACAACATAGTTTTACTTACCTCCAAATAGTGTTTAGGATGTAGCATGCGGTCTCTGATGCCAATTCTCAACTTTAACACATCTTTAGCATTAGGTGATACTCGTGAATTAGAGTGCCAAAATTGTGTAATTTCTTCCTTCACATCATCAGATAGCTTCTTATCAAAATGTGGAAGTCTCCCACCAAATGCCCATGTTTCATTTTGAAGAGGATCATCAATTTTCTCTCTTCGACTAAGTGCTCTTCTCAAAGTAGTACGATTTAAATTCAAATCAATACAAGTTTGTCTCATTTATCTACCCTTTCTCAAATGATGACTTACCAAAGAGGTTGTAATAACCCTTTGAGCAACTCTGTTATCCTTCTCCATGCTATTTTTCTCAATGCTATTGAGAGCACTGAAAAGATTCTTCACAATAATGGTATTTCTTTCCAAATTTCTATTGACACAAATCTTCAATTTGGAAAACATAGATCTCATCATTTGCATATTTAATAAGTGCATGAAAAGCTGACATTGCTCTACCACTGTCTTGTTTCCGAAAACAATCTTATATAGTCTTGAAGCCCATAACCGAATGGTTCTTTCTAATTTTTTCCCTTCCAAACTAGTAATAATCATTTCATCAATTTCAATTATCCATTTTGGCATTTTAGAACCTTCATATCGATTATAATTAGGAGATATGTAAGGTTCTTGTGCATTAGGTTCCTATGCATTGTCATGTTCGACATAGTCAATTATGTAATTTGGATTATGACTTGGTAGCATTTCGTCTTCAAAATTTTCATTCTCTAAATTTTCAATTTTGGCATTATCATTTTCAACAAGCACATTTTGTTTCCCCAACTGTACATTTCATTATCTGACTTTATGATTTCACCTTCAACTAATTCATTGTCAACTTGACTGATATTTAGCATACCTTGTCTTTTTCTACAGTGTTCCATTTTGTCCCTTTCCCTATATGCCACAATGTCTTCATTGGATATCTTCCTTTTGCATTTAGCCTTTCAACGACTACTACTCCCCATTCAAATGACAATATCAGACACCTAGAGTTATATTTTCAAACTTTTTTCGATTGGTTGGGCCCCAAAATGCAACTTTCTATAAAACTCGTGAAAAACAAAACTCAAAAAGTGATGTTCTTGGGTCTGCAAGGATAGGGAATATGTTGGAAACTGATGCCAGTAATATTGGAGATCCGATTTCAAACTGAATATCCGATATTAAATTGGATATCTGATTTCAAATCGGATATCCAATATGCCTCCTAAAGACATTTTGGAGGGAAAACCAAGTTTGTGAGTTAATAGTTTATAACTTATCAATTATTTGAGTTATATTACTATGTAAAAATATATTCTAATATATTATATATATAATAACGTAACGTAAAGATATAACATATAATCCATTAATATATAATAATATATTATGTTATTCTTATTATAATCTAAAAATATAATATATATTATTATATTATATTATTATTATTTTTCCTATATTTTTATTAAATATAATAACGTTATATATATATGTTATTAATATATAATAATATATTATCTTATTAATATTATAATCTATAAATATAATATATATATATATTAATATATATGTCCCTAGGGGTCCTTGGACCCCTAGGGACATAATAGAATCATTCTTATGGGTCAAAGGGGGTCATAGGTTGACTTATGACCCCCTTCGACCCATTACATGATGACATATGTCCCTAGGGGTCATAGGGCCCCTAGCGACATATTAGAATCATTCTTATGGGTCAAAGGGGGTCATAGGTTGACCTATGATGCCCTTTGACCCATTACATGATGACATATGTCCCTAGGGGTCTTAGGACCCCTAAAGACATATTAGAATCATTCTTATGGCTCAAAGGATGCAATAGTTTGACCTATGACCCTGTTTGACCTATTACATGATGACATATGTCCCTAGGGGTCCTAGGACCCCTAGGGACATATTATAATTGTTCTTATGGGTCGCTTATTACATGATAACATATGTCGCTAGGGGTCCTAAGGCTCCTAGGGACATATTAGAATCGTTCTTATGGGTCGAAGGGGGTCATAGGTTAACCTATGACCCCCTTCGACCCATTACATGATGACATATGTCCCTAGGGGTCCTAGGGCCCCTAGCAACATATTAAAATCATTCTTATGGGTCAAAGGACCTATGACCCATTTCGACCTATTACATGATGACATATGTCCCTAGGGGTCCTAAGACCCCTAGGAACATATTAGAGTCGTTCGTATGTGTCATAAGGGGTCATAGTTTGATCTATGACCCTATTCGACCCATTACATGACAACATATGTCCCTAGGGGTCCTAGGACCCCTAGGGACATATTAGAATCGTTCTTATGGCTTGAAGGGGGTCATAGGTTGACCTATGACCCCCTTTGACTCATTACATAATGACATATGTCCCTAAGGGTCCTAAGTCCCCTGACCTATGACCCCTTTCGAACCATTACATGATGACATATGTCCCTAAGGGTGCTAAGTCCCCTAGAGACATATTAGAATCATTCTTATGAGTCAAAGGGGGCCATAGGTTGACCTATGACTCTTTTTGACCCATTACATGATGACATATGTCCCTAGGGGTCCTAGGGCCCCTAGCGACATATTAGAATCATCTTTATGGGTCAAAGGAGGTCATAGGTTGACCAATGACCCCGTTCAACCCATTATATGATGATATATGTCCCAAGAGGTCCTAGGACCCCTAGGGACATATTAGAATCATTTTTATGGGTCAAACAGGGTCTTAAGTTGACCTATGACCCTGTTCGACCCATTACATGATGATATATGTCCCTAGGGGTCCTAGGAGCCCTATGGACATATTAGAATCATTCTTATGGGTCGAAGGGGGTCATAGGTTGACCTATGACCCCGTTCGACCTATTACATGATAATATATGTCCCTAGGGGTCCTAGGACCCCTACGAACATATTAGAATCATTCTTATGGGTTGAAGGGGGTCATAGGGTGACCTTCACCCTATGACCCCCTTCGACCCATTACACGATGACATATGTCCCTAAGGGTCCTAGGACCCCTAGGGACATATTAGAATCGTTCTTATGGGTCGAAGGGGGTCATAAGGTGAACTATGACCCCCTTTGACCCATTACACGATGACATATGTCCCTAGGGGTCCTAGGACCCCTAGGGACATATTAGAATCGTTCTTATGGGTCGAAGGGGGTCATAGGTTGACCTATGATCCTCTTCAACCCGTTACATGATGACATATGTCCCTAGGGGTCCTAGGACCCCTAGCAACATATTAGAATCATTCATAGTTTGACCTATGACCTCCTTCGACCCATTACACGATGACATATGTCCCTAAACATATTAGAATCATTCTTATGAGTCGAAGGGGGTGATAGGTTGACCTATGACCCCCTTCGACCTATTACATGATGACATTTGTCCCTAGGGGTCCTAAGGCCCCTAAGGACATATTATAATCATTCTTATGGGTCGAAGGGGGTCATAGGTTGACCTATGACCCCCTTCAACCCATTACATGATGACATATGTCTCTAGGGGTCCTAGGACCCCTAGAGACATATTAGAATCATTCTAATGGGTTGAAGGGGGTCATAGGTTGAGCTATGACCCCTTCAACCCATTACATGATGACATATGTCCCTAGGGGTCCTAGGGCCCCTAGAGACATATTAGAATCATTCTTATGGGTCAAAGGGGGTCATAGGTTGACCTATGACTCTCTTCAACCCATTACATGACAACATATGTCCCTAGGGGTCCTAGGACCCCTAGGGACATATTAGAATCATTCTTATGGATCAAAGGGGGTCATAGGTTGACTTATGAACCTCTTTGACCCATAACATGATGTCATATGTCCCTAGGGGTCCTAGGACCCCTAGGGACATATTAGAATCATTATTATGGGTCGAAGGGGGTCATTACGACATATGTCCCTAAGGGTCCTAGGACCCCTAAGGACATATTAGAATTATTCGTATGGGTCGAAGGGTGTCATAGGTTGACCTATGGACCCCTTCGACCCATTACATGATGACATATGTCCCTAGGGGGACATATTAAAATTATTCTTATAGGTCGAAGGGGTTCATAGGTTGACCTATGACCCCCTTGGACCCATTACATGACAACATATGCCTTTAGGGATCCTAGGACCCCTAGGGACATATTAGAATCATTCTTATGGATTAAAAGGGGTTATGGGGTGACCTATGACCCCCTTCGACCCATTACATGATGACATTTGTCCCTAGGGGTCCTAAGGCCCCTAGGGACATATTACAATCGTTCTTATGGGTCGAAGGGGGTCATACGTTCACCTATGACCCCCTTCAACCCATTACATGGTGACATATGTCCCTAGGGGTCCTATGGCCCCTAGCGACATATTAGAATCATTCTTATGGGTCAAAGGGGGTCATAGGTTGACCTATGACCCCCTTCGATCCATTACATGACGACATATGTCCCTAGGGGTCCTAGGACCCCTAAGGACATATTAGAATCGTTCTTATGGGTCAAAGGGGGTCATAGGTTGACCTATGACCCCCTTCGACCTATTACATGATGACATATGTCCCTAGGGGTCCTAAGACCCTTAGGGACATATTAGAATTGTTCTTATGGGTCGTAGGGGGTCATAGGTTGACCTATGACCCCCTTTGACCTATTACATGATAACATATGTCCCTAGGGGTCCTACGGCCCCTAGGAACATATTAGAATCATTCTTATGGGTCGAAGGGGGTCATAGGTTGACCTATGACCCCCTTCGACCCATTACATGATGACAGATGTCCCTAGGGGTTTTAGGGCCCCTAGCGACATATTAGAATCATTCTTATGGGTCAAAGGGGGTCATAGGTTGACCTATGACGACCTTCGACCCATTACATAATGGCATATGTCCCTAGGGGTCCTAAGACCCCTAGGGACATATTGGAATCATTCTTATGGGTTAAAGGGGGTCATAGGTTGACCTATGACCCCATTCGACCCATTACATGACAACATATGTCCCTAGGGGTCCTAAGACCCCTAAGGACATATTAGAATCATTCTTATGGATCGAAGGGGGTCATAGGTTGACCTATGAACTCCTTTGACCCATTACATGATGACATATGTCCCTAGGGGTCCTAGGACCCATAAAGACATATTAGAATCGTTCTTACGGGTTGAAGGGTGTCATAGATTGACCTATGACCCCATTTGACCCATTACATGACGACATATGTCCTGGAGGTCCTAAGGCCCCTAGGGACATATTAGAATTGTTCTTATGGGTCGAAGGGGTTCATAGGTCAACCCATTACATGACGAGATATGTCCCTAGGGGTCTTAGGGCCCCTAGCAGCATATTAAAATTATTCTTATAGGTCAAAGGGGGTCATAGGTTGACTTATGATCCCCTTCGACCCATTACATTATATTATACGTCCCTAGGGGTCCTAGGACCCCTAGGGACATATTAAAATTTTTCTTATGGGTCGAAGGGGGTCATAGGTTGACCTATGACCCCATTCAACCCATTACATGATGACATATGTCCCTAGGGGTCCTAAGACCCCTAGGGACATATTAGAATTGTTTTTATGGGTTGAAGGGGGTCATAGGTTGTCTTATGACCCGCTTTGACCCATTACATTATGACATATGTCCCTAGGAGTCCTAGGACCCTTAAAGACATATTAAAATCGTTCTTATGGGTCGAAGGGGGTCATAGGTTGAGCTATGAACACCTTTGACCCATTACATGATGACATATGTCCCTAGGGGTCCTAGAACCCCTAGGGACATATTAGAATCGTTCTTATGGGTCGAAGGGGTTGATAGGTTGACCTATGACCCCCTTCAACCCATTACATGACAAACATATGTCCCTAAGGGTCCTAGGACCCCTGGGGACATATTAGAATCATTCTTATGGGTCGAAGGGAGTCATAGGGTGACCTATGACCCCCTTTGACCCATTACATGAGAACATTTGTCCCTAGGGGTCCTAAGGCCCCTAGGAACATATAAGAATCATTCTTATGGGTCAAAGGGGGTCATAGGTTGACCTATGACCCCCTTTGACCCATTACATGATTACATATGTCCCTAGGGGTCCTAGGACCCCTAGGGACATATTAGAATCATTCTTTTGGGTCAAAGGGGGTCATAAGTTGACCTATGACCTCCTTCAACCCATTACATGACGACATATGTTCCTAGGGGTCCTATGACCCCAAGAGACATATTAGAATCATTCTTATGGGTCAAAAGGGGTCATAGGTTGACCTATGACCCCCTTCGACCCATTACATGATGACATATGTCCCTAGGGGTCCTAGGACCCCTAGGGACATATTAGAATCATTCTTATGGGTCGAAGGGGGTCATAGGTTGACATATGACCCCCTTTGACCCATTACATGATGACATATGTCCCTAGGGGTCCTAGGGCCCCTAGAGACATATTAGAATCATTCTTATGGGTCAAAGGGGGTCATAGGTTTGACTCATTACATGTCAATATTATATTTAATAATTATATTGTATTGTATATTTTAATATAATGATAATATATTATTAGATTATATAACAATAATAATCATATATGTTACTAGATTATAGATTTAATAATAATAATTTATATCATATATATCACTATATTATATTTAAAACTATATTATAATTAATAATAATAATCATATATATTAGTATAATGTAATAATAATTATAATATTAATGTTCACACATTCATGAAATATATAATTTCTTCTAAAATTGTCTAAAGTTATTGTTTTATGTTTATTTCCCTTTAAATTTGTCTCCCTCCGAATTTAAAATTTAAAAAAGCTTGCCTTTTGAAATTTCCCTCCAAAAATGTATGGGAGCTCACTGAGCCATATCGTATATATGATTAGGCTTGGTATTTACCAAGCCTGCCTGGTCAACCCAAAAAATGTGTTTGAGGAGGGTTTTAGTGACACTCAAACTTCGGGTTGCCATCTGACAATGTTATTTTGATCAAAATTGAATGAAATGAAAAGAGTTTTTTAATATCGCTCTCAAGATTCCATCGATATAATTGCTGTCAAATTCTAAGTTTGATAAGTATTTATTAGTTAATTATCAATGAAGATTATTGTAAAGTGTTGATTGACATACTGATTGAAAAATAGCTATAACTTTCAAACGGTATAACATTTTTTAAATCTAAAAGTTGCATCACATTCTATGTTTCGCCTAGTATAAGAAAAAAAATTAAATTAAATTTGGTAAAATTTTCTATTAGTTAAGGTGGTCAGACATGGGAGTTTTTTTTTCAAAAAATTTTTGGTAGAAAATTCATATTTAATTATTTATTTGGAATAAAAATATTGAAAAATATGCGTCACATCCAGGCATGAGTCTACTTTTTATATCTATAATTATATTAAAAAAATATTATCATTTGATTTTGATTAAGGTGGTCAAACATACACTTACTTTTTATTTTCGCCTCAAAATTTTTGTAATACTGCATTAAAATCTAAACTTTTTACCAATCAATTATTTTTTCTCCTAATAAGGCCTAGTAGTTTAGAAACTAAATTCAATTTCCTACAAATTATTTTCTTACAACTTTTTGATATAAAGTCGATAACCACTTTAAAATTATGTGTCAATTTGACATAACCCTTATTTGCTAATTTTTCACTACTACTTAAGGCCATAGTTTGGTACACCATGATCATGTACATATATGATAGTGATAACTTCTTCTCTCAATGATGTTGAATTTGATGATATCAAAGATCGTGCTACTACTAATTGATGTGGGATAAGCTAGTACTTGTTCATGGACATGATCAGAATGTGCTAAGGGAAAAGTTGAAAGTCTAAGAGGAAACTTTTATGACATGAGGATGAAAGAAGGAGAGAACATTACATAGTATAGTAACCGAATCAAGGAAGTGGTTAGTTACATTAGAGTTGTTGGAGGATTCATAAGGAATGAAGAAGTTGTAAGTAAAGTACTAAGAAACTTGTTTGTTATTTATGTTATTAGAGTTTCTACTATTTAAGAGATGAGATCTATTCTTGGTAATATCCTTACTCTTGATGCTTTAGACAGTAGATTAACTACTTTTGAGCTAAGTAACTTTGATAACATATTACCTAAGGTTGAAAATTATTTCAAGTCATGTCTAACCATTGAAACTTCAAGGAAAGATAATAATATTCATCATATCAAAGATGGAAGTGATTGTGATATTGATGGGGAAGATAAAGAAGAGTTTGAAGCACTATCAGCTAGGAGGGTACCAAAAGGAAAATGAAAGTTCAAAGGTAGATTACCTCTGGTTTGTTTCAAATGTAATGAAGTTGGTCATATTATATATAGATGTCCTAAAAAGATTAGGAATGATGTGTGTGTGTGTGTGTGTGTGTGTGTGTGTGTGTGTGTGTGTGTGTGTGTGTGTGTGTGTGTGTGTGTGAGAGAGAGAGAGAGAGAGAATATTGAAGGAATAAAGATTAAAAAGACAAGGGAAAGAATTCATGTTACCTAGATGAGGAAGAGCACACTAAGTTAAAATATGATGATTAGGGAAGTTGTGTATGTTGTTGTGAAAGAATATTTAGAGGAGAAAAGGTATGAAGAAGAGAAAGTCTTAGTATTTATATCTCATGTTAGTACGAATGATACTTGAATTATTGATAGTGATTATTCATATCATATGACTGGTGATATAGATAAGTTTGATAAACTAAAGGAGTATGATGGTGAATTTGTTAAACTTGGAAATGATGTTCCTTATCATGTGAAAGAAAGAGGTTCAATGATGTTGAATGAAAATATTAGATGTGATTATCCTTATTGGATTCAAGGTCTGAAATACAATTTTTTGAGTGTTACACAACTAAATAACACTGGTCACTAACTGGAATTCAAGGAAAAGGAGGGTGAAAATATTTCATGGTGATGGAAAAATGATTGGGACTAGTGATCACACAAGAGGCAACTTATTCTATCTAGATTCTACTTCAAATATATGCTTTTTAGCTAGATTTGAAGATGTTTGGTTATGAAATAAGAGACCCTATTATATAAACTTTGATAATATGATTAAAGTCCATAGGAGAAACAAAGTAAGAGGTTTACCAAGTTTGCATAAAACTGGTAATGCTACGTGTAAACAATGTCAACTTGGTAATATGATTGAGTCAAGTTTCTCAATCAAATCACATTCATCTAATGATATGCAATATTTGGTTCATACTAACCTTTGTGGATCTATGAAAGTTGAAAGTTATTATGGTGATAGATACTTCATTCTATTTTTTGATGATTATTCAAGAATGATAACTTAATGTTTCTAAAAGTTAAATATGATGCATTTCAAATGTTCAAATAGTATAAGGCAAGAGTTGAGAAGGAAACTAGTAAGAAAATTAAATGTTTAAGATTTGATCGAGGAGGAGAGTTTATGTCTAATGAGTTTATTGACTTCTATAATGAGAATGGAATTAAAAGGAAAGTATTTGCATCGAGGGCATCACAACATAATGGTATTGCAGCAAGGAGAAATAAATCCATTATTGATTGAGAAAGGAGTTGTACAAATGTTTAGGAGAGATGTGAGGCCTCACCCAATCTACCATAGCGTAGATAACATATTTGCATTTTGATACTTCTAATTCTATGTTTTGATACACTTTTGAGACTACAGGGTTTTGTCATTTTAATATCTGCATTTTGATGATCCGCACTTATGTTTGCACATTAGGACCTGATTTATATGATTAATTATTTTATTTCATGTTCTAACCTATTACAATTTCTTTGATAGAAACTAAATTGTAGAAATGCTTGAAATGTCAAATTGTAATGTTTAAGTAGAAATTAGGGTGAAAGGATAGATTGTGATATGCACTAGGATCTACTTCACATGCCTAGGGACTCAATAATTGTGGATCCAATATTTTGTCACTATGATAGAAAATAGATTATGAAGTTATTTAGAATATTAATTTGATCATGTTAAGTGAAGTTTGATGTTGATAAGAAAAATTTGATATTTTAATGTTTTGAATGTTTAATGTGAAAATGATTAGAAAAAGTAAGTCAATTGGAAATGATGAAGTATGAAACCCTAATATTTGAATGTAATAATTTATTGCACATATTTACATATTACTTACATGATTTTCTTGGACTACTGATGCTTGAGTTTAGTGTGTAGGATTTTAACCATGGGGTTAATGGGGAACTAAGGCTTAAGCCCATGTAAATATGACTTAGCCAAGTTTGAATCAGTGGAAAATATTCAAACCTCATTGTAATTTGTTTTGTTTCATAAACATGAATTGTATGGGTGTGTAATAGTTTATTTCATATATAATTCAAGACATGTTACTATAAATGTACTATGTTATTTTTATGTTTCACTTGACACTTGTGTTGTCCATGTGTTGATGACTTGTTATTTAGGGTTTTGGGAAAAAGTCACCTAACCAAAACCTAACCCAATGCAATACTCAAGTTAACCCCTTATGGTAGAGTGTTAAGAGAAGTCTCCATCAAGGGAAATTAGAATTCCAACTTCCTATTAACTTTTAAGGATCAAAAAGTGGTCCTAGGGGGTTATTTTGGTGAAAAATAAGTGCTCTCATGATAGTACTATGGGTTGGGGGTCTAAATTTAACCTTTAGTAGGCCTAAATGACCTTGAGAACCCTCCAAACATGTCACTTTCTTAGAATTTCGAAATTTAAGAGTTCACATGTTCCTCCCACTTGGTCAAGATTACAATTTTAGAAAGGGGCAAGGATTTAAGAAAAGGGAGGCTTCTTGTTTGGGCCATTTTTAGCTAAGTGAGAAGTTGGAGGCTTTTTAAAGGGCTTGGGGGAAATTAGTGGGTTGTCTACCCACTCTCTAATTTTAGAGACTCTTATGGTTAGAAGCTTGGGAAGGAGCTCTTCTACAACCATTCATTACCATTTTGTAAAAGGGATTCAAGGTTGGTTTCTTCTTGCCCATGTAGTATTTTTCTTCAAAACTTGCATAATGGTATTGCATTCATGAGCATGAAGGAGTGTAAGTTTATATTGTAAGTAGAGTTCATGGTGTTGTATTGTGATATAGTATTCATGTAAATGTTTGAATGGTGTTCTACATTGTGGGAAGATTGTTGTATTGTGGGGTTGAGATGAAATATGTTGTTGCATTTAATTTTCTCTTTGTTTCTCCATTTTTTTATGTATTTATTGTATGAGTGTAAGGACTTCACTCACCCTTTGGGAAGGGAAGAGAAGTCTAGGGTGAAGTAGTTAGTTGGACTTGAAAATGTATTGAGAACCTTGGAGTATGGGCTCCATTGTATGCCATGATCATTCATATCTTTTTAGGGGTGATAAGGGTAGTGTGATAAATAAAGGAAAGTTTATGTATTATGGGCTCCAAGGGAGCTATAACTAATGGTAGTGTGTTTGGAGGATAATTGTGAAAACCTCGAAAAGGCATGGAATTTCTAATTTGTGAAAGCCCCAAAAGGGCATGAAATTTATTTATTGCAAATATTGTTTGATATGGCAAGTCTCCATTTGAAAAGCACACCTTCATCCTATGTTCATGGTTCCATTGGTGAACCATTGTGAAATATCCTTGGGATGGAATTATTCAAGTGTTGCATTGGGATGTATATGCATTGTGAGATTGGAATGAACCCTATTTGAGCCTTGTTCCCTAAGCTTGGGGGTGGTCTCTTTGGAGGCCTATGGTTGGGAGGAGAGTACCCATGGTCTTTGTTGTTTTGTTGTGATACATTTGCAGATTGGTGTTAAAAGGAGCAATCGAAACAAGCTTGGAATGGTCATTTTGTAGATGTTTCTTAAAGGAGAAAACTTGTCTTTGTGCATTGTACATGTATTGGAGAATCTCTCTCCATCTTATTCATGTTGTTGCAATGAAAGATTGCATAGTAGCAAGGAAGGGGTATGCCATTTTCTAATGTAGTTGAAAAAAATGTAGTCCTTCTTTATGTTATTGTATATTGCATTGTAAGAGTTGAACCCTTCTATTTTTCTGTCATTTGTGTATTGAATTGTAAAAGCGAGATCTTCATTTTATGTACATTGTTGTGAAGGATTGATTCATGAAGTGAATAAATAAGTTGGAATATGGACATAAGTAGCTACATTGTAAGATTTAATGTTATGCATATAGTTTTCATTGAAAAAGAAATATTATTTCAATATCATAGTTGTAAATGAAGGAAAAGAGAGAGTCTCATGTAAAGGGATTGTCATTACTATGATGACCAAGTAGTTATTATGTAAATGAAGAATTTCTCCTTATGTTGATTTATGAATCAAAACCATAGGTATGTTTTCATAGATTGCTTAGGTGTAAGAGATTCATTGCAATAGTTATTTTTGTTAAAGCTTAAGTGGTGTATATGTGTTATGTGCTTGTGTTCATTTGAATTAAGAACCCATACAAGTAAGAGTTCATTCAAGAAATTTCACTATGTTTCCATTCAACGAGAATCCTTATGTAAGCTTTATTATTGATAAGGAAGATGGACCAAATAGTTATATAGTTCTTGTTTTATTTTATCACTTAGGAAAAGGTTGATGTTGCCTTCTATTGATTTTAATAATTTCATAAATATGTCATTTGTAATGTACTATCAATTAACATTATACCTCTTCTACACCAAGAACTATCATAACAAAAAAATAAAGTAGGGTGAATGAATCAATAGCTAGAAAAGTATAAATGTATTATGAGAGAAAACATATTCTAGATGCACATTTTAGCTCTCTAGATTTTGTACGGGGAAGAGAAAATACCCCACTACCTATTACAGTCCATTAAAATATTCATAAGGGATATTCCTTGGGATTCCCCTAAATTTAAAAAATAAAAAAATAAAATAAGAGTGATAGGCTATCACAAATCAAACATTACCAAGTCATAAAAAGAAAATGGAGCTAGTGCATAAATATCCCATGACTATACTTAGAGAATAAGTCACCATCAAATATATTAAAACCAATATGTCCTATCAATTTCATTATGTGAAAAAGTAATGACAAGAATAATAATATAAAAAAATAATACTTTTAAAAAAATAAGATGAAACAAACAGAAAAACAAAGGGGAGCGATCACATGTTTTGGAGGAGGGAAGATGGAGGTGGTCCCTACCACTCTCCCTATCCTATACACCACAACCTTCCCCACCTTGTTATTCATGCACTTCTCCATGTTGGAAGAGGTGCCAAGAAGTGAATTTTTTTTTTGAAGGGGCAAACTGGTATGAGAGTTATGACACAAGGGGTTCTGGGCACCAAATGGGATACCCTATGAAGGGCTACCGCCTCTACACTTGCCACACATGCCTCTTGTTGGCCACATTAGGTTTGAGTGGGGTGGGAGGGAGATGTCGCTAGGGAATAGCATATAAGGTTAAGGGATAGTTAAGTGTAGGTAATAATTAGGGTAAAGTCATTAGATTAGTAGGTAGTAATAATAGCTAATGTGAATTGGTTAGTAAATTAGATTTTAATAGAATGTGTTTAATTAGTAGTATGGTTGAGTCAAGTAAGGGGGATCACCATATTATGATAGTTGTAATTGTATAATAATACTTAAATAGGGAGTTAATAAGATTATAATTGGTGTGACTAATAAAGTGGATAGTAGATAATAAATTGTTAGTTAATAATTAGTTTTATGTCATTTAGAAAGTAAGGGGGCATTACTCAATGGGTAGACAATTCTAATAATTTAGTTAGTAGATATTAGTTAATTGGTTAATAAGATGTGAAGTATGGACAATATTCGATGTAACAAGTTAGTGATTAATTAAGGATTAGTAGTTTGTAAGTTAGTGTTTGTGTATAAGTAGTAGTAGGAAGTAAATTGGCCATTAAATTAATTAGGGATTTGAAGGAAAATTTTTGCTATATAGTTGTTATGACATAAATTTTTGAGTATCTATATTTAAACTAGTACCATAATTAAATTTTCATATAAGAATATTCAATAGTTCAAACCATAATGCATGTTATAATAATCTACGTTATTTAGTAAGTAGGAGATAACAACACCTAACCTTATATATGAATGGTGAAGGAGATTACTTAGAGTTCAAATCAAACATAGTTGTGGAAATTGGAACAAATAATAATATAAGCAATGAATTGAGGTTGATGTATAGATGTTGGAAAACATATATACGTAGTGAATGAATATGCAAATTCAACATCTTTACATCTCTATATTTAAGTTTGTGAAGCTATATTGAGAAAAGACTAGGTATCCAACATTTTTTTACCAAGTTAGGTTATGAAATTGAAAGTAATATCAATGCTTACTCAATGAGATCTTGTGGGAAAACCTATTACCTTGAAAGCTATTATTATCTAGTCATAAACCATAAATAAATGTAATAGGATTCTTGTCAAAGTTATTTATGTTGGAAATGATTGAAAAGATCATGAATGAAGAATGATGGAATTGGTAAAGAATTCTTTCAATCATTGTTTTTTCATTGATGTCAAACTTGCTAACTACAGGAATGACAATTGCTTAAGTGATCCAAATACTATCACTTAGTTGATTGACAAGGAGGAGGCAATCAATAAGATGTAACTAGAGAACCTAGAGAACGGTTGAAGTTATGATGTTGTAATGAAGTACAAGGATCAACTAAGCCATTGATGAAATAGTGTATTGATGACATACTCTAAGACACAGGGGATGGACACACTAAGACACATCAAAGATGTAAGGTTTAACTAAGTCATTTGTAATGCATAACTAAGTTCATTTGTGAGAACTGAGCAAGCTAGTTAGAGCTGAGCAAATTCTTTAGGTGCCGAGTAAAATAGAAACTACAAAAGATGCTGAGAAATCCAAAACTAGATAGTGTCAAGATTATTGAAAGGGAGATAGAGTGAGATGGTCATAAGTGTGGTCGTGTGAAGAAGCCAAGAGAAGGCTAGTGTGAAGTGTTAAGAAGAGGACACAGTGAGGAGTAAGCACAGAGCATCAAGACTCTGAGTTGATCAAGCAACCATAGAGTGCATTAGCATAATGAGTGGAAGAACTCAAGGAAACAGATCTTGAAGGGTGGACAAGCTGTCAGCACTGCAAGGAAGAAAAGCCAAGCAAAGAAAAGAACTGAAGAGTGATCTAAAATCTACAAGGTTAGAGTTGCAATCTTTATTAGGTCAAAACCTTTCTAATGCTTTCTTACCATTGTATTAGACATTGAAATCCTACATTGCTAGGTTAGCTTAATAGCTAGGTGGATAAGCCTTAGGAAAAGGATAGAAGATCCCCAGGAGAAGGATAAGAGATCCTCAGGAGAAGGATAGGAGATCCTTAGAGAGAGGGATAAAATATTCTTTTGAGAAGGTGACTATAAATCCCATGGACTTGGATGGGCCTAATAGCTCTATGTAAATCCTTTAACAGGGTGGCATTCTAAGTTGAATGTTCTTAAGTCCTCTAACAGGGTGTAGAAATCATTTAACAAGGTCACATCGGATAGTGTGTAAAGCCTTTAATAGGGCAGGCCTTTAACAGGGCAAACCATCAAAAGTGGCTGAAATCAATTGTGCAGTTATTTTGTGGGTGTCATCCCCACCCCAATTTTACCTTCTTATTCTTGGAGGGTTTCTGGGTCACCAAAATCCTTTGTGTTATGACGTGATGCATGTTTACTTTTCATGATTGTTTAATAATTAATTGCATGCATGATAATTTCAATTATATGCCATTAAGGATTTGACAAAAAATTGTATTGGATATTATTGGACCTTGGATAACTGATTCACCCCCCTCTCAGTTATTCTAAAAATAATTCTAACAATTTATTTTCATTATACTAGAGCATCAAATGAAACAAATCATCTGACATCATCATCAAGCTAGAACCATACAATCAATCAACTATATCCTATAGGTACTCAAAAAAAATTACTTATCATGTGTTACCTAAGACATAGTTAGAATGTTGAAACAACCTATTATTGATAAGTGTATTACTCTATGATAAACAACCAAATTTAGAGATCACTTTCATTCTATTATTTAAATATGTAAAACACATAGCACCTATTGAATGTAACTGTTATTCGAAAACCTAGAGTAGATATATTCTAATCACTTAACACTGTGACAACTTGGTTGTAACATGCATATGTCAATAGGCGATTCCTTAAGTTATCTTATCAAAAAGAAAATGTAGTTGTGTTTTTGCACTGTAATTTTGGGCATGACAAGAGAAGCTATTAGTACTAGTGTCTACACCCTTAACCAAGTAAAATTGAAGAAAGGTACAAGCAAGACACCTTATGAACTCTAGTATGGACACACAATGAAGGAATATTCCTAAGATACTCTACTAGGAGAAAAATATACAAATGTTTGAATAAAGTGACTGACGCTATGGTTGAAAGTGTAAATGTGAGAATTGATGAGTTTGCACATAAGAATGATGATGAAAGAAAGAAAGAACCTAAGTACTATCATAGATTTGTTTATGCACAAGGAGACTTAACATTTTACCTGAGTAGAAAATTGAGTCACAACAAAGGTTTATCAAACAACAGTAGAGAGCCACTGAGAAAAAAATGGACCCAAGCCACTGCCAAGTATAATGTTGAACCCCAACCAAGTGATAAAAGTCATCAAGAACCAAGATCTGAACCTATTTTAGCAAAATATGTTAGAATAAATCATTCCCAATATCGTATAATTGGAGATAAGAGTGTTGGAATCTTGCCAAGAAGTTGAAAGATAATAGATGTTTTATTTCTAAGTTTGTGGCTAGAATAGTAAAATATGATTTGATAATGAAAATTGGAGCAATGCTATGAATGAGGAGATTGAGAAAATTGAGAAGAATAACACATGGACACTAGTACTGAGACTAAAGGATAAAAATGTGATTGGTGCAAAATGGACTTTTAGGAAAAAGTTCAATGGGAATGGAGAAGTTTTTAGGAACAAATCCATACTAGTATGTATGAGATATGCACAAGAAGAAGAAATTGACTATGGTGAAACATTCTCACATGTTGAAAGATTGGAAGGAGTAAGAACACTACTTGCATATGTTGCATAAAAAAGATTCAAAGTTTGGCAAATGGATATCAATTCTACATTTCTGAATGGAATTCTGAGGAAGAGGTCTACATTGAACAATCTAAAGGATTTGAGAAATAAGATTAGAGGAACATGGTATGTAAACTACACAAAGATTTGTATAGATTGAAGCAAGCAACTTGAGCATGGTGTGAAAGATTGCATTCCTATTTGATGAGAACTGGTTTTGTTAGAACTAGTGACAACAATAATCTATACTTGAAAAGTGACTATCAAGATGAGGTCTTAATAGCTGAGATATTTTTTGATGACATTATATTTGGAGGAAATAAATTGATGTGTAAGTCATTTGTTGATAAGATGAGGAAAGGGTTTGAGATGTCAATGTTTGGTGAGATAAAATTCTTTATTGGTCTACAAGTTCATCAAACTAAAGGAGGAATACACATTAATCAATCCAAATACAAAAAGGAGATATTGAAAACTATTGGCATGGATAACTCAAGACTAGTAAGTACACATATGGTCATTTGATGCAAACTATCTAAAGAAGAAAATTTTGTGTAGAAGTAAATGAGACACTATATAGATCTATGATTAGAAATTTGCAATGTGTATCTCATAGCATACCTAATATTGCAAATATTTTTGAAATAGTTGCAATATTCTCAACCAATCCTAAGGAGACACATATGACTACAGTGAAAAGAATATTTAGATATATTAAAGTAACTAAAGATTATGGATTATGGTACAAAATTTTTTTGATTTTGAGTTAAGAGATTACACTACTGATGATTGGGAAGGAAATGTTGATGACATAAAGAATACTAGTTTTAGAGATTTATTTTTAGGAGAAAGATTGGTGACATGGATAAGTAAGAAATAATGTTGTGTATCTCAATACAATACTAAAGTTGAATATGTAGCTGTTGTAATCAATTGTTCAAACATTGTATGGATCAAGCATCTATTGGAAGGTATGGAAGAAGTCAAACAACTTGTTACTATTTATTGTGACAATACATATCAAAGAATTTGATGATGCAATGCAAAAACAAAACACATATCTATTAAGTATAACTACTTGAGAGAGAAAGTTCAAGAAAAATAGGTTAGATTGGAATCTGTGAAGTTAAAAGAGAAATTACAAATATATTCACTAAGCTATTACCTAAGGATGCTTTTGAGTATCTCAGAGGTAAACTAGGAGTCCTTCGCCTATATAATATTCACTATGTGAAGATGCATGTTGCATCTTTTCATAGTTTATCAAAAAATATCTTTATGGAGTTGATGGAGGAGTTTACTTTTTAGAGACCCTCTAAGATTTGTGAAAATAAGTGTAATGAAGAAGGTGTAATAATTACATGCAAAGTACAAGCTGTAACTATAAGGTTGATTTAAGTTTCAAACTGAAGCTTATAGTTACCTTTGGCATTGTCATCAAAGGGGGAGAGAAATGGTAAAGTTGGTAAAAAGGGGAGAGATTACCAAGGAGATGAAGAGAAAAAGTAGGAGAATGTTGAGTGCACTAAAGGGGAGAGCATGCATATGAATCAGGAAAAAGTCTAAGATATCAAGAATGGTCAAAGGGAGATAATGAGAATGATTTTTTTTACAAATAGAAGATAATTTATGTTGTTTAGAATTTGTGTACACCCAATGGGGGAGAATGTGAAAATTTGATGAATAGTGAAGTATATCTAAAGGGGCAATAGTTGTTGATGGACACTAGCTAGAGAACCTAAATTATGAAGATCAAAGAACCTGAAGTTACAGAGAACCTAACAATGAAAAAATTGAACTGTATGATTTGGTGGTTTGTTTCATAATGTAATAGTATGTGGCCATGTGTTTTCATCAATGCTAAAGGGGGAGATTATTATCCCTAATTGATAATGTTGAAGATAAGGAAGATAATGTATGTGAAAGAATCATATCAGTTGTTATGTTGTCATTGATGTCAAGAATTAAATGGTAAGGCATTATGGTTATTCTTTAAAGTACTAAATCATTTGAAGGATGTAGAGTTGATTGGTGAAGATGGTTTGAAAAGAAAATGGAAGAAAGTATTGATAAGTATAAGGATTTCAATGGACACTTGGTGAGTTAGACTTTGACAGTATAATGTTGATTTGGTTATTTACATGAGTTGATCAAGTGTTGAGATTATATATAAGCAAGATATGTTTCTTAACAAAGAAGGAAAGAAGTTGTAAAGTGAGGATACAAGGAAACAATAAGGTGCACCAAGCTAGACAAATAAGCTCAGTAAAAGAAGGACTAGTGATCACTGAGCAATCGCAATAGTCATCAAACACAAGATAAACAAGTGAAGGATGAAAAAGATTAACTGAGTTTGACTAGTGGTGACCAAGCATAGTATTAACCGAGTGATTGTAATGTTAATCGAGAAAGGGAAATATGAACATTTTCTAGAAGAATCAATTTCAGGTCGATATTTCATAAAAATGTGGATTAATCAAGACTTTTCTAAGATAAGGACAACATTTTTTATGAGATCTACACATGGAGAAATTCAACAAAGATATGACTATGGAGATTCAATGATTTGAAATGGAGCTCAAAGTTCAAGGTCAAAGTGTGATACCTGAGTGTCTAGATACAATTAATCTAACTAGATGAACACTAGATGATTGTAATTAAAAACATAAAAACATTGGAAAATCTAGTGAAACAGTAATAAATTATCTATTTAAGGGATCAATGAGCCAAGTTCATTGTTGTTGATCAATTTTTTAGTGAAGAAGAATAAAGAAGGGTCACTGCGCATAATTGTATTGCTAGATCAAGCAAGTGAAGTGTGAAATTGATGTGTATGTGAGTAGATCAACTAGAATGAAGAAATATAAAGAATAGAAGTGAAAAGCTAAGAAAAATGGATATCAAAAACAAAAAAGGTAGTTGCATTACTTATCAAATCATTTCACTATTACTATCTAAAAATTGTAGAAGAAAATCTAATAACTGAGTGGACTTAACAATCTTATTTGTAAATCATTTTTAAGATAACATTCCATTGAATGTTTGTAAGTCCTTTAAAACATGCTAGTCCAAATAAGGAGTGGTAAGGTCTAGATGATCTTTGATGTAAATCCCCTAATAGGGTCACATCTAACAATGTGTAGGTAACCTTTGACAAGGTAGGCTTCTAATACATCTCAATGCAAAAGAGTGAAATTTTGGGTTGCTAGTTCCCATGTGAGTTTTCCCTTAACAAGGTTTCCACATTAAAATATTCATGTCAATATGTGTGGATGTTTCTAGTTTTGCATGTTATTTCATGTTTACTATTTCATATTGCAACTCAATGTATACATGATTAATTTCTCTAATACTCAGTACGTGAACATAATGAAGTTGACTGTTTGCTGATAATAATTAAAGTGAATATAATTGTGAAGTTTAGATTTGTTAACAAGATGATGTATTGAAAGTATAAAGTGTTAAGTTGTTGAAAATTTATGAGACCTAAGAATAATTGATTCACCCCTCCCCTCTTAGTTATCTAACAACAACCCCACAGTGCATAGTTTGTAAACTTAGCAAAAACTAGCAAATCTTCACAAGACATTACATTGATATATAGTCCTTAGATAATCAAAGTTATTACTCTCTTGTGTATAATTAATCTCAACTAACTTTGATGGGTTGACAAACAAAGCATGCAAAAGAATATGCACTTGGATGCCCCACTTGAGAGAATATGCAAATGACAATAATCAACAATAATCAATATGCAAGGCATGTTGCTCCTACTCATAAAGTGGACACTTAAGAGGAATCCTCCAATATTCTTTATAACCATCACTGACATGTGTCCACTTTGTGGAATGAAATTACAATTTTTCATAGGAAATAAATATTAAATATTTTGAATCTCATGTCCCATACTACACATAATCAAAATAATTTAATATATTAAAGAATATAATGAAAATCATATGCTCGTGGATGAATTGGAATTAGCAAAATAATTAAAATTTGTTAAATTATAGATAAAAGGAATTATAAATGTTAGAGTAAAGGGTTATTTTAATTTCATTTATTAAATCCTTTACTCCCTTCTTAAGATTTCCCTATATGCACTTGCATTTCTATTTAATAATTAAATAGTAATTATTAAATGTCATTTACCTCTTAGGGTTTCCTTTTTAGATTTTATGATCTCCTTCTATAAGGATTAATCAAATGTAAATTTCATTCATTCCTTTAGTCTGATAATATAATTTTCCATATTTTCACAACAAAACCATTGCATCTTCTTTGTCTTTTCTTCTCTATGATAAGTTCTTACATGTAGGAGTTCTTCATCTTTTGTGGATTTGTATTGCTCAAATCCTTCATGGTATCAGAGTTGGATCTGTTGTGGCTTGTTAAGTTTTTGAAGAAAGTGGGAATGAGGGTTTGTTGGAACACATCTAGATGTTTTTGAGTTTTTTTTTGTGAAAATAGGGGGTCTCTAAATTTTAGAGAACTTTGAGGCCAAATAGACCTCACGGTTGGTTTCAAAAATGTCAAAACCCCTATTTTCATATAAAATTTGTCAATTTTGGACTCTGGGCAAATTTGTGGCATTTTTTTTTTCTTTCCAAGGTCCTACGGCCCTCAATACACATTCTAACAAGGAAAATTATAAAAAAATAAATGAATATAAAATTACGTTTATAAAAAATACAGTGTGTTTTAAAAAATGTGATGCCAAGCAACTGCCACAACATCCCATGTTCCCCACCCGTACACCACCATCGGCCGCACCCCACCCAACTTATGGTCACATGGGGGGTCGGGGACTAATTCTTTAGCCGTTTTTCAAATTTTTGTTAGGGTTTGGAAGTTTTTCTTTGACTTCTAGAGGCCTTATTGGTGTTTTGGCTCTAACTTGAGCATTCTGTATCTTTTTTTGGAAAACAAAATATTGTTAGGAAGCTAATTCCGAGACAGACATGATAATGAAGGTATTTTTTGGATTTTTTTTCCAGTTTGACACCTATTTTTTCTCAAGGTCAAATGATTGTTTCTATCTTCTAGAGGGCATAACTTTCTCGTTTTAGCTCCATTTTTTGTTCTAAAAGAAGCACCAGAAAGCTCTTCTCGAGCACTATCGAGATTATGCATTATTTTCATTAATTATTTTTAAAGGTAAATGTGATTTTCAAACTAAATCTTTTTTCCTCTTTTCTTGTATACATTCCTTCTAGCAGTTGGGGTTTGGTTTTTTGCATTGTGGGGGGTGTTTTGTATTGTTGTTTCTATTATTTACATCAATAAACCATAAATTTTTCAAAAAACAATCTAACACCTTCTAAAAAAATGGTTGAGACCTCTTCTTGTCTAGAAATTTTGACCCATCATAGCTATCACACATGGAAGTCCCTAATGACATGGCTTCTCTCGTCAAAAGGGTTGTGGTCTTGATTAGATGTAGTGCATCCAATTTTATAGATGCCTTTTGAGGTCATGTAGCATAGGAACAAGATGGATGAGGAAATGGAGTTGGTTTCTTTACAGGTATCTGATAGTCTACAGTTTCTTCTTGATGGGTGCAATACCCCTCTAGCTATGTGGATCAAGTGTGACTACTTGTTAGTTACAATGAATGAGTTTAGGGCACTTCAGATTGAGGAAGAGCTTACCTCTCTTGTACCATATTCTTTTCCTTCCACTGAGGACTTCTTGATGGAGTTCAAACAATAGAGATCATTATCGTAGGGTTGTGGGAAAACCAAGACTAACACTGAGTTCATTTACTTGATTCTTTCTAAGCTTCGTGGAAACTTTTAGTTTTTTCTTTTACCTTCAATTCCACCATGGATGCTTTGGGTACTATATTTATCATGCCATCCTTTGAGGTTTTTTTTTATCATTTGATTTGAGAGGAAGCTAACCTCTCTCAATTGGATTCTCTCACAGGCTCATAGACTTATGCATTGGTAGCTCAAACATCTTCTCGAAAGAAGGAGAAGAAACAAAAGTCACATCCTATAGAGTCTCAAATTGATTCTAGCCCTTACATCACATCATGCCCACCTCCTCCTAAGGGAGATAAAAAAAATCCAAATAGACCAAGGTGTGCTTATTTTAATAAGCCCAATCATGATGAATTACATTGCTATGAGAAGAAGTTAGATGGCTATGCCAAACAGGTTTCAGATTTGACAACTCTCCTTCAGAAGAGAAACATTGATATTCCTTCTACTTCTCATAGATCTTCATCATCATCATCATTTTAGTCAGATGGTAAAGGCATAGGAAATGGTCATGTACAATCTACAACTACTACTCCACATTCTTCTAGATGGTTACTCCATTCAAGTGCTTCACACCATATGGCATCTTCTCTGGATTTGTTCTCTTCTTTTGAGGCTTCTCCTACTCCACATATTTTGATGGGGACCAACACTATTATAATTCTATGTGGTAAAGGTTCTATTAACATTGATGATGGTAGATTACATGATGTACTATGTGTTCCATTTTTTCCTCTAACCTTCTATCGATTTATCATATTACACATTGTAGGATAGGGAAGACAATTGAGTTTGCACAAGATTTAGTACACATTAGAGATAGTGAGACATGCAATATTGTTGCTATAGGGACTATTGATCATTCTTTCCACTTATACGATTTCTCTCATTTTGGTCCACCATCTCCACTATCAGAGACTCACTCTCCTTTTTCATGAGAGACTATTGAGGTGAATTAGGTTACTTGAACTTATGTGTTGTTCCTGAGGCCAGTGTTGTGACTTCCACACCTCCACCTCCTATTGAAATTCCATCCATTGCACATGATTACCCTTCAATATTTCCTACCATTGCAGCTCCACTCATTGAGCCACCTACTTTAGTTGTCAAGGATATATCAAAGGAAACACACCTCCTCTCAAATGGTAAATTTAGCACACCTATCATCCCACCTCCATTGGATATTCCATTTCAAGATTCTCACGCATTATCCTTTGAGGATCAACTAGGACTTCTAGCTTCACCTTACATTTAGGGGTTTCATCTTCCTTGTCCACTACCTTTATTTCTTTTAGATTGGAGCCACATTGGTCTATTCATCAACACATGAGTTTTGTCATTCTAGGAGGGCTATGGAGTCTCAAGCCTCTATCATGGGTGGTTTCATTGTACTTATGGTTTTGAGAGAGTCTCTTAAGACATATCATTTGTTCTATCTCTTTTTGGAGTAGGATTTTTCCCATGTGGTTTTCCCTTTTTCTCCATATCATAGAGATTTGGTTGTGATTGGGTACCTCATCAAGTCTTGTTGCTGAAACCCAAGTTTTCTTTTAGCATTGTAGTTTCTTTCTTTTTCATGCATTGTTGCTCATCTTAAAGGGGCATGTTCGAGTAAATGGTTAATATAATTTCATTCATTAAATTACCTTTACTCCCTTCTTAAGGTTTCCCTTTATGCACTTACATTTTTATTTAATAATTAAATAATAATTATTAAATGTCATTTACCTCTTAGGGTTTCTCTTTTAGGGTTTACAATCTCCTTCTACAAGGATTGATCAATTGTAAATTTCATTCATTCCTTCAGTCTAACAATATAATTTTCTATATTTTTAGAGAAAAATGCTTGCCTCTTCTTTGTCTTTTCTTCTTTGTGATAGGTTCTTGCATGCAGGTGTTCTTCATATTTTGTGGATTTGTAATTCTGAAATCCTTCAATAAATCTATTCACCTTTCTAGAAAGTTGTACCTATAATTCTATGTAGTGTTATTCAAAAAATTAGGATTGATTGTTTGACATCAAAATTTAAAGTATTTCAATTTTTTTTTATAAACTAACACTTGCACCAAAAGGAGGTGAAATGGTAATGCCATTAGTAAAATTTACTTCAAACCATATAATGGAAAGCACATAAATATTGATACAAAACTAAGTGGTCATTGTGTGGCAATCCTTTAGGAGGAAGAATAATCTTCCATTCCTTGGAATAGTTTTCTACCTAGGAATACCATTGGAGGAACAATAATACTCAAACTTTTTTCTACAATACTTACCACCATTATTAGATCTTAGACATTTTAGTCTTTTACCATTCTCATTCTCAGCCAAGCTTTTCTATTTTTAAGTTTCAAATACATTAGATTTATGTCTAAGAAAATAAATTCATACCTTTTTTAATTGTATCATCAATGAATTTAACATAATATAGAGAGCTACCAAGGGAAGATACATGAGGTAGTCCCCATACATTTGCATGCACAAGCTCTAATTTATCATCTTTATTTTCCTTCCCAATCTTCAGAAATCTCTCTCTCTCTCTCTCTCTCTCTCTCTCTCTCTCTCTCTCTCTCTCTCTCTCTCTCTCTCTCTCTCTCTCTACACACACAATATTCATACAAAATCCATATTGATGTCTAGTAAAAAATAATTTTAATGAAGTAATTGCATAAATTTTTCACTTATGTGCCCAAGTTTTTTGTGTCAAAGTGTTGTTTCACAATCCACAGTGACTATTTCAAATTCTACCTACTCAAATGTGATCATTATTCTCAAACATTGACTTTTCTCTCTAACAATTAAAGTAGAAGGAATTATATGACTTGTACAAAGATGTAAGGTGCCTACTTTCACACCTTTTTCTACTAAGTTAGGGACCCTTTTGATTCCTTCCAAATTTGTATCTATAAAAGTAATTATGCAACCCTCATCATCTAGTTTCCCAAGTGAAATTAAATTTGTACCAATTCTTGGAACATGCCTTACCTATTGTAATAACAAATGATTCTCATTCCACAACTTAATCTTAATTCTTCTCTTTCCAACAATATGACACGGTTCATTATCTCCCAAATAAAAAGCCTCAAATATCCTTGGACATAATCAAGAAAATAACTTCTATAGGGTGCAGTAAGAAATAAAGCCCCTGAAGCTTAAACTCGTGAATCTTCTACATTTTCTTGTCTGTCTCCTTTTTTATTCTTTTGAGACCAACAATATGTCTTCTCATGACTTGGTTTCTTACAATACCAACAATCTTTTGGTCCTCTAGATTGAGACCTCTTTCCCTTTGATTTTCTTCATGATTCTCACAATTTTCAATATTATTTCCTCTATCCATTGACCTACCCCTACTTTATGCATTCAAAACACTGCCTGATGTAGATCTGCCTGGCCTTTTCCTACAAATTTCTTCACTCAAAATAACACTAACAATATCATCAAATTTCAATGTATTTGAACCAGAAACAAAGTTACTAATAACCATTACCAAAAGTCATTCCAAATTTTAGGCATAGAGCACATAATCAAAAGAGCCCTATTTTTTTCATCAAAATGGGCATTTAAAGAAGATAATTGAATTATAATCATATAAAACTTGTTTAAATTATCAACAAAAAACCTACCTTCTATCATATTCATATTAAACAAATGCTTCATGAGAAATACCTTATTATGAAGCAAAATGTTTTTCATTCAACTTTGATAGGGTTTTTGTCAACTCTTCAGTTGCCTTTATTTTTGTACTATTGAATGCCACTGGTTGTCTCAAGCATAAATGAATATGCTCAAGTGCCTTTCTGTGTAAAACATCATGATCCTCATTTCACATCTTTGGGTCTTTATTGGATTTTCCTCCCAATGGTCACCATAAATTTACAGTTGTTTATTCAATGCAAAATGTATTTATAATGTAACTTTAGAAAATTGCAAATATCTTTTAACCTCTCACATTCTCCTTGAAACTCATATTGGTTTACTTTATTCTTTTCACATCATATGATGGAGTTGTTAAGGATCTAGTAACGAAAGGTATGTGACAAGGACTCCTTTGTCCTCATGTTTTGGAGTGACTTCTAATGTGTCATTTAGTCCATTAAAAATATATTTTTCAATAGAAATTTTCTTCTCTTATATGTAAGGGAGAAAAATGCCTCTAAGTGATAAGAAGGTTATATCTTATCACCTTGGGCAATGCAACATTGCTGCTATAATACTGTAGGTAGGCCACAGCCTTCACAACTCAACATTTAAATTTTTACAATGCACTATAATTACTTTTTTTCTAATTAAACAAATTTTACATTGAATGATAGTCCCATTTTTCAAGAAAGAGAACTTAAAATGACATATATCTGCTATTAGTCAATAACATGGAAGATCTAAAAATAGTTAACATATAAGAGGTTGTGTTGAACATTTATATTTGAATGCAACAATTTATAGAAATTAAAATTCGATGATACATATTTGAGGGATCATCAACTTAACTTTTTTGAATTAAATTATTGAAGTAAATATAATTTACTTTTGGATGCACTCTTGAAATTCATCTTGTACTTGATAGGTTTTTTAAAGAAATTAGATTTACAAAGATTAATCCTCACATTTTTAATTTGATTTGATTGTGCAAGATTTTGACCATCCTAGATAACATTATACTGAATTACTTTATTTTATAATATTTTATAATATAAATATGTATTTATTCTTCTTTTTAACAATTTAAATATAAATCTAGAAATGTATCATAATATATAAAACTTAGTATTAATTGTCTATGGGTTTATCATTCAAATGTTAGTATGTAATATGTTAATTTTAATTCCTTTTAAAATAAAACATATGGATTTATAAATTGGCTTCATAAATTATGAGATTTGTGGACACATAATACTACTTTATGATTTTCTTTTAATTTTATATTATTTATTATATATTTACAAGAATATAATTTAATTTCAAAATAAAATATACAAATTTAGAAATTTGATTAGTAGAATGTATACAATTAGAAATTTGATTAATAGAATGTATGAATTTAGAGTTATGTTTAGTAAGTTTAAAAATTTTGTATATATTTATAATTTCACACACATACACACATAATCAGTGTTTTCATTTCTTTGTAGCTTCAATTCAATATTTTTAATAATCAATTTTAATAGCAAGATTCATAGGAATTAACCTTTTATAACTTTCTTATATTATTAAAACACTAAATTAATGTTTAAATGGATGGCGATGTCAAATTTTTCCACAATATGTTATTGCTTGATCTACCATGTTGAGTTCTACAAGCACTTTTGACTTGTCTCTATTTTAGTTAATTCTTTGGTGAGGTCTAGTTGAAAATCTTAGTCCATTTTTTTATAAAGTTTGCTATGGCAATGAATAAAGATAGTCATGTGTCTTTTACTATTTTTTGGCATAGAAATTGGTAAGTTTTCTCCCCAACAATAGTTTTCTTTTTTTCTACAAAACATCACACAAAATGGAATAAAGTTCAATTATAATAGCCTATCGGCTAAAAATGAATATCAAATTAATTTTACCATAAAATCAAGATGGCACATATACAACAAAAGAGAAGCATCAAAGGTCATGCCAATAGTCTGAATTTAAATTTGGTGAAATTAGTATGATTATATTG
The DNA here is from genome assembly GCA_028749045.1 of Cupressus sempervirens. Taxonomy (NCBI): domain Eukaryota; kingdom Viridiplantae; phylum Streptophyta; class Pinopsida; order Cupressales; family Cupressaceae; genus Cupressus; species Cupressus sempervirens. The sequence continues at coordinate 653,684,247 of CM053789.1, read as the reverse complement.
TTTATTACTAAGTATTTATTCTTGACAAACTTTAATTTTCTATTTTAAGTATATGGTGCAATAGTTGAATGACATGGGTTAATGTAATGGGTGATAATGTCCAATTTAAAATAAAGGAAAAATAATAATGTTGACTTGAAAGAGTGTTTGAATAAATTAAAGTAAGAGAGAAATCAAAATTATTAATATAAAAGGTTTGCCACCAATTTACTTCCATTTTGTTTAATATATTGATCTATTAGTCTTTGTTTTGTTTTGTTTTAAGTAGTCATTGTTCTGTTTGATTTGATTGCATGTATTGTTGTCATAAAAATAACATGACAAAAGAAAAGTTTATGTGTTAAGCTTGACTAGACTTGAACCCCAACCTCCCACATGAGAGACTCAAAAGTTAGCTCTTGTCTTTCTTCAAACTTTTTTCTCTATGATAAAAAGAAATAATAAAAATCTAAAAATTAACTCTATCAAGATTTAAAAAAATATATTATTCATGTATGATTAACATAATATCACTAACTATTACTATCATTTTCCCCTGGCAAACCATTCTAGGCATCGTGAAATCCTTTCCATTCATTTCTTTCAATTTCATGAGTTGGTCGATATTGTTGCAGATGTGAAGGAAAAAATGAAAAAAAGTGCTAATTATACTATCTTTCACCACGGTTTAATGTTCCACCTATACCATTTTCATCTAGCAGTGTTACATCCTAGAATTGTGGAGATAGATATCCCTACTATTCATAATCCATGTCCCCTTCAAGTCCCTTTGAGAATTATTGGAGCTAGGGCCCCCACCCCTCAACCCTCACCTAGTGGGTTCCCAAAGGAGAGAAAGAAGACTACACTAGTAAAAAGTTGAAGTTGGAGAAAGGGAAAGAGAAGGAATTGGTAATTCGAAAGAGGAAGTCAGAGAAGGTAGAACGAGGTCTAGGAGACTAGCAAAAATGAATGCTAAAAAAAAAAAATGAGAACAATTGCCTCGCAAGAGGAGGATGGATTGGGTTAAGATGAAATGCCCCCCCAAGCAATGGATGAAATAGAAAATGTTGAATTACAAAGGGGGAAAGGAAGACGATAGGGATATGGAGGTGGAGGTTTCAGATTCTTCTACGTCGAGCTCAAGAGGGGAGGAAAAGGAGGGTAAGGAGGTGACTCACATCTCTGAGTCCCTTATGATGAATACAATGGACCTCATGTAGGATTAGTTCCCAGAGATGGTGGATAAGGCCCCCTCTCCAATGACAGTGTCCTCCTCGACTCGGGTGACCCCTATTGGAAAAAATATTTTTGACTCTCTAGTTTTGCAGGTTGATAGTATGGGTAGCAAGATGGACAAGTCGAGAGGCAAAATGGAGGAAATGGTGGAGGCCCTAAAATTGGGGGTAAAGGAGCTAAGAGACAAAGTGTAGGTCCTAAAGGATAGGTTTAGCTCGTTGACAAAGTTTACTGTCAAGGGGACTCATGCGGTGACTACTACCCTACATTTGCTAAAGGACAACCAGGAGGAGGACCTAAACTAGGAGGATGCCAAGTTACTATTTGGGTTCCTAGCCAAAGATTGGGTGAGCATCCTCCTCAAAGGAAAAAATGAGGGAAAGCCTAGTTAGTGCCTTGTTTCTTTATGGTTTTTTGGTTTTCGTCTTGCTGGTATTTGGACTTGGTTAGGTTTAAGGCTATGATGTCTTTATTTTAAAAACTCTTTCCTTTTAGCATTTTGGTTACAGGTTATATGAGTAGGATGGTTGTTAGTTTCTTTACTTGTTAGTTTGTTGTTAGTTGTTGTTTTTGGAGTGTTAATCTATGTTAGGGGGTGATCCTTTAAGTGAATGGTAGTATGCTGGTAGTCTGGCAATTTATTTTGTAAGGGCCAACCCCCTTGTTTTGGCTACTTAATATTTCAAAAATATAATATCACTCATCAATATAAATTAAATTTAAAAAAATTCAATAATACAATGAATGATAGAAATTCAATTATTATTATCCATTTAAATAATAGTAAAGATTTTTTATAGCATAAAATATTTAATGTTAACAAAAACCAAACTAAATATCATAAAAAAAGCCTTCCTTAATAAATTAAAAAAGAAAAATTGATTCATAATCATCCTAATCTCAGATTGGTTTTGAAAAGTGAGTGCTAACACACTTAAGCTATTTACTTAATTCATGTCGAGCAAGTAGTACATATCGAGCACAACATGTATATATTAGACCATGCTAGGTCATAGTGAGTGTCGAGCTACTAATGTGCCGAGACACTCAAGTCTTGAGCAAACAATTTATGCCGAGTGACATAGGGGCCAAGTGAATAGTGGATGCTGAGCAATACACGTGCCGAATCACAATATACAGATTAGTGTATGTTGAGCATCAAAGACTTCAGATGTTGAGTAAGATAGTTTTGACGTATTTTTTTGTAAAGGCACAAGCAACTATGTAAACTATTTTTGAGCTGACTTAAGATTGAATTTTGATATTTTGGAGATAAGGACCAATCTCAAGTTGGATTCCCTATGCAATTATATGCAACCAATCAAAAAATGGGAAGGATTAAGTGGTAAAATGGATGAATCTTAGCTATAGATCCATACCTAACCTTAAGTCACCTGTCTTAATAAGGAGGACAAACCCTAAACTCTTTAGCAAGTGTGTAAGGTGTAGAAGGAGTGAAGAGAACAGTTTGCATGTGCAAATAGAGCATTCATGGTGGCTTAGAAGTTATGAAGTGAAATTGCATTGTAGAATTAGATAAATAAAAATAGAGGATAGAAAAGGATACAACAAAAAGACATTGTTTTGAGGTGATCTATTATCAAGCAATCAAGTGTTAATCATAGGATCAAAAATGAGACATTCTAACAGGTGATTTCAGTCAAAATCTCTTAACAAAGTAGTCCTAATAGGCTGTATGAAATCCTTTAATAGGGTGCTTACTTAGTTGTGAGTTAAAGTCCTTTAGCAAGGCACACTTCTAACAAGGTGTTGAAATCCTCTATCAAGGTGAGACCAAACAGTCTTTGTAAGCCTTTAACAAGATAAACCTTTTATAGGGTAGATCATGACTCATGATAAAAACATTGTAACCTTCATTGGATACACTTTATTACTGTAGTAGTGAAGATATGTGGGTTTCATCCCCACCCCATTTTTACCTTCTCACTTGGAGGGTTTTTGGGTAATCATATCTGGTGTCATATGTGTGTGATTGCTTATATGTTTTACATGATTTAGATTTATGTGCTTTATATGTTATTTTAATTTTACCTTTCCTATTGTAATTCCAACAATTTGTATCAGAGCTTTGTTCTCTAAAAGAAAAGCTTTGAAGCTTTGAGGAAAGATCTTGAAATGGAAGTCTACAAGTTGGGAAAGACTATTGAGAACTAGGAGATTGAAATACATCTCATTCTAAATCAACTAAATGAAACAAGATAAGAACTAAAGAAATCCTTGAAGAGAAGGAAGGAAATTGCTATTGCGGAGAATGACACACAATACAGAGAGATAGATATTACTAAGCTATTGGCAGATGGAGACTCCAATGAATTTGATGCAACAGTTGCAAATCTAATGGAAAAGAATAGAGCCTAAGCTAAGGAAATTAGAAATCTCAAGTTAGAGAAACAATCACAAGCTATACTGCTATGTGAGGTGATTGAACAAAAGAAGAAAGCCATGGATGAAAAAGCTATGCTTGAAGAAGACAAAAGAGTTTTGGCCAATAGACTGGAAGAGAAATCATTAGAACTAACCAAGATTTCCAACATGCAATTGGATACTCTAAGTCAAATGATGAATTCCAACTATGAACTAAATGTCAAGGACATTGAGATAACATTGAAACTATAGAATGAGCAATTGTAAAGTGACCTAAAGAAGGAAGAGGAATTTGCTGAAAGTTTCAACAAACCAAATGAAGCCATCAAATACTTTGAGAAACTATTGAGATCTCCTAGATCTAATAATGATACATCTGGACTGGGATACACAAGCACTAAAGGAGAGTCATCCAAAAATGCAAAAGAAAGGAACAACAAAGGTAAGAACTCCAAACCCACTTGTCATAATTGTGGTGAGAAAGGACATACTGCTAATGTGTGCAGGAGCAAGTCTACAAATTAGAACGTCAAACCTAAGAACGTGGTTTACTACCATAAGTGCAACAAATAAGGTCATCAAGCACATGAATGCAGAACCAAGACCATGCATACACAAAGATTTGAAGGATATTGCTACAATTGTCAAAAGTATGGACATAGAGCTTTTGAGTGTAGATCCAAACCTATGTGGTCATCAAACAAGTAAGCAAAGGTAAGAAACAATGGCAACTCTTATATCTGGGATTATAATACAAGTTATAGCTATCACTATTGTCAAGAATATGGACATGTTCCTGAGAATTGTATTAGGACACACTTCAAAGGTAACTACCAAAGGTGGTTGAGCCAAACCACATGTTTCAGCTATTTGAAGACTAGTCACATCAGTAGGTATTGTCCAACCAGGTTAAAGGCACCAAGTTGTGAAATTGATAAAAGCAAAGGCAGGGCAAATGTCGAACACATTAGAGATGAAATGAACAAGACATGGAAGAGAAAGGATGATTGTAGTACATCAAATGGAGAAGGGATCACTTCACCCTAATGGTTTAGGCAATCATACCTCATTAAACTAGGCAATCAAGAGGTATGTCAGACTGATACTTAAAGGTTATATCATACATCAGTTTGAAAATGACTTAGCACTGAAAAGTTTACATTAGCATGAATAATGATGCAAGATGATTTAGAAATCCAAGATAAATCTTTAAGTTTTTCATGTTGTTGTTGAGCATGAAATATTTCCTATGTGTGCCAAGTGAAATGCTAGAAGATGTTGAGCTCATAGTGGTTGCCAAGTGATTGAAATGTTAATGGATGTTGAGTGAGCCTGAAATTGGTTGATGCCGAGCTTACAGTTGTGTAAGAACTCAACATTTATTGTGAGGTTTTCAAAGGGTATTTGATTGATTTTAGCTCATTTTTCATCACTTCAAATTCGAGAAAGAGTCGGCAAAGTAGAAGGAAAGCTAGAAATCCATTCAAAGATATTGCAGAAGATTTGAGCAGCAATTCTACACTAGTTCATCAGATTTCATAAGGTATTTATCAAGAGCCGAGCTATGCAGTTTAAATTTTGTAAACCCTAGTTTCACATTATGGCATCAAGTTCAAAGAATGTAGAGGGGAAGGAAGTTTTGAATGTTCAGTTAGTGAGTAATGAGGTTAAGCAACCCATTTTCAAAGCTATTCCTAACATTTCTTATAAGCAAGACCCTTCTAGTGAGTTGTTGATGATTCCACTGAATGTGAAAATGGTACAAGATGTAAGAAAATGCTATAATTGTAAAATTGGTAGCATTGGTGATATGGAGATTAGGGAAGCTTACTCATGGGTTAACTATAATGAAGGAAGGTGAGGAAGAACCTGTTGAAGTTAAGGATGATGAAGAAGATGACAAGAATGAAGGTATTGTTGAGGGAGAAGTAGAAATGAACATAGATGACAAGGAAATAGCTAAGCCAGAGTAGTAGCAAGAAGAACAGAGTATGCAAGACATACAATTGCAGAGTGTTAGTCCTCTACATGTAACAAGGGAGACTATTGAAATAATAACTATTAAGGATGTTTCTAATCTATTAGCTCAGAACATCAATCCTCTTACAGAGGATGATTTGAAGAAGATACTAGATCAATCTATATTGCAGGCCAAACTTTGTGACAATCCTATTTTGGTAAGTATGGATAAATTACATAAGATAGTGACTGATACTGAAAGGGAAAAGGTGAATCCACAAGAACCACCTTCTATCATCCCTCAAGTCACTAATGTACAACCTTTGGTCAAGATACCAAAATCCATATCAAACAAGGTTGATACAAATGCCAAGGTTGATATAGTAGAGAAGAGCATAGTGGAAACACAAGTTGCTATTGTTGAACAACAAGAAATAGGTTAAATAGACTTATCTGCACCTATTGCACAAGATCAAGGTGCAAGTTAGGTCATTGTGGCAGAATAGGGACGGCCTAAAGAGAGTGAGATGACACCACAACTGAAGGAGAAAATTGCTATCCAAGCCTTGGTAACCTTACTAGTATTTGGCATTCCATCAAGTCATACTCTTCAAAAGCTAATCACAAATTCTACTCCATTGCAGATCTCAGTACTGAGCCTGAGTTCGTCAAAGGCTGAAGAAGTAATTCAATATGGAGATGTGAACCTTGATGAAGAAATCATTTTGCTAAAATATGATTATTATACCATGACCATAGAGTAGATGGGCATACTATAGCAAGCCCTAGCAAGGAAAAAGCATCAAGAAATACTTAGAAGGGAGTATAGATAGAAATAGGCACTACAAGATATTAAAGACATCTTTTTAGATGCATTCAGTTTGCCAACTCTGGATGAGACCAAGCCACTAATGGAACAACTAATAGATATAGTGGTGAAGTTTAGTAATGAAGACCTAGATACTAATGTAAAATTACTTGAATGGTCAGAAAAGAAATTCCAAAACAAAGTGAATGAAAAGATATCAAGTGATACAACACTGACACAAGTTGCATTGGCAACTAAGGTTGAGGATGTGAAGAAGGTACTTGAGAACATATTCTCATTGTACACTAAATTGTGCAATCCATCACTCTTCACTCAAGAGACCAAAAGCCACATTATGATTCTGGAGAGCCAAATTACTACATTAGGTGCAAAACTACCAATGAATCCAACTCAGAGTGAGAAGCATTACAGAACATTGCTTCAAACCCAAAGTTAGTTAGCTGTATTGACAACAGATGAAGCCAACATCACTGACTAGCATCTAGACCACTCTTACCCCCCATATGGAAATTTTGCACAAGGAGCTAGGCTATGCCAAAACTTTAATGAAGAAAGAACCCAATATTTATTCCTTAGATGGTCTAGTTCACCTTATTTTCAGGCTAGCACTCCAAATCAAGTCATTGGATGTAGCATGTGAGAAATAGGATGCAACTCTCAAAATGATATTGGATGTCCATGAGTCTTTTCTAGACAAACATGCAACAAGTGTATAGCCCATTTCACATAAGTGACAAAAAGGGGGAGAAATATTTTGGGAAGAATAAGAGAATGGGGGAGACATAAGAAAGTGAGAAATGGGGGAGAGCAAGCAAAGAGGGAGAAGCATCAAACATATCAGAAGTATCAGATGAAAGAGTATCAACAAAACAGAGCATGAAGTCAAAGTGTATCAGCATACACACATTTACTCAATAGGAGTACATAATTTTGGTTACATAATAGACATATTAACTCAGGGGGAGTTATCAACTTTTGAGGTATATAAGTTGCTACAATTTTTTTGAAATTTTTAAGTTTGTATATAAGTTGAGTTGAGATATGTTATGCTCGTAAGATTTAAAATGTTAATGTATAATCAAGTTTTTTTGATGCTCATGTCAAAGGGGGAGATTGTTGATCTCAGATTGGTTTTGACAAGTGAGTGTCAACACAATTAAGCTATTTACTTAGTTCATGCCGAAGAAGTAGTACATGTTGAGCACAACATGTATATATTAGACTATGCTAATTCATAATGAGTGCCAAGTCACTCATGTGTTGAGTCACTCAAGTGTCAAGCAAACAGTATATGCTGAGTAACACAAGAGCTGAGTGAACAGTGGATGCCAAGCAATATAGGTGATGAGTCATAGTATAAATATTAGTATATGCCAAGCATCAAAGACTTCAGATGTCGAGTAAGATAGTTTTGACACATTTGTAAAGGCACAAACAACTATGTAAACCATTTTTGAGCCAACTTAAGATTGAATTTTGATATCTTGGAGATAAGGACGAATCTCAAGTTAGAGTCCCTATGCAATTGCATGCAACCAATCAGAAAATGGGAAGGATTAAGTGGCAAAATGGATGAATCTCAGCTATAGATTCATACCTAACGCTAAGTCACCTAAGTCTTCATAAGGAGGAAAAACCCTAAACTCTTTAGTGAGTGTGTAAGGTGTAGAAGGAATGAAGAGAATAGTTTGCATGCACAAACAGAGCATCCACAGTGGCTTACAAGTTATGAAGTGAAACTACATTGCAAAATTAGTTAGAGCAGAACAAAGGATAGAGAAAAGAATACATGAAATAGACATGTAATCAAGAAGGATCAAGAAGACATTGTTTAGAGGTGATCTATTATCAAGCAATCAAGTGATAACCATAGGATCAAAGCTGAGACATTCTGACAAGTGATTTCAGTAAAAATCTCTTAACAGAGTAGTCCTAATAGGTTGTATGAAATCCTCTAATAGGGTGCTTACTTAGTTATGAGTTAAAGTCCTTTAGCAAGGCACACTTCTAATAGGGTTTTGAAATCCTCTAACAAGGTGAGACCTAACAGTCTTTGTAAGCCTTTAACAGGGCATACCTTTCATAGGGTAGATCATGACTATTGATCAAAACATTTTAATCTTCACTGGATACACTTTATTACTGCAGTAGTGAAGATTTGCAGGTGTCATCCCCACCCCAGTTTTACCTTCTCACTTGGAGGGCTTCTAGGTAATCATATCTGGTGTCATATGTGTGTGATTGCTTATATGTTTTACATGATTTAGATGTATGTGATTTACATGTTATTTTAGTTTACTCATTGAATGTATGAGATGGATGTGTGGTGAAAGTTTTATGGGTCCAAGTTTAAACCTCTTAGAAGTTTACCTTTCCTATTGTAATTCCAACAAATCATTTCACATCTACAATTAAAGCCAACAAATCTACCTAACTTGGAAAGGTGCCAAAAAAAAAACTATTGTTCTAAAGTAAAAATGATAATCCCACAAAATGCATGAAATTATTAGTAGATTAATTCTTGTCACATTTATTAATTGACAAGGTTATTAATCTCATCGAATTAATTTTTGGTAACATTTATTAATTTAAAGGTTATCAATGACCATTGTCTCATCAAATTTATTTCTTGTCACATTTGTATAGTACATTTTGTAAAAAATTGGATTTTTTGTCCTTACAAAAATAGGATTGACCAATCAAATGAAAAGTAAATAAGATTTATATGTTCATGAAAAAAAATGAACTATAGAAGTTGTTTTAATTTTTTAATATAATTGATTGATTTAATTGTGGAATTAGATTGAATGATTCCAATAGTTTCATGCCTTTGGCATGAACTAATAATGATAATGTCATTCAAGCCATTAATACAATAGTGATCATGTTATTCAAACTATTAATAAGATTTATATTTGATTTGATGAATTAAATGTTGTCAATACATTTATTTATTTTTAAAGAGAAATTTTGTATTTTTTGCCTAATTATTTCTAATAAAGCAAATATAAAGATAAATAAATGACATTTTAAAAATTATTCAAAATAGAGAATATATATTACTATAGAAATTTTCTTCACAATTTTTAATTTTATGTAATGGTCGTTTGAACTAATGAAAAAAATTGAATTGAATGAATGCATTAGTATTTTGCTTTAGAAGAAACTAATAATTGAACTAGATTTGATCTAACATCATTTTTTTCTTTGTGTTTGACTTATTTAATTCTTATAGCACGTACATATAATGAGATACAAGAGATAGTAAAATATGTTTCTTAGCTTTTACAATGTGTTTTTATTATGTGTTTAAAGAAAGAGAGAGAATGGGGTAAATAGGAACCCAAAAGACTCCTCAACTTGGCCACCATTCATCAATTTTGATCTAGCTAACTAGAAATAATGAAACAAATTAAGAGAAAACAAAGTTACACTATAAAAAAATGTTGGGTTTTGCAAAGAGGTTAATTGAAACTAACTATGAGCTTTGGAAGTTCAAGATGGATGATTTCCTCATTGAAATAGTTATGAGTTTCAACTTTGAATAGAAAATCTGAGAGATGAAAGACAAAAAAGAAAGTGTGGTCATTGTGATGAGGACTATGTTTTAAGTGGTAAAATTAATAACCAAACTCTATTAAACCTTTGAATTTGCCAACATATTTGTATCCCACGTAAAAAACAACCACCAAATCACTTGCATTAGTTTAGAAACTTTTTCCATCACTTCCAAATATACCTAGATATAAATTTAAGAATATAGAAGGAAATATACATGCTACAATCTTAATGTCTATTTTATGTCAAAATCCATTTAATCTAACTTTTTGGATGAATTGGACAATATCATTTAAGGCAAACTTATTGATCCATATTTAGGGTAAAACATTGAGTAGCCGCTCAAGATAACTTCGTAGATCTAGAACTCCTAAATTGTAAGCTAAAATTTGTCAATTCTTTTGTTGTACCTTCGTAGGCAAGCAAAGTGCTTAAAGCTAAAGTTTGACATTTGGGCATTCAATGATTTCTTTGTAAGGATCACAGAGTGTAAAGTGGACCACCCAATACCTGCTATGTTAATGCACCAATAGTCCCTCACTAAAAAGTGTCAATATGTGTAGCTAAATGACTCAATAGTCTTTATGAAATGTTCTAATAGTGGTGCACAAATGGGTTAATCACCAACCAAAAAAGCTAAAAAATTATTGACTATTAGTGCATGTGTGACAAGCTATTAGTACACATGTTTTCATTTTTTAGATTCTTTTAAAAATAATAATTGAGAAATATCTATGATAAAAACCATGACCATGATCAGACCCCCCATCAGTAATTGGTTCTTTTCCCTTAATGAATAATTGTTGATACAAACTTTAAATCCTCCAAAATATTATTATATCCAATTGATGTTCACAAGTGTGAAGCATCAAGACTTATTATAATGTCACCCATCTTAGTGGTACTTTTGCTCAAGCATGCCGAACCATGGAGTTTTGTTTAAGATCAAACACATTTCACCTACTATGCCATTGGTAAAACTTTCAAAAGTGTCGTGTCCTATGAAATTCTCTATATAGACCCTTTGCGTCTATCCATTAAGAAGTGGTGGTATTTTTTGTAGCACGTCAAATTATGATGTTTTTCCGAAATTCAATTGCATAGTTTTCTAATCAAATTCATTGACCCACATCATTAGTAATGTTCTACACAAATCCATTTCTCATAAGTACGAATAGTTGTCCTCATGCATATAGATGATATTCACAAGGGTGAAACACTAGAACTTTCTTAAAGATCACCTATCCCAAAACAAGTGCAACCAAGTGTAATCAACCATAGATTTTCCCTAAATCATATCCACCTTTATAAAACTTCCAATCTTCTAAAACATTAGCTTGCACAGGTAGTGGAGTTCGCTGAACCTTAGGTTTGTTTGTAACTTTGACAAACCTTAGACAAACCCAATTTACCTAACTTAAAGGGAGCACCCTAACTTGGAAATAAATAAGACTAAAGTAATGTAAGGCTTGATTGGGTGGATACATTTAGCACAACAACAACAACAAAATAAAAAAATAAAATAATTCCCCTTTTATCTACTATAAATTAAATAAATAGCTCTTAATTAAATGGTTCTTAATAAGCCCAAGGACCAAATTGCTTACATTATAAGTGATGATGCGTATGAGATAGCCACAACCACTTTGTGGCTATGGAATCATCAAAGAGTAAACCAATTTCCCCTTGATTTCTAACCTCAATCCTACTATTGTTGTCACCACAATGTCACAGCAAACGCGCACAACAGTCGATGAAAATGTAAAGCCACAGGCGCGCAAATCTCATAAATTTTATTTTCTTGTGTTTCTTTGCGGATAAACTCATTTCAAATGTTTCTTAATGAGATAACCAGATTGAAAAGAGCATGTCAACGTTTCCATTTCTTTCTATTTGAGGCCAATTCTGTGAGTGCTATTTCTTTCCCGCTTCTTGCAAAGAATATCCATTGATGTTATTTACAAGTATAAATGAAGGAATGTTGAATATCCATTGATGTTATTTACAAGCATAAATGAAGAAATGTTGCGACACTGCAACATCGTCGTGCCATTAAAAAGACCCCATCTTGCACAGGATGTGAGGTTTTTTATAGGCAATAATTTACTCGGCAATCCTGTTTGAAGCTATCATGAGCAGCCTAATGACACGAAATCTCTCGTACCCTCAAGCTAATTGCAAATAAATGATTCAATTCTTTTGGGAACGAATGAACTGAAAACTGTGCAGATTCCAAGGGCTATGTCTAAGAGGCATTCATCATAATAATTGCAGAATCTTGACACATTATTTGCAGAAACTTATTAAATCTCCAGACTTTCTGCTCTCCTTCTTAGCTACTTTGGAAGGCCTCTTTGAAGACATGGAAGAATCTGCAGTGACCAAAGGCCGCCATTCCTGCTTTCTTTGCTCTCTGTGCAACTTTCTGACATGCCTTATCTGTTGCCGAAGAATGCCATTGATTGCTTTCAAATAGTTAGCTGAATCATGGTCTCTAGATATGGATCCCTCAGAACCATAGGCGCCCCTATCACTAAGAATTTCAAGTGGGTGCGGAGTATTCAAAAAGGCATTTTGAGCTGCCTGAACTTGAATTGTGCCTGAAATTTCATTCTTATGTTCACTATTATCCTGCTCCACATGAGAGAGATTGTAAAACCCGCGCCCAGAAGGAAGTAATGGATGAGGAGGAGAGATGTTCTCATCTGGCTGCAAGATCAACGACTGACCCATGGTTCCATACAAAGATTTCTGCATTGAAGGACATAATTCATGTATAAATTAAACAACCAAATGTGAGATCCTGGATCACAGAGTGTGATTCGAAACATTGATGTTAAAAACATATACACGATCAAATCCATAAACTAATTATGCACAGAAAAAGATAAGCTTACCTGGAAATTAAGACAAGGATGATATCGGAAGCTAGTATGTAACCTTTTCAAAACTTCTGTGACATGATCTGGAAAATTGCATGCAAAGGAACGGGGCACAATATCTCGGTGCATCATTACGGCCTGTACGTAGGTTTTGGGTAAACCTAATTTCTGGAGGAGGTAATCTCCTCCACACATAACACAAGGCGAACCAAATGTTATAACTGGTAGAAGTGATGTTTTCAAAGCCACCCCTCTTATGACCAGCATCAAATTTAGAAGCAATGAAAGACTTCCTCCCAAGGAGTGACCTACGAATCGAAATTTCGCATCCTCTCCATGTCTTTTCAAGTGGGAGAGAATATTGGGCATGAATTGTTCATACATTCCCTTGGCAGCCTCATAAATTCCTTTGTGTACAAGAACTTCAAACCCCTGTGAAAATAGTATATTTCAAGACCAGGAGCCACAAATCAGGCAATGCCATTATTTAGAGCCATTCATGTAAATTTGTAATCAACAATAATGTTTTTGCATCTTAGAATGGTCATGCACTGTAGTACTAAAAGAATCTCCACATTAAGTTTTCACAATCCATGCCTTATCATCTGGATACTCTTTCACATACCTCAAATTGTGTGGGTTCAAACATCAAATTCGCTTGCCATGATGCTAAGGAATTAGATCCCTATAAATGCAGAGTACAATACAGAAATTTAATATATTGTCTATCAAAATGTACAAAGTTGAAAATATTATGTAGTGCACATCACAGTGCTTGACAGATAACAAGACTGAAGATAGAATATTTCCACAATCTATGAATTGTTCAGTTGTGTATCTGGACTGAGGTTGTGTGCAAATTTTTAACCATCAATGTTTTGGATCATACTCCATGATCTACCATAAGGATGAGAGAGTGTAACATTTCGGAACATAAGTCAAGATCCATCATCATTTTAATTATCAACGTTTCGGATCATATTCCATGATCCATCATTAGCATGAGAGAGTGTAATGTTTCAGAACATACTCCATAATCCATCATCCTGATGATGGAACATGGAGTATGTTCCAAGACATTACACTCTCTCATCCTGATGATGGATCATGGAGCATGTTTCGAAATGTTACACTCTCTCATCCTGATGATGGATCATGAGGTATGTTCCATCATCCTGATGATAGATCTCACGGAGTATGTTCCGAAATGTTATACTCTCTCATCCTGATGATGGATCATGGAGTATGATCTGAAACGTTGATGACTAAAGTGATGATGGATTGTGGAGTATGTTCCAAAATGTTACACTCTCATCCTGATGATGGATCATAGAGAATGATCCAAAACATTGATGGTTAAAAATTTGCACACAATCTCAGGCCAGATACACAACTGAACAGATTACAATACAACAAAACTCTCAGATACAGCTTGAAAGCAGGGAAGGCTAGGTTGATAACATAATCAGAATGGAAATCTTGTATGCAAAGATAATTATTGCATATGGAACCAAAAAGAGAAATAGTTCAAATGGGAAAGCAACCATAACTATGAACTTCTAAAATCAATATTAGAAGGGATTTTCATCTTGTACTTGCCTGAATAACGAAGTAGCGGGTGTCGCTGCTGTCATCATCACATATAAACCACTCACATAGAGGAGGAGATTGTAATGACTGCAAATCTTTTGGAGCTGTTTCTTTTGCATCCTCTTCAGTAGCTACCAGAGTGGCAAGCAATGAATCGGTAAATGTCTTTGGAGTATCTGTATAAGATGCTTTTTGCTCCACTGCAATATGTTCTGCACCCTTCTTAGGAATGTTATTCATCTGATTATCATTCATGTCTGTTTTTGTGTCCTTTTCTGTTCCAGTATTCAAATTTTCATCATATTCTGCTTGATTACTTCTCTCCAATTTAAAGGGTAGAATGCATTTTGTTTGTGAATGTATGTAAGAAGCTGCAGATGCAACCACTTCATAAGCCATACTAGGGCTTACAGAGAGCATAGGGTTAGTTCCATCATTGCCCTTAGAGTTGCCTTCCCCTCCTGTTTCAGAAGAGGTTGACATTGATTGCAAGTCAGAGTTTGCAATCGACACCGAGCTTGCAGTTTCAGTAGTTGTTTCAGCTGTCTTGTCCAAGGATGAAGTAACAAAATGGAGATGATATAACTTCCAGAGCTCTGCTGGCTGTATGAACAAGAAATGAAAATTTAGGTCTTAAACTACCAACTAGATGGACATCAAGAAATATAAAACTATCCATGACATGAGAAGAAAAAATGCTGCTGCAAGTTTATTGTAAGCACATTTCATTATCATAGAGTTTTTCATAACAACAAAAAACCATCTGTAATTCATTATTATCAACAATATACATAATTGTGACATCGCCATTAGGATTCAAGTGTGTACTTTTTGAGTCAAATTTATTGATCCATGTTTAATGAGTAGTGGTTCACAAGAACTCATCTTTGGTGAGAATGAGTGGAACACTTAGCACTCATTGCACCTCAAATGATACTTATGGAGGTGAAGTATTGGGTCTTCCTTGGAGCTCATCTATCCCAAAATAACTCTCAACTCAAATACACTTAGCCCAAGTGCACAACACATAATTGTGATATCATCAAGGTTGCATGGGTACTCGTACCCACACCCCTGGTACTCATACCCACATACCCAAGTACTGGGTACACATATCCCACGTACCGGGTACTCGGTGGAGAGCATCATAGCTAAGGACCTTGATTAAGATTCTGATTTTTATTTTGGTTTTCTATTTTTTAATTAGCTTGTTGTTTATCAAACTTAATTCAATACCAAATCAGTTTGAAACTTTGATACCCATTAACAATAAACTTTATCGCTGTTCAAGTCATTAGTTTATCATTTGCAATATGTCATTGTCATATGATTTAGGATCTTCTTGTTCCTGTTTAAAGTCTGCCTTCTTTGTTATGCATCTAAGCATTTATCATGTATTATTATTTCAAACATATAGCAAATCTGAAACTGAAAACAATACATTACATTTGCAGACTTTATCACTGTTCTTGTTTTGAAAAACCATTGTCATGACTCATAATTTCAGATTTTTTATAAATATAAAAGTATAATTTTTAAATAAGTTTGACATACCCAAGTGCCTCCGTCCCTTATTATGAAAAATACTTTAAACATTAAACATTCAGCAATAGCATATGTGTATATATATATTATAATTTGACTTATGGCTCATATTTTCAAATTTCTTGTTTTGAATGCTCAATGTCATGACTCATGATATATATTTTGATTTTTATATTTTCTATAAAATATTAATTATATAGAAAAAATTAGGCATACACACGTACCCCCGTCCCCTATTTTGAAAAATATGCGTACCTGTACTCGTTCCCGTACCCATGTACGCATGCAACCTTGGATATCGTTATTAGGATTCAAGTGTGTACTTATTTGAGTCAAATTTATTGATCTATGTTTAATGAGTAGAGGTTCACAAGAACTCATCTTTAGTGAGAATGAGTGAAACACTTAGCAATCATTGCATCTTAAGAGACACTTATAGAGGTGAAGTATTGGACCTTCCTTGGAGCTCGTCCATCCCAAAATAACTCTAACTCAAACACGGTTAACAATAAAAGAAATTTCGTGCACAACATTTGCTGAAGCTTGCTTTTACAAATGGGGTAGCAAGCTATGTGAGCCTCGCCATGGAGGAAACTCCATAGTTAAGCGCACTTGTATTGTACTAGTACTAGCTAGGAGGGTGACAGCTCAATGCTTTACCCCTAAATGGCATCACCCGAATGAAATAAGTTTTCAAGTGTTTCAGTCATTCTCTCATGATCTAGTGAATAGTTTGATTCTTAAAGAAAATATTTCCAACTTAGCAATATCCATAACTACCACTAAGAAATATCAATATCCATAATGACTACCACCAAGGATCTAGTCAAGGAAATAACAACTTGATAAGAATTGTTAATAGACAATTTGAATCATATGTACCTTAATCTGAGGAATCGAATATGCTTGGTCACAAAGAAAGGAGATTTGGGCATAAACCTTTGTCTCTGGCAAAGACACCGGATGCAATAACCTAGAGAAGGAATCCCTGTCATGAGTTACTTTATTGATAGATTCTTGTTTCCTCAGGGAGCACAAAAAATCACCATCGCCATTGCTACCGTTGTGGGAACGATTAGGGCCATTGTTTTCCGCATGCATTTCGGAAGAATAGGGATCACATTTCTTCTGTTCGTTCCAGTAAGCTCCAAACTCTATCATCCTCCCAACCCAGTTCATATGACTTGCTTGATCATATTCATCTGGATTTGCCAACTTGTTTTCATTTGGTGAGATACATCTGCCTTCACTATCTTGGGCTCCCGGGTTGTAATGGGGTGCATTTACTTTTGTAGGGTTTTTCTCAGCGGGATTCTTCAGTGAACCATCAGAACTAAGAAAACCATTGTCCCATGCGGCATTTGCCTCTTCCTCTGCATTGTATTCCTCAATTTGTTCGGAAGTTTTTGCACTTTTTTCCACATTCCGTTCACCAGTTTTGTTAATCCAAATAAATTTCAGCGAACCAGGAAAAACCAACGGAGGTGAGAACAAAGAAGAAATGGGAGGGCAGGACTTTGGATTTCTGCAAGAATTGAATTTTGCCTGACACTGTAAACCCAATTCAAAAAATGCACCCCTAGCAGTAGAAAAATCTCTTGATTTTGTGCCTTTGCAAGCTTCTCTGCCAATGCCTGTCACAGTTTTCCAAGCCAGAGCATCCATGGAAGATTCTTTTTTCCCCTGTTTCTTAACTATATCAAAATTCTAACTTTACAAAGATGGAGAAACAAATCTAAAATCGCGAAGATTTTTCAATCTTAGCTCGAAAAACCAATCTTAGAGCAAATCTTTTTCGTCCCAAAGAAATCTCTGGTGAATGAACAATTTGAAGTTGCTTGGAATAGGATCAGAAGTCCCACTTCCAAGTTTACGGGAGGAACCACGTGTGAGAAGCCTATGAATGGATTAATACTACGTAGGCGTGTGTCAAAGAAAGAGCTATAACATTGGATTGGAATAATGACATGGCAGTGAGAGTGAGACAGTTGAATGTAAACAACGGTCTTTGTCTTCATGTCTCCATTTCTCTCGTTTGGCCGTGTCTCACTTTTATATTCATTTGGTCAAGACCTAATTTGATTTGCTCTTTAGGGTGATATAAATTGTTAATGTATAAAAATGTTAAGACAAGTTGATATGGAATGAAATCCAAAAATGGATTAATTTCATTTGTTGATTTTGCCATTCTTAATTTTTTTTTAATATTCTATTTATATTATTCTTCAAGATATGTTTCTTTAGTCAAAAAGACAATTTATAAAAACATTCATTTTAATTATATAAATATTTTAGAGGAAGAGAATGTTGAAAATACAATGAATTCTATCATCAAGAAAAAGGCTTCATAGAGCTTGAGTCCCTATCTTGTGTAGGGAGAGAGGAGTACGTAGCATTGAAAGAGGTTTTGCAAATTTGTTGGTTTGGGAGAGTGTGGGTTGGTACAAATAGTTGTGATATTAACAAGGCTTTGATATAGCTATAACCAAACAAATTAGAATTATGATATAATTTAACCTATATTAAAATGAGTCATCCTAATTGATTATAGATATCCAAATTCTGATATCTAATAAATTCTTTCACTATCTATGTAGCAATGCAAAAAACTGACCCAACTGTCCTCTTGTTTGACATCACATTAGGCTTCGTGTGAATGTTTTCCAAAGTAGAGATGAGTGTGACCAAAACCCTCATAGTTAAGAAAATCAAGAGGATCAACAATAATGCCATGATGAGACCTAATGTGGCCCTTTATATCTATGTGCATGAAATCTTGCCTCTTGTTTCCTCTAGAAGGAAAGGTATGGAGAACAGGAAGTACAACACGGAGAAGAGGGGTGTGTCTAAAGCATACTTACCTCGGCAAGGTCAATCAATTATTAGGAAGACCAATAAACTTCATTGCACATGTATAAGGGGGCTCTACAAAACAAGAAGACATGAACATTAAAAAATGCTTTGATTCCCCTTAAAATTTTGTATCCAAATCAAGTGTACAAGCATACATTTGTCTTAAATTTTTAGTAGATTAGCTAAAATAATTAATTTATTTTTCAATGTTGCATACATTTTGAGAAATAAAAATGCCTCGCCAAAGCCAAAAAATATATTATAATTTGTTTGGAATATTGTTTTTTTGGTCTTTTCATATAATATCAAATAATTACACATTATATAATATGGAAAAAAAAAAATATGTGATTATAAAAAAAGAAGATTTAAAAAATAAAAATAAGAATCAGACACTTATCATGGTCATTGACCACTTTTCAAACTATTCTTTATTTTAGATCTTTCTCTTTTTGAAAAGAAAAATAATAACAATATTAAAGTTTGGTAATAGAGATTTTGAGCATTCAAGTCAAACAAGTACACCACTTCTCCAAAATTTCATATTCCACATGAATCTATCATTTCCCCTTATTTATGTTCCAAAATAAAGTCACAATCACAAAGCATCTCAAAACTAAAGCCCTTTTGGTTGTAGGAATTGGGCAGGAATAGGAAGATCTAAATGCCCACATTCGCCAATTTGATGTTTGTTTGCAAAATACAAAATTGGAATTAGAATTTGCCTATCCTAATTTGACCCCAAAATGAGCATAGTGAAATTCCTTAAAAAAGATGGAATAATAATAGCTTATTCTTATTCCAGTTTTTAATAAACCTAATTTGATGGGCTGTCGGGTTCATCTTTGTCGTTTGATTGTATTTTGTCACTCAAATGCATTTTTAGACTATTTTGTCCATTCATCATAAGATATAAACTAGGTCAACAATATTTAACATTTAATATGTTTTATTTTTTATGACAAAAAAAATAAATATCAAATTTGATATCTATTTTCTAAACTTTCATAAAATTATCTTTACAAATAGATCTTGTGTTTGGTCTTATAATTAAAACTATGTTGAAAGATCATTTAAATATCATATTAATGATCTTGACTTATTTGTATTTTTTTATTTTCTTTAATATATTTAAAAATAAAATGATTTTGATTTTGATTTTAGACTCATTCAAATAATTTGATTTAATTTAAAATTAAACTTTTAATATACAATATAATATGTCCTTTGAATTTCGATGAATTTCAAAGCTTGTGGTATATCTTTCACTTATAATGTCAATTTAAAAAATAAAATAAAGACTAATTAAAATAATTTGGCTTTTAAAATTTTTTATATAAAAAACATGTTTTTATAAATAAAAAAGCGTGTTTATTTAAAATATTACCAAACTAAAAATAATAATTTAATTATTAAAATTTAAAACAAAACTTATTCCAATTCCTACTTCTATTGTTGCAACCAAGCATAGAATATGCATATTTCGACTCCTCTTCTAGGTCAACCAAACAAGTCCAAATGATATTTCAGAACTTATTTTAACAATGCACAAATACTAGAAGAGAGTTTATTCCAACATAGATGAATGCCATATTCGACAATTCTTGTAGCCAAACGGACTTTAAGGGATCTTTATAGTTAATTTTTAATTTTGAAACTAGAATCCTAAATTTCTTGTAATTAATGCCCTAAAATGCACTTTCTTGTAGTACCCTACAAAATGCACATTTTGATGCCATACGTAGCTCACAAAGATTCAACAATGGGAAGAAGTGTTTTACACAGTTTTTGGAGAAATTCTCTCCTAGAGGTGTTGTAACAATTACCAAAGGGAAAACAAATCTTCGAGGTAAATTATCAATTGAATGCAAACACAAGAAAAAATGGGCATATGTATGATCAAAAGTAACCAATATTATTTCATTTACATTGTGACACCCATAAAAAGAATTACAAATGTCCTCTCTAGATATCTTTAAATATTGTAAATCGAGATAAATGAATTTTTTAAAATTACAACAATAATTTTATCTAAGAAAAGCAATATCCTACTACTTCAAAGGTGCCTCTCTTCATTGATTTCTAATCTCATATGAGGGAAAATTGTCTCTTTCAAAAATCAGGTCAGTCAAACTTATAATCTTAGATAATCAGACCAACCCACCAAAATATGCTTCACGCTTTATATTCTTCTATAGACTTATATCAACATTCATTCCATGATGAAAGGACCTATTTGAACAATTGTATAGAAAATCAATTACAAAAAAATAAAAGTCACTTCTTGAAGTTGTGGTTTTGTCACTAGCATTCAAACAATAATCTTCTCCCAAGAAGATAAATTGCAAGTCACTCACTAGAGGAAGACAAAAAAAAATATTCTTCTCTTATATTCCTTAAATTTAGTACATTTATGGCTATCATGACTAAAACACAATTAAGAATCAGACCTTGAGCTTGTTATAAATTTGAGACAAATTTGAGCTTCATGAAATCATAGAAGTAACAAGGTAGAAAATTGAAATAATATACCCCACTATCCATTGTTGAAGGTGTGAAAGACATTTGCAAAGAGAATTTAAAGAACATTCCAATGCTTTTCATCTTCTTTTTTCATATTATTACATATATTTAGCAAATAATATGTTGGGATTCACTTGCCATCTGTCTATCAACATGCACCTTTAACAAATGAAGATTGCATTGAGTTTAAAGACCTTACAATTAATTAGTGGACTTCAAAAGAAAAACATGGGACTTTACCACAACCTTTGAAATTGATTCATCTAGGAAAAAGTATAGGAAGAACATTCAATATCATAGGTCACATGGTACCCATATAAGATGAAATAGAAGCTATTGGAGAAGATCTAGTGTCTTACCCTATATAGAATTCTATTTAATATTCATAGTAATCTAATAAGTTAACCTTTAAAGAACAACAAAAAAATTGTATACATAGAGACTAAAAAGTGGCTTGATATTGATCTTAGATAGTTATTTCATAGGCTTCAATTTAGAGATGATCAAGCATTATAAGAGAGATAATTCAATAACACAGTCCTTTATGAGTTGACCTATTATACCCATTATGCTAAATTCAATTACGAAATTCCATGTTATTCCTTTTATACAATGTGGAGAGTATAATATTAAGTATTTTTAATTTCAAGATTATAGATATGATAGGCAAAGGAAAATATTTCTACAATAGATATTTTAAAGGTTTTCTAAATGTTTAATGTTGATTAAGACCCAAAAATAATATTACAGATAATAAGAACATGTCATTTACATAGAAATTTTTTAATACCCCACAAACCATGTGAAGCATTTGTGGATGTGTTTTCTTATTGGCCATTTGTAAAGCAATTTAACTGCTCCTTGCATCATAATCAACTTCAAAAAAATTATGCACCAATGACAAGGTTATCAATATAAATAAGAATACATTACAAATCCTTGATATAGTTAGTGGTATCCAAAATGATGAATATAAATCACAAATTGAAGAGGACAACAAAAAGGAATTTATTGGAATACAATAAGAAGCACCATACACAAGTAGGAAGAATATATTTGTTGCATTAATCCTACTAGCTTCTTTAGCATGACCCTCACATTAGTTATATTATTAAAGAAACCACCTAAATGAGTCAATGTGTACAATGTGTTGAAACCAAAATTATTTATAATTCTAAATAAGATGTTTCCACTTCAACCTAGAGAGTATGCTAATCTCTATTTATAATATAGTTAGATTCATGTAAATGCACATGCCATAAAAAGATATGTAAGATTGTGCATAGCCACATCAAAACTTGAAATATAAAACAAAATTGAAGGAATCAAGTGATCTTCTATTAATGCACTTCACCATGATCCTGATCTCTAACAAGAAGAAATTATCAAAGAAGAAGAAATAGATTCACCATGATTCAAGAAAAAAAGTACATTTACAAAATGAGAAGTGAGTGATTATCAAATATTATTAAAATCACTAGAATGTTGAGGGTTGTGTCTACCAATTTTAAATTAGAAAAAAAATTCAAGAAAGCTAAAATATTAGAAACATGGAGGGATTTCCTAAGCAAGATTAATAGGACAAGGTAGTGCAAAAATATTAATGTCTTGCAAAATAGATAGTGACTAATAAATAAGAAAAGCAAGCCAATCTTTATTGGACCTACATGAATATACTCCACAGAAAACTCATAAATGAAGGCAAAGATTAAAAAAGATTTATGACACGTGAGTAATAAATCTATAAAAAGATATTTCATTTTGATAAGATAATTCATAGAATTAAACCAATAAAATTAATCAATATAGTTGATTAAATCAATATAGTTCATAAACCTTACAAAATAAAATCTTCAAATTACAAGTTTCTGCCTATTTAATTAATTAATTTATAAGCTTTCAATATTAAATTTGCAAGCATTATTCCATCTGTATTGACAAAATGTGAGAAAATGCTTTTGTTATTAGATTGATGTGTATGTAAGTACAAAATTGCTTAGCATTTAAGAATTTTTAACAATTTTCCCTAAATCAGCAACTTGTAAAAATACTCCAAATAAACTCAAAGTAATATTCAATATTAAAGAAAGGATCTGAATAGGAAAAACAATGTCATCATCTACCTTTCCTTTACAATGATCACTATTTGGTGTACCAAAAGGATAAGAAAAATATTTATTTTTGTTGCAAATATAGTTGAAATGTTTTTTTGAAATGTCCTTTTCATTGTAAATATTTTGTGGACATTAGCCTTTTAGATTCTCTATCTATATCCACTTCTAGATTATCTCAATATGAACTAGAGCTAAAATGTTAGGTTTTCCAATGACAACTATCACATATGTTTTGCTTGGCTCTAATGCATGAATAAGAATGACTCAATAGTTCTTTAGTTTATAACTGAGTGAGAGTTGTTAAATATTTTAGACTATATTTAACTTCATGAACATTAGTTTTAAGAGTATATCTTAACTATGTCTACTTGGGTAGGGCAATCTTTGGAATATCTTCACAGACATTGTATTTTTAGAATCTCCAACATAAGAGAATGCAACTTGTCCTTGTGTGGTTATGGTACCACTTTATACATTATGAATCAGGGAGCATTAATTTTCATTTTGGGCTCCCCATATTAGAGTTGAGATGTTTGTTGGGTTTTTCTTCAACTCCTTCTCAGATACATAGTATCACTTTTTTAAAGAAATAAAAAAGTAAAATGGTTTGTCAATCTAAATAATAAGGGATAGAATATGATTTTCTTTTTGACATCATATAAAATGATAAATTTTAGTACAATAATATTGAAGCAAATGAAAATGAGAAAATATAAAATTGAGTTTTTCAAAATCAGCCTTGAAGGACCTAAACCAAGGAAGTAAGAATCTAATGTTGATTCAATTGCTCTTGAGGGTTATCACACCAATAAGCTTCAACTTAATGAAAAACTAAATTGTAGAGATGGTACTTTAATAAAATACAATACTCTTCTAATGCTATACCTAATATTAGAGATGATAACATTCAATTTTGTGGTGAAAAGTTGACAGTTAGATGCAATGGCATCACATATTTATTCACTAGACTTGGTCATTGAAGGCTCCAATTCAATACACCACATAAAATATGTTTCTCAAAACCTAGAATGCAAACATAAATGTAGACTATGGAAATAACATACGGGAATTCATCAATTTTGATACATATTGTGAGAATATGCCTAAATTTATCTTTGTAGTGACAAATGTCATGGTCTAACTTGTTAAGTAGGTCTCATTTTACAAACTTTGTCCATCTTCATATTCACAGCTCTCTAAACCTAGCCCAACCTTAAGTTATTATAGACATACTCCTATATACTCACCTTATTTATTCATTCACCACATTTACTTATGCATATATCTCCATTTATCTAATAACCACCTAGATCTAGTCATGTATCCAAACTTAAATGATTTTGTGGTTTTGGACTTGTCCCCTTTCATTTTAATTTGGTTGATTAAACCCATTTATCTTCTCACCTTGAGTGAGCTAAATAAGTAATTGACACAAGTTGATGCTATGTGCAACAATTTATATATTTATTAAATCATCTCCTAAGCATTTGAGGAAGCACAAACTCATTCATTCAAGAGTATTAAAGAAGCAGTTAATTGGGACAAATTTTGACTTGATGCAACAAAATGAGTAACAAATTTGTATACCTAAGTCACTTGCATCTTGTTTTTAATCTGTGCTCACTTTTCTTGTCTTGCCTATGAGAGATCTACAACCCTCAAGATATTTATATTTATCACCAAGTTTTAAAATATTTAAAATGAGCACAACAAACTATCATTTATCATGTGAATTTTTAGAATAAAACACCACTAACTGTAAGCATATGTCCAAAAGTACATATCTACATTAATGGCTTTGTTTAAACTTGGAAATGTATCCTATTATATAACACAAATCCAATACAAATGCTAGACATGTGACTTTCTAAACATAGTAAGTCTCATCAAAAATATTTTCTATTTTAGCATCACTATTCTATTGTCAAACTAAATACCATCTCCCATTTTATTCTTTCTATTCTAAATATTAGAAATTAAATTGTCAATTCCATCTCTAATAGCACAATCTCCAATATATTTATACAATAATAAAATTATGGTCTCGTCTATAATACCATAATATACAAATATATGTATACTATGAATTCACTACCATCAATAATAAATACTCCTTTTTTTATTAATTTTTTTAAAAAAGAAAGTACATATCATGATTATGAATAGTATGATAAAAATATATTGATGCAATAAAACACACAATAGAATATAAAAACAAAAATAAGAAAATTTATATTATTAAAT
The DNA here is from genome assembly GCA_028749045.1 of Cupressus sempervirens. Classification (NCBI taxonomy): domain Eukaryota; kingdom Viridiplantae; phylum Streptophyta; class Pinopsida; order Cupressales; family Cupressaceae; genus Cupressus; species Cupressus sempervirens. The sequence goes on along the minus strand of CM053789.1, from coordinate 653,658,547 downwards.
TGATTTAGATCAAATTTAGGAAAACTCTTTTTTTTTTTTTCAATTCAACAGAAATATATTATATACATAAAATATAGACACTTCTTTTAACTAAGCCCATACACATAAACTACAAACCTCCTTACACTAAACAAGCACATGCAAAAATCCAATCAAACTGCTACCACAATTACATTGCGATGATGGATTAATCCCAATATGATGTCAAACATTTTTTTTTTGGCAAAAATTTATACTTATATTAATAAAAACTAGTTCAAAAAGGGCTCCCGATCCTGAACAATTAAACCTTTAAAAATAATATAACTAGCGGTTGCATATTTTTGTACATGCAACAATAAGCTGATAGAAATTTTATATGAAAGTGATACATAGTTCTAAAAATGATAAATAACAATCCTTTCTAAGTAAGATTTTCTTAAAAATCCTATTTATTCAAATCAAATCGAGAATAACATTTAATTTGTAAGAGAAATTGAAAAGTTCATGAGAGAGAAATTAACAACATTATTTTATTGCAATAATACTTCTATAGTTGTTTATTAGGAGGCTATTAAATCTTTGTAGGATTTTTAAACAATAGTTTTTTATCTCTAAGATTACCATGTTAGAAAATAGATTCTTAATAGAAAACTTTAACCCTCAAAATCATTAAATTAAATTGTATAAATGTTTGATACAAAGTGGCAAGAGGGACCCACTCCTACCTTTCCTAAATATAGAAATGTTTTAACATTTCTTTTTAATAATTTAACTAACTCCAAGAAGAAAAGGGCATTGTTTTGACAAATGACAATGAAGAAAAATACTTTTACAATTTTAGAATGTTAAATATTTAACATTTTAAGTTTATGAAATAAAAGAATGTGTTATTATTAAAGAAAATAGTGCATTTTGATTGGTTCAATTAAGAATATTTAATAACAAATTATGTTTGCAAAAATTATATAACATCAAATAAAAGGAAATAAAATAAAATAATTATACAACACATAATTATGTTGTATGAAAATGTCAGGGTTATATAGGAATATGTAAACCTATAAACATCACTCTAAAAGAAACATACCAATTCACTAGGGCTCGTTTGGCAACGGGAATACAAGTGGAATAGGCATATGTAAATTTTTAAAATTTTGAATTCTTTGTTTGGATGCACCAAATCAGAATCAAAATAGGAATATGTATTCCAATTTTGGCCCAAAAATGAGCATTTTCTATTCCACCTAAATAGGTGGAATTGGAATACATATTCCTATTCCAATTTTTATTTATTTTAGATTACATAAAAAATTTAGTCCATGAATTCCACATCAAATTCTAGGTGAACCAAACAAGAATATGAATATGTAACCCCATATTCTATTTGAGAATAAGTATTCTAGAATAAGTATTCCTATTCCCATTTTTATATTCCCGCAACCAAATGTACACTAAAATTAAAACTAAAAAATTCCTTGCAAAGCCAAATGTTGAAGATTATGGAAAGTTTAATACAATAAAACAAAACCATTTTAGTATAGAATATTGCCATTTGTTGCAAAAATTTAAAATTTAAATGGGATTTTATTTTTACGTAAATTCATTAGATTCTAATGTAAAAAAATTTGTCTTCACCAATCAAAACATTGAGTCTTCTATAAAAATTAGAATTAGAAATAGAAACTTCAACAAATCAAAAAAGTTAGCAAAAAGATTTGCAAGAAAAAGAAAAGTTCTTACAAAGGCTAACTATTGGCTAATAATGCAATTTGTTTTAATAAAAGATATTATATAAATCAACATAAACACCTTAATTCAACAACTATCTAGTATGAGATTGATAAAATAAAGAAATGCATTTTGCTATCCTACCCAACATCTAGCTTATTTAAGAAATAAATCTATTGAGTAATTTATTTATGCCTCTTAAGTACAACACATGTATTCAAATTATGCCTCTTAACTTTTGGAGTGGTATTTAACTTGAACCTAAAAATAAAATTAAGGTGGAGTGGAGCATCAAGTAGTAGGTAGTCTTAACTTGTGCCATTTGAGTATCAAACAAACATAAAAACCTATTCTCCTGAATGTATCCTATGATGACAACAAAGGTAGATCCTTCCAAGCCTATACTATAAGTTTTCAATATATAAATTTGTTTCTAGTTATAGTATAAAAATTAGGAATGTAACCATTGATCAAACATGGATTTGAATGTTGTAGATCTACACAAGATGTAGGATTCTCACATGGATTATCAAACTGTTTTTGTTTCTAACTTTCATTCCTATGAACATGCGGACTCTGTGAGGATTGTCAAATTGTTATTGTTCCTAATTTTTCACACAAAACCAAAAAGGTTCAAAATATGAAAATACAAAACATAATGAAAATGCCAATGTCTGGAAATGGAAAGTAGGGGTTTTAGGTTTTCACAGAAGAAAATTCTAGGCAACAAAAGGATGCAAAGAGATAGATAAATGAGATAGAGAACTCATCAAATTGAATACCAATGCACAATATGGCATTTGTAAACCATTAGCATTGCTGCTGATTTTTTTTGAAAAATGTTAAATAAAAAAATTGAATGTCCCAAGTAGCTATAGAAATCTAAAGACATGACAATCTAAAAACACTATGCATGGAAAAGGAAAAAACTAGTGGAAGAAATAGTAATAAAGAAGAATAGAAAGAAGTTAAAATTAATAATAGAAAGAATTTTTTTTAAATTAATTAAATTTTTTTTAAAAGTATAATAATCTGAAAGTTGGTTGAGGATGACAATTTTCTGAGTAGGCTGACAAATTTTCAGCAAAATAATGTAAAATCTGGGAGCAAAGCTCCCAAATATAAGCCTATCAACTTAAAAGAAGACCACATACAATATATATTTTAAACCCAAAAAATAAGGTCTCGAATATGCGACATGCTGAGTGGAGGAGCTCCAACAGAAATGTTATTATCATGCAAGGACACATTCAATGGAGTACAAGAAATGTCTTAGAGATATATACACAACTCTATAGAAAAAAATCTATCTTCTGGAGGAGACACTAATTATATAGATAAAAAGACTAGCATTTTCTTGTAGTTTTCCTGGCCTATTAATTTGCGAACGAAGAAACATGCCTGATTGCAACACTATTGAAGGCACAACACTCCTAAAAAAAAACAACTTTCTATAATGGCTCACAAATCTCAACCCCTACTTTTGTGGGTCTAACAGAAGGAGGAAATTTGTATGGTTACAAGTTGAGTGCAGTAGTACAGGGAGCCATGGCCATGAGACATTGTGGATCCCCTTGCAAAACAAGGGATATCAAAGGAAATGGTAGAATGAGAGAAATTTACATGTCAAAGTTTATTCATCCTTCTTCTCTTCATTCTAATGCTAAAATAGTCGAGGAGGAAATCCTTCACGTTGCAATTGAACCCCAATTTGTGAAATATACTTGCTTTTTCTTAGACCTAGATGGAACTTACCTGGAATTCGACAAAATTTCAAAAGGAATACATGAGAACCTTGAAATGTTTATGGTTCATGGTTTTGTTCAAGATCTCGGTGAAAATTAGGGTTTTATGAAAAACAATTTTGTAAAATGCCTTTATGACAATTGTTATATTGTCACAAGAGATCTTATGTGATGTGTTAATAATTTTCTCAAGAATTACATGAAATTGTGTCTGGTGTTATTATTCATTGTGAATATTTAGTATGTAAGTAGTAATAAACATATTTCTAGAAAGTAAAGGTAGAAATGTTAAAAACAAAATTGCAAAATTAAAGTACAATGAGACAGATCACTTTCATGAAGAATTTTGTCAGAAAATGGGTGAATCTATATGTGGTTGGATTACAAGTAACTATAGATTTTAGGATTAATTTTTAGAATTTGGAGAGAAGATGAAACATATAATTTAGAAACCTAAGTTGGAAATGTGACTCCTTTAAAATTTCAGCATTATATATCATTTTAACAAGGAGAGATTAGGGAGCATTATATATCATATTATGAGGACTATCATCATATCGTAAATAAGGAAGGCCCAAACCCTAAGGAAGATAAAAGATAGGCAAGACTATGAAAGCATAAATGAAGAATTATTTGATAGACCATTTCTTTGAATTTGGATCTTGCCTAATATTATGACTGAAGAATGTGTACAAAATTCAATTGGCCATATTTCACATACCTCTTTGTGGCATCATATCCCCATTCCCTACATAATCACCACCATGCAAAGAAATAATTTCAATTTAGGCAGCTTGAACCCTACAACAATTTAGAATTTTCTATGTAATAATTTGTTTTGAGTGCCTTAGGCTAGTATTGAGTTTTATTTTATCGTATGACATCCAAACAATTACATTTTATAAGTTCTTGTATGCTAAAACACTTCCATAGAAATATTTAACAGAATATTTAGATAACTTTGAGTACATTGTTCAAATAGGGGATTGTTTCTTATCATTCTAAGATTTATAAGAATGTAATAATATCAAATATAGAAAACATCTTGCAACATAAGAATTTAATAATATCAAACATAGAAAACATCTTGTAAGAAATGGAAAAGCAATTGCCTGGAATACTAAAAATGTTTTGAAAAATTTGACTAATGCAAACATTACAAGAAATATAGTAGAAATGTAAAAAAAATTCAAACAAAGGTAAAAATAGAATAGAAATGGTAGAAGTATAATAAAATCACAATGTAGAAACAATTTTCAAAACCCTAACCAGTACAAAAATTTAAAACCAACACAAATATTGCAAAATTTTCATAACATCTATTAGAGAAACTAAAATAATACAACAACCCAGAGCATCAAATCTGAAGGGAAAAGAACTCTAGGAATTCAAAGTAAAGCTATAATATACTAAATCAAACAAAAATTACCTTTGAGGAATAATAGGAGGAGGTGGGAGCAATGCAAATTTTTGATGTTGTCCACTAATAAAATAATATTTTTCCACAAATTGTGATATAAGATAATAACACTAAAAAAACTGTAAAAATATAAGGTGCTTGAATCATGGAAAAAGATTAATCTCTATAACTTTTACCAATTTTCTCCCAACTTAAAAGATTAAACATCATAAAGAAGGCAAGCTAAATAGGAAATCATAGATTAGACATGAAAAACATCTAATAGAATACCTCAAAGAAACATGTCTCATGCTGCAGGAATAGGAGGACATGCACAAAAGGTCAAGAGCACAACTTGCACACTAACATGACATACAAGTCAATAAAAATACAAAATAATAGAGAAGTTACACTTGATATGGAAGTTTTCATCTTGAACTATTGTCAATTATAAACTCATGCAAGGAATGTTTAAAAATAAAATAGGAAAATATTGGCAATGTGTGCCATTTGAAAAATAGTATTTGCCCAATCTAAAACCACCAAGCCCCTGACATATATTTTCCATAATATTTTGATGAATAAAAGAATAAGACTACTAGGAAAATTACTAATAACTAATAAGATAAAACAAATGAAAAACTTTAATATCACTTTAATACTTAAAATTACAAAGACCATATGTTTAAGGAATATTGCACAACTTCCAAAGATTAAATTAATAGTGAAATAGCAATCAGAAACTATAGTCTCTTGTCTTAACAATAGGGACTAATAAATAATCCAAGATTAATATTATAGAAGGATGGATTGGTTGGTCTATATATTCCATAAGTTGAATTTAGTTTTTTGAAGATTAAAAACATTGTATTCGATGTTGGAAGTATCCTTATTTTTAAATTTGTATATCACTCAAATAATAAATAAATATTATAAGACCTTGATTTTTCCTTCACTTAATTCTCATGCGAGTCATTTCTAAAATCTATATTTTCAAGGGATATTCTTGATCTTTTCAAAGGCCTATAGAAACAATATTAAGTGTTCTTATGCATTTGTGATGCAAACTAAAAGATGTAAGAGACCGCATGAGGAATGAATTACTTGTGTGGTTTGCATTAGTTGGGAAATCCTTATTTAAAATAGAGACTTCTTAAAATCTCTTAAAGTTCCATTAAGCTTAGTATATTAGTTTTATGGCATTCTCAAAAAAGATTTTAAGGGGCTAGTTTAGAAGGTCTTCTACAAAGTGGCAACTTCTCCATGAAGGGTAGAGGCTTTTTGTTAAGGTATTGTAAGATATTTTAAGTAATTGAGTTAGAGAGAATGCAAGTGATTTTTTTGACATAATTCTTGAATGAGACACAATTTTCACCAGTGATCCAAGTTGTGGTAATAAGTTTGGTGAGTTCACCTTTTACATGAAATATTTTTTTATTCATAACTGGAGCATAACTTTATCTCAACTAGAGAAACACATATTTTTGGATGGTATATTGAGGTGTTCTTGATAATAAATGTGTGAGTCTATGTTGAGATGATTTATTTAAGTTAATCTAAATGTTGGGGGTTGGTTTATGTATGATAACTAATAGGTGTAATAACAAAAATTATAATATGAAAATTTTCAACTATCTTATTAAGTTATAAGTTGATTTCTATTGAGAGAGGGTGCTTGGGTAGCAATATTAGGTGATCTTCAATTAGAATTTTCTTACTCCATGAACTTTGAAGTGTGGTAGAGATGAGTGTATTACATCCATACTTCATATTTTTGGAACTCAAGCATGTAAAACAAACATGAGCTGTGATGTGTTACATCCTCCTTCATAAACTCTCTATATAACTATTTTAACTACTTAATTAAATATGGGAGGTTGTTATTTGAAATATGTTTAACATATTTATTGATAGATTTTTAAGTCCTATCTTTTGGGTGTGAATCAGTATACTCGCTCTGCACAAATTTTAACTTCAAATCATACTCACTACTTTTTCATAGGTTATTGTAGGCTATAACTCAACTAGTCAAGGTTAAACAAAAAATGCATTACATGAAAATAAAAACACATAACACAATATTTATCTTGTGGAAACCTAGTTAGGGTAAAAACCACAGTGTGTGAGTCGATCCTCACAAGTTTGCACTCTTCTAAAGTGCGCTTGGTCAAGAGCTTGTCCTTGTTAAAAGATTACAAAGATACTGTGAGGTGCCACCCTACAAGGGGATTTTGATGAGACAAGGTTAAGAAAACTCAATTGGTCAAGGTTAAGAAAAAATTATATCACATGAAAATAGAAACACACAACACAATATTTATCTCATGGAAACCCAGTTAGGGTAAAAACCAAAGTGTGTGAGTCGATCCTCACAAGTTTGTACTCTTCTGAAGTATGCTCATTCAAGAGCTTGTCCTTGTTAAAATATTACAAAGACACTGTGAGGTGCCACCCTGTAAGGGGATTTTGATGAGACATGCTAAGATATTTCTCGATTAGAAGCAACTCGATTAAAGGACTTTAAAACACAATTTAATGTGTACCACCCTATTAAGGGATTTATACAAAGAACTTGTTATGGTCCACCCTCGACGAGATATACTATTGCAAGGTAAGTAAACAATAGATAACTGATCTAATAATTTAGCTACTAAACTTAGCTTGGTATAGATCCTTGGTTGGCTCTCTTGACCAGTTTGTAACTGTGCTCTACCTTCTTTGGGCTCTACAACTTCAATTTCTAATCACTTGTGTACTTTCTTCTCCTTATTGAAGCACATGAAACTCTGTATTTAATGGACTCGCTCTCCTCTTCTTAGCACAATCACTTCTTTGGGAATGATTTCTTTCTGAATCACTTTCCTTTACTATATGAGATTCTACTTTAGCTTGGATCTTCAGGTTATTTGGCTATTCATTGGGAAACATAACCTTCTCTCCTTCAACTTCATTTTCTTATGTACTTTTCTTCCTAGTTCTCTTAGAAGCTTTGATCTAGGAATTCAAAATTTGAATTTCCTTTCTATTACCAACTCAACCACCTTTTATAGTGTTGTGCCACTCTTGTCAAGTTGTGATGTATTTCTATAATAGTCACTAGTACTGTGTGTTTTTGGTGATAGGTTTCTCTTTGAAAGAATTCAAACTTGAATTCTTTCAACTGTTCCTTGATCCTTTCTCCCATTACCATTAAATGTGATGTTGAGTGTTCTTTTTACCTTCTACATGACTAGGTAGTCATGTGTATCCTGCTTCATGTTCTTTATACTCACTCATCTTGCTACTCTATTTTTTGTCTCTATTTCTTGGCTTCCTTCTACTTGTGTGGACTTCTCTTGGAACTCTTAAAATGCTAAGAATAAGTGAATTACCCTTTCCATTGTTTTCACTGGTCTTATCACATGTTCTTCCTTTCCTTCTGAGTTAGGATTGCACATTAGTGTGTCTTACTAGTTGTGTCAATCTACTGGTCTAGATCCCTTTTCTTGTGTTGTCAATGATGAAAACACCTTTGATGACTATGTCTACCAATTTTTCTATTGATTTATCTTTAAAACTTTAGGCCAAAAATCTCCCTCTTTGGAATTGATGCCAACACTTAGTCATTTTGACATGTTCTACATCGAGTGTGTGCATTCCTCTTCCTTTATTGTCTCCCCCTAAGATAGTGCATGTTCATGCTTCGATCATCTATGATACATGTCCTTCCTGTCAACTTCTCCTCCTTTGACAATAATGCCAAAGATGACCTCATTACTTGTCAGTTTCTTTCATGATTTATCCTCCTATGGAGTAGTCCTTCATTCCCATCAATCCACTTGGGGTGTGTAGTGTTCCTTGATCATGGATTAAAGTCGACCCAATTTGGTTTAGTTTAGGATGGAAAGGGGAAATACCCCTTGCCTTTCTCTTAGATACTCAAATGTATCTTTTTGAAGAGGCTTGGTGAAGATATTAGCTAGTTGCTCCTTGATTCACACATATTCCAACCTAACCTCTTTTTCTTGCACTTGTTCCCTCAGAAAATGGTACTTGATATATATGTTCTTGGTCTTCAAGTACATGAATGGATTTTTGGATATATTGATAGAAATAGTGTTATCACAATTGATAACTATCATTTCCTTCATTTTCTCTTGAATTCCTCCATGTAGTTGTTTGATCTAGACAATTTGAGTACAATTCATTGCTGCAACAAGATATTTTGCTTCAACAATCAACTGCGATATGCAGTTTTGCTTCTCTCTAGTATAGGCCACCAACCTTCCTCAAGTAAGAATGCACCTCTAGTTATGCTCTTCCTATCATCTATGTTCCTTATGCAATCAACATATGTAAAGACATGGATTTGAAAGTTACCTTTGCTACCATAGACTATATTATTTAGTACCTTTTAGGTACCTAAAGACTCTCTTCACAACCACCATATGTGACTCCTTTGGGTTGGCTGAGAATCTAGCAACCAACCCAACTACTTGTGTTATGTATGGTTGTTTATGTACCACATACTATATATTTCCTATCATTGACCAATACGGTGTCTCATTCACTTTAGGGCTCTTATCATCCTTTGATAGCTTGCAACTGGTTTCCATTGATGTACCTACCAGTCTTGCATCTTCCATGCCAAATTTTATTTCTTTGACATACTCTAGTTTCCCTACATGAAGATACCTCCTTTTAGCTAGGACACTTGGAGAGTTTGATGAAGAAATTGATTTCTTTGATCACGAACATTTCAAATTCCTTCTTCATGGCTTGAGAAAAGTCAACACTTAGCTTATCATCTCCACCAAAGATGATATCATCTACAAATATTTATGCAATTAGTAGACTTGTTTTTGTATCTTGCTTCATGTATAGGTTGTAGTTATCATTGGTTCTAACAAACCCAACCTTTATCAAGTATGTGTGTAGCCTCTCATACCATGTTCTTTGTATCTATTTTAGTCCATATGGGGATTTTCTTAGTTCACACTCTTGGATCTTTCCTTTTCTCATTCCAAAATCCCTCAAGTTGCTCAATCTAGACTTCCTCTTCTAGGACTCCAATCAAGAATGCAAACTTTACATCCATTTGATATACCTTGAATTTTTTGTGTATAGTGAATGCTAGGAGTATCCTAACTCCTAATCTAGTCACTAGTGTGAAGGTTTTGCCATAGTCTATACCTTCTTATTGTACATATCCCTTGCAAATAAGCATGACCTTGTTCCTAACCACCTCTCCATCTCCATTCATTTTGTTTTGAAACACCCACTTTGTGTCGATGATATTTTTGTTAATTGGTCAGGCCACTAAGGTCTGTGTGTCATTTTTTACTATTTGGTTAATTTATTATTCCATGGGCTTCCTCAAATCTTCATCCTTCAGTGCCTCTCTTGTAGCCCTAGGCTCTATGTGGGAGAGTAAACATATTGTCTCTCTTTCTTTTCTACTAGTTAGGACTCCAAGATCCCTATCTCCAATAATCTAGTTTGTTGAGTAGTGTTTCTTACATACTTAGCCAGCACTAGTTTCCCTTTAGGTACTTCTTCCTTATGCTCTTTGTGTTTGGCTTCTTCTTCTCAAATTGGAAAAACTTCTTGTATAGGTGCTACATCAATAAGTACCATTTCCATTGTATTATTAAGTGGATTATACTCAAATTTTTTATAGTCTTCTGGTTCCCTTATGTTTCCTTGCTCATTCTTCTTTGAGAATTCATCCACTTTGACATTAGAAAATTCTACAATTTTGTTTGTCTGAAGATTCAAACACCTATAAGTTTTTCTTTGGGTAGAGTATCCCAAAAAGATACCTTCATTGCTCTTAGGTTCAAACTTCCCTTGGTTTTCATCCCTCTTGATATAACACTTGCTGCTGAATACCTTGAATTAGCTTATGGATGGTGTGCAACCAAATCATAGCTCATAGGGAGTCTTCTTCGTCCCTTTATTTACTTATACCCAATTTAAGGTGTATACTACGGTGATTATAACTTCTCTCCAATAGATCTATGCAACATTGTTTTGGATCATTAGTGTTCTAGCATAGTCTATGATTTTTCTATTTCTTCTTTTGGTGAAAACATTCTATTGTGGTGTTCTAGGGGCTGACATTTTCCTTCTGATTATCTACTCCTCACAGTATCTTTCAAATTCTTGTGAGGTGAACTCACTTCCCTGGTTTGATCTTAAACACCTCAATTCCCTACCAGTGTCACTTTCTACCTTTTCCTTGTTCACTTTGAACATGTGAAATGCTTTTGACTTCTCTTTCAAATAAGTAGTCCACATCCTTCTAGAAAAAAATATCAATAAACAACATAAAGGTTGTCTCCAGATACAATCTTTGTTCTCATTGGACCACACAAGTCAGCATGCACTGGTTTTAATGCATATTTTGAAAAAAATTACTTTCTTGAGAAACTTGAACTTGCCAACTTTCCTAGTTGATAGTCCTTACACATCACATTGTTAGGTTTGGTGATTGGGGGTAAACCCTTTACACATTTTTCCCTTCCTACTTTGACAATGCTTTCAAAATTAACATGACACAACCTCCTATGTCATAACCAACTATTATAATTTCTAGCTACCATGAAAGTATAACAAAAATATTGAGGTAGAAAGGGTTACCTCTTCTTTGTTCTCCTATAGCCAATAGCTTGCATGTCTTGTCAAATATTTTTCAAGAACTTTTGTTGAAATTGAACATGTAGCCATTTTACATTAGCTAGGCTACACTTACCAATTTTAATCCTTACACTAGATAGACATCTTCATAGGTAGTTGAATCCTTTAGGGATACAATACCCTTACCTATCACCATGCATGGAGAGTTGCTTTTGAACTTCACCATTCCTGCATTGTAGGCCTCAACCTCATGGAACTTTCTTCTATCACCTAACATGTTGTGTGAGAAACCACTATCTATTACCCAATTCTTGTAAAAATGGTACTTGTTTTTTATTAGATAAATAGGTTTTACAGGGACCCTGAAACCCAAGAGTTAAAACATAAACAAGGTTGATAATAAGCATGAAAAGCCCAGCCAAAAAAGTACCTGTTCAAAGGCTGATAATAAGCACAAGGCCCAGCCAACAGACTAAAACCATAGAAAAGACCAAGAACAGAAACCAGAAGAAATGACCAGGGCAAAAGCCCTTACAAAAAGCCAAAAAAAGGCACAGGAAGAAACAAAAGAACGAGTAGAGGATTAGTCCTCGTTCTTTCTCTCCAAGTCTTGCATGACTTGAGCTGCCTCATAGGCCATCTTGTTCTCCTCAGCCTCATGCAGGTGCTCCCTTTGATCCTAATGGTCTTGATCATTATTGATGTTGTCCATGGTAGTGTCGACCCCCATTCTAGCTTCATCTCTATCTTTTCCATCCTCATCATCCTTCATAGCTCTGTCTTTGATCTAGTCAATTAAGGATATGATGTTGCTGTTAATGTACCTAAGCATCAAAATCATCTGATTCAAGAGCTTATGATTGTAGATTTTGAGGTTGTTAATCCTTCTCTCTACCATACTAAGCCTCTCGCCATTGCCTTCTTTATTATCAGAGTCTGCTCCATTCCTGTTAAACTCAATATGACCCACCTATTCTTTAACCTCCTCCAACTCATGGAAAAGCCACTTGATTGATCTAAAGTTATCAATCATGCTATTGTGGGCATTATTCAGGAGATTCAACCCAATATCCCTTGCTTTGTCCGAAATTGCCACAATCATCGGGTCTATGAGTTCTTCAAGCCTCGTCTCTTCTTGGTTATCCTCGAGGACCTATGAAATCATGGCCTCTCTAAAAATGCCCATTTTTGAGTTCCTGACTCTAAAGTTTTTCCACTTGAGCTTTCCTCTTTTTATTTACCTGCACCTCCCCACCCTCTATCTTAGAATCCAAATTTTGCTTCTCAGGTTGTGCATGAATATGGATAGGTGAAAGAGGCAGTGAAGACATATCCCGTTCTTGTTGCTTTATCTCATCCTCCAGACCCTCCCTCTTGTGTTTCTTCTCTCCACGATCATCCTTATTTTCCTCCTACGTCTCCATATCCTTTTATTTTGTCTCCACATCCTCCTCCTCATCACTGTCATCCTTCACATCCTTTACAGGATGCTTCTGCCCATGATCCCTAGGACTTTTTTTGCTAGGGGTGATGGAGGAAGGCGAGTTTTTGACCTATTGGGTGGCTTTCTTATCAATGGAAGAAATCATTTCATCCTCAAAGCTAAAGCTTTGAATGTCATATGAGTCTGAAGAGAAGCTGGAGCTTCCAGAAGTCACATTCTCAGTCTAAGGGGGAGCCTTGTTAAAAGACTAGGCCTTAAAATGCTCATAAATAAGCAATAGGAGCCCCTCATGCAATGCGAGGTTATCAGTAGGCTTCTATTTGAAGCTAACCACTGCCTTGCTCAAAGAAGTTAACAAGTAAAAAGGAAAAGAAATTTTATGGCTGCACCGAAAATGATTCAAAAGAACAAAGTGGTGGGTACGAGCCCTATCAAACCTAGGGTCCAAAGTAATATACTCTATAATAGCTGTCAGAACATACCTCCATAGTTTTTCATGGTATCAGGAACATAATACGTGTCAATCTTCTTTAGGGCTTTTAGTTTCTTCTTGTCCTTTACAAAATCTTGCACAACATTAACCAAGAGCTTCTTGTCCCTAAAAAACTTAAAACCCTCAATCGAGATTTTAGTAATGGTCAAAATAACCTCCTCAGTGATCATGAAAGAAACCCCATTCACCTTCACTCTACCATCATTCCATGAACCAATCATACGATTGGTCACCTCTTGATCAAAACCATGCAATTTCGTTATGTATCTAGTAATCCCACCCAGATCCAACTGTTCTCAAACTTTATCCCTACTCTTCCACTTCTCAGTTTCACCCACTGGCTCTTTTCTACACCTTTTTCCAACCATGTCTGCACTCTACACACCCTCAATTTTCATATGCACCTCGCACTGCAACAGATTGGAAGCTTTGTGAGTAAGCAGAATGCAGAAAGAATTAGCCCTTTTGTAGCTGCAATTGAAAATGTAATAAATGACCCACAAAGCATGTCGACTAGTTTGTAATAAATTGCAACAATTACAATTTCCCATGCTAACTTTTTGGGAAGTACCCTTTCCCTTTGATCCATTCATACTCATAATTGCATATTGATCCTCTCCGTACATCCTTGGATCTTGTCTAGATCGATCAAGCTTTTAACATTTGCAAGAAAAGTATTTTCAGGATGCCATGTCATAATTTGGCTTGCACCAACCCCTATATTTGCAAACTTTTCAGCAACCAGGTTAGCTTCTTGGAAAATATGAGTGACATGGACTATACTGAATTTGGCAAGTATCTCACGAGTCTCATCATTTAGATTCACAATCGACCATGATGGCTGAGAGTTTCCATTAATACATTTAATAATGTTGTTTGAATCCCCTTCAAGCCAAAGATTAGTAACACCAAATTCAAAAGTTAGTTTGACAACATTACACGCAGCATTCGCTTCCAAAAAGTGGTTGGTTTTATAACCTAGTGGGAGGGAAAAAGCCAGAATACCATCTCCACTTTCATTCCTTATTATGCCTCCACTTCTCGAGGAGCCAGGATTACCTTTGGATGCTCCACTGAAGTTGGCTTTATGCCAACCTTCTGGTGGGAGAAGCCATTTGGCTTCCTGTCTTTTAATCTTTCTATCTTTTGCCTTCTCCTTATTTCTGCCACCTAATTCAATATCTCCACCTTTCCTTACTGAATAGTTTTCCTTAATGTTAGCAAATGTTTTCTTTCGTATCACTTTAGTCGGCTCCTCTTTATCTCTGAAGATTCTATTATTTCTCTCCTTCCAAATGCTCCAACAGAAATGAGGAAAAATCCAATTACTTAATTCCTAAAGATGAGACCTATTGAATATACATTTCCATTGATAGAAGAGGTCTAGGAGGTTGGAAGGCACACACTAGCTGAAGCCCAGGTCCTGGGTGAGGAAGACCCAAACCTCCCTGGAGAAAGAGCAATGAATGAACAAATGATTACCAGTCTCCATTTGATCTTTACATAACACACATCTGCTAGGCATAATATGACCTCTTTTAATGAGGTTATCCTGGGTAAGGATTTTGTCCTAAAGAGCCAGCCAGTAGAACATATTAATTTTTGGAATGAGGCCAGGAATCCAAGCTCTCAACCAAGGAGGAATCTCTTTTAATCTCCAAAGGGCCGAGTAACTAGAGGCAGCAGTATATTTCCCATTAGCATTATCTCCCCAGACCAACTCATCCCTATTGTTATTTAGGGCTATAGAATTAAGCATAATCATAATAGGGATAAGATCTACAGAGATGACAGAAAGGTATATCCATCCCTGGTCATTCTTGTAGTTACTAACTTTCTTCCCAAAAAGGTTGATGCAGTCATTCATCCAGACCTCATAGCTGGGGTTGTTCATAAGGGGGCCCTGAATGAGCAAGCTATCAGACTAGAACTGGATGTCCTCCCATTTCCCAACTTCCAAGATACTCTAGAATTAGCCAGATCCCTAGTTTTTAAAAAACCATTCCAAACAGTAGACCCTCTTGGGATATCTTTGCTGAAGAGGGTAAACTATTTAGAGGGTCTCTTAATATACTTGTTTTCCATAATGTCTTTCCATTCCCCTGTGTTGCTGAAGATACACCATATTTGCTTTCCCAAAAGAGCCTTGTTGAGGTGAGTTAGCTTCCTGATGCCTAGACCCCCATATTTCTTAGGGAGGCAAACTTTCTCCCAAGAAATAAGAGGATACCTTTTATTCTTTCCAACCCCCATCCATAAGAAGTCTCTTTGAATTTTTTCCATTCTCTCAGCAAATTTCACAGGGATCACAAAGAGGCTCAAAGCATAGACAGGCAAGTTCTGAAGGGTGGATTTCACCAGTTGGCATTTTCCATCTTGGCTAAGAGAGGCCCCTTTCCAACCAACTAGCTTCTTATTAAATCTATCCATAATGCCATTTTGGAAAGAATCAAGAGGGTTCGTGCCCAAAGGAAGCCCAAGATAGGTAGTGGGAAGCTTCCCCACACTGCATCCTAGAATTCTAGAGATTTTCTTCTATCTGTCCTTAGGGGTGTTGATGAAGAAAACATAGCTCTTATCCCAGTTGATGAGCTATCATGACCCTCTAGAGTAGATATCCAAGATGTCCTTCATCGCCTTAGCCTCTTTAACAGAAGCCTCCCCTCCCATTATGGTATCATCAACAAATTGTTGATGCGAAAAAGGGGCACTTTTAGAAGAAGGTTTAAAACCTTTGATTCTCCCTACCTTCTTATTCTTCTCTATAAGTCTGCCTAAGAATTCTACCAAGATAATGAAGAGAATTGGCAAAAGAGGATCGCCTTGATGAAGACCACAGGATGGTTTGAAAAAATCAGAGGGGGATCCATTAACTAAAACTGCAAGAGAGGAAGTAGACACCAACTGAGAAATCAGCTTACAAGATTTGTCATCAAACCCAAAAGCCTTCAACACCCTATCTAGGAGGGACCAATCAACCTTGTCATAGGCTTTAGAAAGGTCTAGTTTAAGTAATATCCCTTCCCTTTTTCCAGCTTCCATAGAGTGAATCACTTCATGCACCATCATTATGGAGTCTAAAATTTGTCTGCCTGGGACAAAACCAGATTGCTGATGAGAAATAATCAGAGGGAGGAGTTTGAGCAATTTGGAAGTAAGAACCTTCGAAATGATCTTGTAGAAAGAATTGCAAAGACTAATCAGTCTAAACTTGTCCAAGGAATTGGCTCTAGGAATTTTAGGAATGAGAAATAAAAAAGTGGAGTTTATCTCCTTAAGAATGCTTCTTGCCCCAAAGAATTCTTGAATAGCCTGCACCACATCCTTCATCAAAATAGGCCAAAACAACTAGAAAAAGAAATATGGGAAGCCATCAGGGCTAGGGGATTTATTAGCCGACAAAGAGAAGAGAGCTTCTTCAACTTCTAACTCAGAGGGAATGGCATGAAGCAGATCATTATGGTGAGGAAGGATGACCTTAGGGATACAAGAGACAATGTCATCTTGATCCACTTTGGAAAGAAAAGGATCCCAAGACAACAGGGAAGAGAAGAAAGAAACAGCCTAAATTGATATTTCCTCATCCTTGGTCAGCAATCCCTATCCTTTCTTTAAACTTGTGATTCTGTTGTTTGCATGATGCTTAAGAGTAGTGAGATGAAAAAACTTCGTATTCTGATCTCCCTCTTTGAGCTAGTTTACCCTTGATCTTTGTCTCCAGAACTTCTCCTCTTTACTAATTATATTGTGTAAATTTGAAAGGATAGACAACTCAACCTCCCTGTTTAACTCGTCATATCCATCCTCCAGAATAGAGGTTTGAATAGCAGAAAGATTGTTAGTTAGGACTTCCTTCTCAAAGAAAATGTGGCCAAAATCAGACTTGTTCCAAGATTTAACCATCCTTTTAACATTGCTTAGTTTTCTTGCTACCCTGAACATAGTTGTGCCTTCCATATCAATACTCCACCAAAGCTTAATCTTGTCTAAAAGGTCAAGGTGGGAGGTCCACATTTTTTCAAAATAAAAAGGGGGAGGCCTTTTGGGACCACCAAAAGGGAGATAGGGGAGTGGTCAGAACCCACTCTATGCAAAATAGTTAATTTACAAGAGGAGGTCTTCAGCCAATCAGGATCAATAAGAGTTCTGTCTAGTCTTACCTGAATACAATCCTAACCAATGCATTTATTTGACCAAGTAAAGGCACCTCCCATGAGGTCCAAATCTAGAAAAGCCAGACCATTTATGAAGTTTGCAAGGTCAGTTTTGCTTTTCCAATTTGGAGGTAGACCTCCCTTCTTCTTCTCATCCATCAGTGAAGTATTAAAGTCACCCATAATAATTCCTTTCTTTAAATTTCTACTCTGCACTAGACTACAAGCTCTGGTTCAATAATTCTTTATTTCTCTCTTATTGATTGGAGCATATAAGTTCATTAGGAACCAACTAACATTGGAAGGGATATGAAAGACATTACACAAAAGAATATTACCATCATTGTAGGCCGCTTCCATTCTAACAATTTTGGTATTAAAAAGGGTCAGCAGACCCCCTGAGGCACCATCAAAATTCGAAGCCTCCCCACTCATCAAGTTGCTAAACTTAATCTTCCCCAAAAAATCCTTTTTCATCTTAGTTTCCTGGATCATCAAGATGTCTGGTCTCTGATCTTTGATTAGGTTCCTGATAATTTCTTATTTATGGGCTCCATTAAGGCCCCTTATATTCCATGATATGATCTTCATGATTAATTCTTGGAACACTTCTGAAGAGTTCTTTGGCATCCATTCGCCAAGCTTCTTCTAGTCTCTTCCTCTCTGGCTTCCTTCTCAAATTTTTTGCCTCTTTTGGCCGTTGAGCCCACATCTGGTTTGTAGCTACTTCTAGTCTCCACCAGAGAGGCCTAAGAAGGTCCTCTAACATTTTTCTTCTTAGGCTTTGGGGAATTAAGAACTTCAGTCTTCATGCCAAAATTCAATGACCTAGAAGTCTTGAGGGCAGATAATGGGTTGGATAGCCGGAACTCCCACTGGTCTAGTTCCTTGACCAAAACATCCAACTTTCCTGTGTTGGTCCCTCAAGCTAAAGAGGGAAAAATATTTTCCTCTGGTCCTTAATAGATGATAATATCCATGTTATCTTTACTATTCTCCACCTCTAAGGGAGCCTGGACCAGCCTACTCTTAGAAAGTGGAGACCTTAACAACACCGCCACCTAAGCATCCTGCAATTGGGTTTCCTTGCCTTCCTCAACTCCAAAAAAAAAACTTCCCTCAGCTAGAGTGCCCTCAGTCAATTGGGGAGGAACAATAGTTTGCTTCTCCCTAATGACAAGAGAGGAGGTCGAGGCAATCTTTGACAACTTAGCCTGAGGACCTGCCATATCAGCTATGCCTTGAGGAAAAGTAGAATCAGAAGGGTGTGATTGATTTACCTTCTTTGAGTCATTTGCCACCTTTACATTCGTTGATAACAGCCCTTGCTGTCCCTGGATGGAGATCTTTTTTCTCTAGACTTTCTTGACCCTAACATGAGAAGCTGCAGAGGGATTCTTCTTCTTTACTGACTTTTCTTTTGGGCATTGAAAAGCCTTATGGCCTATCTTAAATATTTGATAACATCCAAATGGGACACTCTCATAATCCAACTGTTGAATATGAGTGCCAAGTTTGGACTGAAAGCACACCACTTCAGGCATATCATCCCCTTCCCTAACACCTACACAGATCCTTTCATAGGTCAACCTGCTCTTAGAAGCAATAGTTGGGTCTATAGAGAGAAGCTCTCCAAAAGAACTGGCCACACCCATAAACACATTCTCACTCCAGAATTCCAAGGGAAAGTCTAGGAGTCTAACCCATACTAGAGCTTGCTAAAAGAAAAATTCATTTAAATCCAGTTTAGAGGACTATTTTTGTAGCACCAAGGTAGCCCTTCCAATGGTCCAAGGTCCTTTACACAGGATCCCATCTATATCCTCTTTATAGGTGAATCCAAAAGAAAGAAATCCCTTTGCCATTGCAGTAACACTGACCTGCCCTTTTAGGCTCCATTTCTTCATTGTAAAGGACCAGACAACATCGATGTTTGGTCTCTAACCCATAAACTTCCCCACCAGAGTGGCAGCCAAGCTATGTTGTGATCAAGAATTTTGTTTGGAATAGCAATTGTGCACAATCCCTTTTCCAGACTAGACACAACCTTAATTGGAGGGAAAGAGGACTTACCTAAAGGCTTAACACCAAATAGTGAGGCCCATTTCACTAGGAGATTCCTTGGTCTGTCCTCCTTAGATAGTGATTCTGGCACATGCTAGGTACCACCAGCCTCATGTGGGGCCCCATCCCCCAAAACCTCCTCTCCACAGTCAGCTTGGGTACCATCCTACATGCCAAGATTATGAGATCCACCTCCCTGAGATTTCTCGCTCAGCGCCAAGTTTGAAATTTGAACAACTTCCTAATCTCTCCCCTTCCTACTCCCTAGTCCGCTTCCCTTACCTCCATCTTCACGTGGGTCCCCATCCCCAGACTCTGTCTCTGCAATCGGCTTGGATTCCATCCTGCATGCCTGGGATCTAAGATCCATCTCCTTGAAGTTTCCCGCCTGGTGCCAGGTTTAAAATTTGAACATGCACTTCCTGTTCACTTCCCTACCCTCTTCCCTGCTCGCTCCCCTTCATAATTTTTGTAAAAATGGTACTTATTATCAAGGCTCACTCCACCCTTTCTGTTGTGATGGTTACAAACGACACTTCATCCTCATCATCTTCCTCATTGTTGGTTGACTCTTCATCAATCACACCTTCTTCTATGATGTAACATCACTTCTTCTCTTTTCCTTTTGACCACTTCTTGTTGGAACACTTCCAATTGTTGTTTTATCTCTAGCTACAAGTCTCCTTTTTGATAGGCTCTAGACATCTAGCAGTATAATTTCCTACCTTTTTTAGTTAATTTTTTTTTAAAGGAAGCTTACCCTTGTACTTCCCTTTACCTTTGACCACTCATTTTGCAAACAGAGTGTAGTTAAAATTGTTTAATTAGTAGACTTGTTTAACTCAATTTTAAAGGAAGCATGTTATAACCCAATAATAAATAGAATCCATGCTAATCCCTTCAACATCCATTCAATAAACTTATGATTTAGAGGCATCTCATGAAGCAACACAAAATATGCTTCAACAAGTTTATCAATATATCTTTATTCACACAGTCTAATTCCTATAGCATATTATTTTATCCATAACTTTTTTTTTTGACATCTTCCTAAAAAATACTTTGAAGGAGTTGTTCAAACTTAGTCCTAAAATATATCCAAATCTCAGCCAAATCCAACTATTTATTTACATGTTATGATCTCAGTACTAAGAC
Organism: Cupressus sempervirens; assembly: GCA_028749045.1. NCBI lineage: Eukaryota > Viridiplantae > Streptophyta > Pinopsida > Cupressales > Cupressaceae > Cupressus > Cupressus sempervirens. The sequence goes on along the minus strand of CM053789.1, from coordinate 653,637,765 downwards.
CCATTTTTACTATCATAAAATAAAAAGGATATATGTAACCCTGCATAAAAAATCCAATATCTTTCACAACCCAAAACCCAATGATCCCAAGCCAATTTCATTTTAATTCTTCATGTATCTATTTGAAAAATATGTAAGCCATTTATTCTTCTAATTCATAAATCATCATATGCATGCAAATTTATGCCCACAACTCCTTTGAAGATATTAAAAAACCAATTTCTACTAAAATATTCATAACTTCCACAATCTGTATAAAAATGGCCCAAACCAATGGAAAAAGAAGTATTATTCATATATCTTTCCAATTAATCTATTTAGAGGTCATAAATCTTCCATATCTCTTCCATATGTGTAAGTACCAAGTTATGCAACATGACTGCTCTCAGGAAATCCAGAATATATAAATAACCACTTTCACTAAAATATGCATAACTTCTTCAAAAAAGAATGAAATTAATCGAGAAAAAAAGGAGAACAAAGATAAGTAATCCTAGTATCCAAATATATAACTTATATAAGTTTCTAGGTCATAACTATATGTAAAAGGCCTAGAAATGGCATAATAATGGTGAACACCAATCAAAATAGCTAGGAATGAATGCACAAACTAATACAAAAATGTTATCTTTCTTCTCATTCTGATTTGGAACTACCAATACATGGTATTTATAATATTTTAAACATTTTGAAACCATCCAAATACCCCTATGACCTTTCACCTTCTCTCTTGCATCATATTTTTCATAGTGCCACATTTTATGACAATATTTATTTACATATTTGACAACTTTTTAAAATTTTATCTTTCAACCTTAAATTATTATTCAAATTGACTCAAATAAATTTAATAGATCATGAATGACCAAAATAAAATAAAATTGGTCATATTATGAACTTTGGCCTCCTGGTATGTTTGTCTTCTTAGGTGCTCCTGCACTAGATTATGGAGTGAGCTTCAGAGGTCACATTTGACCCTAACATTAGTCAAATTAGTCCACTCTCCCAAATTATTGAAAATAATGAAGGTTAGATTGGGGATATAGAAAAGGTTACAAAAAAAAAGGTTGAATAAAATAAATTGGAGAAGATCATGAACCTTATTGAGCTAAGAAAGGTCACTATAGTAGAGACCAAAGATGAAATTCATGAGGCATTAAAGGTCATCACCTTAGTACTACAATACATATCTGACCCAAGTACCTTTATTCATGCTTTAGAGAAAAAAATAAACATAGCTCAACAAGATCTTCAATAAACGAAGATAACATTTGATGCACTTAAAGGTTTTACAACAACATACACATTGAAGGTTCAGGAAACCATTCACCTTCTTAACAAGATAAGGGCTTAAAAAGACAAGAGATCCATTAAGCTCTTAGAACTTCAAAGTTTCCTATCACCCCTAGCAGACATCATTAAAGAGAACATAAAATATGTAGAGATGCAGATCTCCAAGCCACAAGTGACTACCCTAGATGGAATAGAAGAACATGTGGTTGACATCTAGGGTGAGACACTTGCTCTCACAAATCTCAAGGAGTCATGATAGACACAACTAGATAGTGGTTGTGTCCATTATAGAGAGGTGTTTGACAAGTTGTGACCACATTATTTTACCCTTTGTCATTGTTGACAAGAAAGGGGAGAAGAATATGTATGGAGAAAGAAAGAACAAAAGGGGGAGAAGAACAAGAAATAGAGGGAGAATGGAGAATAGAAGTCATAGGAGGAGAAAATGGATAAAGAATGAGACATATAAAAGTGGCAAGAACAAAGGGGAGAGAAAAGAAAAAGGAGTAAAGGATAATAATGACAAGGGGAGTTGACATACTCAGAATAGAGAGAGAGAAAGAAAATAGACAAGTAAGAGGAGATTGTATTGAGGGGGAATCTCATTATTTTTTTAACTAAATCCACATCGACATAGAGACTTCCACAAATGTAGTCAAAGAGTTGAAAGAGAAAGGTAAAGGATGGTCTAAGGTTTCTCTATCAATGCTAAAGGGGGAGGTTTTTGGACCTATCAGTAAATTGAAATGAAGATTAGATAAAGGTGATGACTTGTACTTACCATCACATAGTGTTATCATTGATTGACAACTGGTTGAGAAGGTAACCGTAGAATTCAAGATAGAATGACCACTGATAGAGTCATATGTCAATCAATACGAAGGAAGTGGTCACAATAGGTGACACAGGTATAAAGGTGAAACAAATAATCATGGCCCGAAAGTAAATGAGATGAGTCACTATTGATGCGACATGATAGTAGAACACATAGACAACAAGATATGAAAATATTCTATGGCATAGTGTTCACAGATATAAAGGACATAGCTAAATTATAATCCTATAGGAAGATTGGTAGGCTTTCCAATCTAGACACCTACTCATAGGTAGTCATGAGTATTTTGTGACTAACTTGTATATGTTAATCAAACTTTGAATCCATTAATTTGAGTATGATTTTTCAAAATGGTTTTGGTGCCCAGGAATTGGGAAGTGTAAATAAGGTTTGTACACTTTATTGAGTTATTATTGAATATAATTTATTTTTCAAGAGAGAAGGATACAAGAGCTACAAAGAAGAGAGTGAAATTGGAGACAAGTTATTGGAGACAATGAAGAACAAGTAAGAGTGATATGTGACATAAGGTTTTCACAAGGAAAACCAAGGAAAATGATGAAGATCTATGAATCTTCAAGGGTTACGTAATGAATCAATAGGGAAAGTTGTGCCACTCATTTAGATCAGCCAACTAGTTTCTTAAAATTGTGACTGTTTGTAAGCTCTTAATAGGGAATGCTTTATTGTAAGAATTTGTAAATACTCTAATAAAGTACCTCCTAGAAGGAGTGTTGTAAATCCTCTCACAAGGTATCTTTGACAAGATTATTATAATCCTAAAAAATTATTAACATTCTAAATCAAATGTGCTCTTAGAAATAACAGTTGTAGCCTTTAACCAAGCAACCTTTTATCTGCAATAAAATGCTAGTTGGTATATTACTCCAACTATGCTTTTCATCCTCTCATTGAGGGTTTCCACATACAAAAATCCATGTGTAATTGATGTATTCTTCCTTGTGCAAGTTTACATAGTTTTTTTGTGTTGGTTTTATCATTGTATCATTGCTTAAGAAACTGGTTTTTAAGTTAGTTGAGTTTCTAGCTCAACTAATTGGTTTAAAAGTTAGTATTGATTCACCCCCTCTCTCAGTATCAATTTGGGAAAATAGAGGGATGTATATATGAGAGGTCACAAATTTATCATCCAATCCTAGAATATAGAGATAAGTAATCTATGGTTGCCTAGAAACCTAAAGTCATAAGGTCAAGTGGTAGTCATTAGTCATTAGTCATTAGTCATTAGTTGTCTAGTGGTGGGGTTAAGAGGGCCTTCTCTTATTACTAATAATTTGAATTTAATTAATGAAATTGATATAATAAATAGCATTCATCTATATGTAAATAAGAATTGGATTGATAATATGAGAGCTTTTATTTATTTTATCAATCATCATAATATTTAAGTTTATGATTACTAAATTATGTTGAATGTGTGTGTATGCACATGAGGTACATATTAATAGATGTGTACATGCATACATAAATGTATAGAAACAAATCTATGAAGTTTCAAAATTGAATTTATGTTTTGATGCCCCACCCAAGAATCCTTGGACATAAGGATCAACAAAGTACTAACATATTTTTTGGTTTAAAGAAAGGTTTTAACATCAAATTCATAATAAATGATATACATATCATATCACAAGTAGAAGACTAACTAAACTTGCCAAATATGCCCAAGCCTTTACAACTTCTACTAGATTAATTATTGTGTTTGTGATTAGCATACAAATTTAATCTAGATTACTATGTTAACATACAATTGATGTTATTTTTTAAATCCAAAGTACAATTCCTACCATGGTTAATTATACAAGTTCATTTACCAAGTTAAAATGCATAGTCTAACATGATTTTGCTTCTAATTACCTCTAAAGGTGATGTATATCTAGTTTGTTCTAAATTGGGAAGATACATCTCCCAAAAGGGTATCTAAATTCCCAAATCACATTTTCCAAACATGAGAAAATGTGCTCATTGCATGAGATGCAATTATATCCTTTAGATTAAATGACAAAACAGTAATACAAGTACAATGAATAAGCTAGCATTGTGTGATAAACCATCTTGAATTGTATGAGACAATGTATTACCATACAATAGAATGATCTATCGTACAATCAAATGCATGCTTGTATGATAGAAAAATCTATCACCCATGGAAAGAAGATAAAAGAGAAGGAAAACACGTAAATTCTCCATACTGAGGAGTATTGAATGTAAGGAAACTTTCAACCAATAAAATCACTATTTTCACATAACCCATAATATATCTTAATAAAATAAACACTTAAATCTACATGCAAGAGAATAGAAAACATACCCAAAATATGTGACACAAGATATATCCTGGGAAACCCTCATTAAGGAAAAATAACCAGCCTACAAAAACATCCATCACCATGTATTATTCAACAAAACAACATTGTAATATAATCATGGAAGCCTTCAAATCCTAGCCACAACCAATAAATCCATGTGAGCAAGAATGAATTGACAAATCCCATTCAATGCTTTCAACCTTCACAAATCCTACCTTAGCTAACTTGTGGGTCCAAGTGCTATTACATAAGCCATGTACTACCAAACTCCCATTGACCCACATTTGATATTGAGAATTTAATTATTTTCTCCCAATATTAAGTAATTACTTTAAATATTATCACAATATTACAATAAAACTCATCAAAATTATTCTATGGAAATCTCTCCATGTTGCAGGTCCATCTAGGTGCAACACATTTATAATAAAATAAAATAATATAAACAATATTATGCAATGTGTGCAACACACATAATCTCAACAATCTCTCACTTGTTGAATACATTTCATACGGTCAATTTTTAGACACATAAATAAAAAAAGAAACAATCCCTCCTAACATATCCACCATCATGAATCAAAATACACCATGTGCTTTATCCTAGTACCCATGATAAAATAAAATTATCCAACATCTCAAACATGAATGATCCCACCTCCTATTATGTTACTTCTATCGGACATACATAGAAGTCATCCAAAGAGATAGCCACCCAACCTATCACATAAGAATCATACAATCCTGTACAACTGAAATGCCAAGCACAAATACATGATCCAAATATAATCACATGTATTTTTAGCTATAAAAATCCATAGCTAAAAGAAAATCCACAACAAACTATCCATACCTTGAAAGGTATACCAAGTGAATCCCACAACATCGACATATCTAATATGTATCCTGTAATCACAAGCCTTAAGGGAAATTCTTGCCACATACACACAAAGAAGCTCCTATTGCAAGGTAATGTGAAACATGTAACCAATCCACTCACAACATCTCATATAAGTGAATATATGTAGTATTAAGTACATTTAGAATACATAAACTAGTAACCCAAGGGAACAACTCTCATAATAAGTCTACAACACTCTCCTAAGTTATCCATAACCAAAAAAGGGAAAAGATAAGGAAAAACTATGTCATCTCTCACATGACATGCATGAATACAAACTAGTGATCACAAGCTCCCACAAATCTCAAATCCAATGTAAGTTAAACTAAACATTCGAGAAGATAACTGAGACCAAAGAGAAACTAAACCATGCAAATCATAAACTTTATCATGCCCTTATACACACACCTATAGATGTAAATTGTGTCAAGTATGATCTCCTCCATAAAACCCAACCAAGAAGCCACAATTCCTAGATCATACCATATGACTAATCATGGATGCAAATCACTCACAAGAAGATCAAACTCGTAAACTATTCCTAACCCAATGAATAATCATTCCTAATCCAAGCAATATGTCTAATAAATCCATCTCCCAAACTTAACCAACATAACAACATATACATAAGGAGATAACCAATGTTAAACCATCTCTCAAATGAACCCTCAAGAACTAACTCATGTACCATAGCTCAAGATACAAATCACTAAAAGATAAGAATAAACATAATCCACTTGAGAGAAACAATGGGCTCTCTCAAGTAGTAAACTACTGAGTAGACAAAGAGTGGGGAGTGAGAATGCTCATCAAGATATCCAAATCTCTAACCGAGAATCATCTAAGAACAATCTCCTCTCAAGTCATATCAAGTGAATTCCCCTCGGACTTCCTATTGAAATCAACAACTGACCCAAAAAATAAATCTCTAATCCAAGAGAAATCAACATCATCACTATCTCTAAGTATCCATGAGCATGTGTTCAATTCATGCCAAATCCAAATGCAACATAGCAATATTGTGAAATATCCAACAAATTATCAATGTACACAATACTAAGAAGATAAATCAAGATCAATCTAAAAGTTCCAACCATGGCCTCAGGAACATAAACATGACAACATGATCTAAATCATCTCAACCAAAGAGATAACATGCTCCATATGAACATACCATAACATATCAAAACTCTAAACATGTATCAAGAGTATAGAATGACATAACAATGAAACCATCCTAACACCAAGGATAACATGTCAAATGAAATCATAAACACATCCCTACCAAGAACCCAATGAGTCCTCAAGATGCAACCATCTCCACACACCATGAAGATAAACACCACTAGCAAGTGAAACATGGAAATGTCAAAGAAAATTCTACAACAACACAATCTAAGACATCCTCTAGCATCTACAAACACTTAATAAATATCTCAATGCCAAAAACTCATATTTAACTGTAGTACCTAGTTACCCATGGAACCATGATATCCATTTCCTATATGAAGATCCTCTAAGGTCTACATACACACACAACCAAAGTGTCAGTACTGAGTAAAACCAAGGTCTCCAAACCAAGAAGATACAAACTAAACCAAAAATTAATCCTACATCACCACATCATCACTATCACAAGCTCTTAATAAACTTTGTATTGAAGTTGTCTATGACATCATGATGAAAAACCATCCTCTAATCATGAGAGTCAAACAAGGCTTCAAATCCAAAAAAGAACTCAAAGTGCACTTCATGAGCTCCTAAAAAAAACTAGATAACCATGATCCTCAACCAAGAAGATACACCACCATAATAAAATCAAGAATCCAAACCACTGAGCATTAATGAAGTACCTATATATTCAACCATGTCATGCCAAAATCCATGGCACCATGATCACATCCATGAACCAATCATAAATCTCTCAAATCATCCAACCTATTAGCATAAAATAGTCAACCATAATTCTCTACCATTATTGTACCTAGAAACAACATCTCATCCCCTCTAAATGAAGAAAAATCAACAAATCATGTGACTAAGGTCATAGACAACGCAACTTGAAGCATTCAATCTAAATATGTATCAATAATGAAAGATTAATGAGAAAAGATAACCCATATCCAAGTCAAAAATTTAACCTATAAGTATGGATTGCTTATAACATTGCACAACTTGTAGACCCAACAAGTCATCATACATATCCAAACCAAATACTAATAACCATATCAAAAAGAGACTGGACCTATCTAAATCTCCAAAACATACAATGCCATAAACTCACAATGTTACCATAGTCATTACAAATCATAATCTATTGATATCAATATACCATGTAAGAAACCATGCCAAACTAGTACCAAATTTGAACCAATGTGTAGAGCTCTCCAAAAACCTTTCTGTTGACTATTTAAAGTCCAAAATTCAACTTTGTATGCCCGAAATTGTGCTAAACATTAATAATATCTACCTTTTAAGCTCATAAAACATGAAAAAATGTCACAATCATATAAGAAAACCTATACCAAGTTGTAGCGCTCTGAATTAGATTTCCAATGACTATAAGGAGTCCAAAATGTGACATCCGAAGTGAAAGTTATGGCCATTTTATCATGACAACCTATAAACCACTTTCAGAATGTTTTTTTTTTTTTTGTGATGAAAATTTGGACAAGATTAAATTTGATGGGTATCACGATCTGTAACTAATTTTTTTTGCATTTTTCTCAACTTGGCCAAACTAGGGAAAACTATATATCAACATTTATGGAAAGGCCAACTTAGATCCAATATTTTTTTCTTAGGAGGTCATTTCTACAAACTCTCACCTAAAACCCTCATTTAAATGAAACATCCAAAAAAACCTTTTGACCAACAATTTCACATACCAATCTGCCAACGACCTATCATAATAGAAAACTCAAACTCCCTAGATCAACAATAAACAACCTACAAAACCAATATATATTGTCCTTTCTATTATTCTTTATGAATTCCCATAGATTTAATCAAGGGTTAGAATAAAAAATATAGCTCTAATATGACTTTAAGGAGACTTGCAACCAATAATATCATCGTTTCCATATAACCTATAATAGATCTTAATCAAATAAATAATTAAAATTCACATGCAAGAGTATAGATAACATACCCAAAAAATGTGACATAAGATATGTCTTGGGAAAGCCTCATTGAGGGAAAAATCCCACCCTCAAAAAGAATCCATTACAATGTATTATTTAACAAAACATCATCACAATACAACCATGGAAGTCTTCAAACTAATAGCCACAACCAAACATTCCATGTGAAAAAGCATGAATCCAAACATAATATTCCATGCTCCCAACCTTCACAAATATTGCCTTGGCTAACCTGTCTCACCTTGTCTTGCTCAACTTTCATTTCCTCTACAACTACCCTTGTGGTTGCTTTTATAGTAGCAAGCTCCCATGAAACCACCAAGTGATATTATATTAACAATGTGCTACGAAACCCATATTTAATATTATGAGTTTAATTATTTTCTCCCAATATTAAATAATTACATTGAATACTATCACAATGTTTTATATTACGGTAAAAGCAGGTTTTGAAGGGGGCCCGAAACCCTTTAACAAAAACAAGAAAGATAGGCAATTAAGACCACCAAGAAAATTCCTGAAACCTACTGAAAAGCAGAAAGAAAATTAGGTTTTACAAGGACCTGAAACCACTAGCAAAGTTCAATAAAAGTATCCAAGTAATACTATCACAATGTTACAATATAACTCATCAAGAATATTACATGGGAATCTCTCCATGTTGCATGTCCATCTAGGTGCAACATATACATAATAAAATAAATCAATATAATATAAACAATATTATACAATGTGTGCAATACACATAATCTCAACATTGAAAAACATCGAATTAAGGAGGTACACACTTGAACTCTTTCAAACATCTATAAAACATACAAAAACATCTCATTTATCCAACATCAATGATCTACCATCTCAATCACTACAAAATCAATCTACTAGTCTAATCCATCATCATAAGAAGAAGAACACAAAATAAATATGAATATACATAATCAAGTGAATAGCTATAACTTCTAATAACTACATAATCATCAAGTATATACTAGTGCAAGGAAAAGAGTAAATAGGATGAGATGAGTGAGAAAACAAGCTTCAATCCTATAGCTAGAGGGGGGTCATCTCTCTACTCGAATCACCACTAGTGGTATAGGTTAGAAATGCCTCCCAATAATGTAGAACCCATAGACCCACCCATCATGCTCATGGAGATACTAACTCTACCATAGTCACATAAGACTCACACAGAAAGGGGGCTTCACACACACCAACCAAATGAATCAATCAAGATACCACATATGATCTTGAGTACAATGTAGTATTCTTGGTTACTACTCAGTGCACTTTATATGATACTATGTAGGAACTTTAGTGGAGTGTAATAACTTGGCTTGTACTAGCCTAACTAGTAAATGGGTACGATAAATAAACCCCCTTAGAAGGCCTCATACCATGCCCTTGCACCAACTTCCACATAAAAATGGCTACCATCTAGACACCCCACCCTTGCACCAGTTCCCTTAAGATGCACAACTATTGTCTAGATGGGTAGATCTCTTATCTTGCAATAATTTTTATAATCCCACATGTTTATTTGGTTATCACTTACTTAGAACTTCTTCATGTCACCTTGTCCCCCACTTTTGGGTTTGGGTACCTATGAGGAGACACTTCACATGTTTTCCAATACATACCCTTTTTGTCCTTCAATGAGTTCCATAAGGAAAATGCATCTACCAACCCAACCTTAATGTTCAAATACTCAGTTGGCCTATATCCAAGAGTTTGAGTCTTGCAAGATACCAAAGGCACACTCAAGTTCTCATAGCCAGTGGGCACAATGAACTCCATGCATATCAAAGAAATAACAACCATGTAAGGGGCTAGATTCAAGGAATTCAATAATGTAAGCAATGCATACACACACTCAGAAAAAAAAATGAGTGAAACCACAAGGAGATACAATAACACATAGCTTGATCGACCACTTTTCCAACAACACAAATGCCCATGGAATCCATAAATCATCTCACTGGCACTTAAAGATGGCACACGATGCCCTCAAAAAACTAATTAATCAAACTTTGGCAAAAACTAGCAAAGGGAAAAATCCACATTTTATAATTGAAAGTACACTTTCAGATCAAGATATAAAATCCCATAAAATGTCCTCTAACCATTTTGAATCAACAATCCTACTCTATATAGCATAGGCTACTAACACAGAGTTCAAATCAAGTGAAACAATATGACAAACAAATGCTAAGTGACAAGAAAAATAAGACAAAACCAATAGCACCTAATATGCAACCTTCTTGGAATTCAACAAAATTGAAAACCCACTTTTAATATTCATCCAAACTCCCAAAATCCAATAAAAAATACATTTTGGCAACACAGACAATATCCAACAACATAACTAGGTAAAAGCTTTAAACCCCAAAGCACAAAAACACTAAAATGCTCACTCATGTCCATCATCAAAATAAATTCCAGGAAGATGTAGGGGATGTTGGTACAGGAAGAAATGGGAAAATACTGAAATATATATTTTTGGTATCTTATATGTTTTAGTATTACACATTTTTAGAGGCCTTGAAAACATTTCTAGCCTTTGACGATGTCTATAAGATGTAGCACTATGCTTAAACCTTCAAGCATCAAACATAGAAATATTGAATATCTTCCTCAAAAAACCAATGGTTTGTGATTTCAAGCTACGAGTAGAAAGTTATGACTTCTGGAAGTAGATGTATATTTTAATATAGATTTTTAAAGTTTTTTCTAGTAGTTTTTAGAGTTTATTTTACATTTAAATAACTTGTAGACTTTTTATTTTTCATTTTCAAGGGATTTTGGTGACCCTTGGGATCCATCAAAATTGTGTAAACTCTATTTTCAAATGGAATGGATCACTTTTTGGCTTGCAAAAATCTATTGTTACAAGTTAACTATTTTCAACTAAACTCACAACTGTAGATTCTACATCAGGTTTTGTAATCTAAATTCTCAATTCAGATTAGTGCCATCAAAGCTCACTCACTCCTCTATGTCCCATCATACGTGATCAGCTTATCAAAGATTTGGATTGGGCACAAGAGATCTGTCAGGTTATCTTCCTTTGAGATGCGCACAATCACATATGGAAAAACAACAATGTGAGGGAATGGATTTATCCTTCAAAACACTAGTGGAAGAATAATCAAATAAACAACATGAAGAAATGATAGAGCAATTTTCACAAATTCTTGAAAAATGAATCACAGGCCAATCCATGGAATTCAACATTTGGTGGACAAACCCCATTCGAAGTGTAGGTAAATTTTGATATTCTAACTGAAGAAGGGAAAATTGATGTAGATGTTGCTGATATGGCTTGTCTGAATTGGAGAGGTACTTTTGTGTTAATAATTTCTTAGATATCAAAAAAATCATCATCCCCCTCCTCAAAGATGAGAATCATGTGAAGTTGGCATGGGAGATTCACATAGCAACTGAAGGAACCCAGGAAGCTCAAGATGGACATGAATTTTCTATGTTATTTGATGGAAAACCCACATGAGAAGAATTTTTGGACCATATAAAATATGAATATTACCCTGAAGATATGTATGGAAAGAAATATATGCAATGGCAATTACTCTGATAGAAGAAAGACTAATTAGTTGAAGAGTACACCAATATATTTCATTCTCTCTCTGAAAAGTTTAGTATTAAAGACTCAAAAAAACATAGAGTTCTAAAATATAAGAGTGGTCTTCTTAGATACATTCAGACTAAAATAGATTTTTTGAATATAGAGACATTGTCCAATGCTTTCAAATATGCATAAAATTTTGAAGAGAAGTTCAAAAAAAGGAGGAGGTAAAATCTGTTCGAATTCTTTTAGAATAACTAAGAGGGGGGGGGGGGGGGGGGGTGAATCAGTTATTCAAGGTTCAGATTTACAAATAAAACTTTTCACAATTCAATGAACCCATAAACATTTTTAACCATGCATGCATTCATTGTATGTTACCCACAAACTGATACATTATTGCTAAATCAAGATGCAAGAATATAAATCATAAAACACAACATATCCATCAGCACATTTGACACAATGATTTAACGTGGAAACCCTTTTTGGGAAAAACCACTAGTAACATGCTACTCCTTTTTCACTCTTTTGAAGTGATGGCCTATTAAAGGCCAACCCTATTAAAGGTTACAACACACACTATTAAATGTGACCCGATTAAGGGATTTCAATCACTCTGTTAAAAGTGAGCCTTGTTAGAGGACTTTAGGCCATTCACTTGGAATGCCGCCTTGTTAAAGGATTTTCCAATGACTGTTAAGTCAACCTTTCTCCAAAGGATTTACCCTATGTTGATACAATTGTTAGAAAGTAATAGTAGAGCTTTGATCTGATACAACTTACAACTTTACTTGTAGATTACAGATCACTATTTAGTCCTCAATTCTACTTGGCTTCCAATCTTTGTAGGTCTAATAGCTTGTTCACCCTTCAAGCATTCATTCTCTTTAAGCCTTCTTACTTAGTTTTCCATTGCAGACTTCTTCTCTTGGGTCACTTGATGAAGCAAACCCTCTTCCTTCTCCTTGTCATATTTTCACATCCAAAACTCTCTAACCTCTTTGCTTCATGGCCATACAACCCTACATATAAGAAATTAGAACTCTTTTCCTACTCATTATCCATCACAAAAATTAGGCTTTTCGATGGATTAGGTAGGATATAATGTATCTACCCCATATCGTGTCTTCTCTAGAAACTTCTCCTAGAATCCATTTGAATTTGGCTCCAAAATAGTTTACTTAAGATTCTATGTCTCCAGCTCATCAATCTTATCTTCGTCCTGATTCACAAGTTCCAAGAAAATAAACTTGTTAGCTTTTATTTGGTGAATCTTTGATCTTTTTCATTATGCAACAACTCGACATTATCAATTTACTGATGCTCGACACATACTGTGTTACTTGACATCTACTGTAAAATCACTTGGCATCAACTAAATTTTACTGGTGCTCAACATCAACTAAAAATCACTCGACATCTACTAACTTGCTCGACATCCACTAGAAATTGCTTTCACTCAGCTCCAACTGACTTTTTTCTCGGCTTGCACTAACTTTGCTTAGCACCTTCTATCAACTTGGTCAAACTTAGCAAATGAACTTTGTTCAACCTTATTCTTCTGAACTTACTAAGTGTAGCCAATCATTTTGTAACCTCAAGTAGATCATCAATACATTATGTTATCATTGTCTTAACTGATTCTTGCACTTCAATACATAATCATAACTCAACCTTTCCCTAGGTACTTTTGTTACATCTTGTTGATCAAATCCTCCTCATCAATCAATGAAGTGATAGTGTTTGAAACATATAAGCAATTGTCTTACCAGCATGTAGCAGGTTTGACATCAGTGACAAAAAAATGATTAAAACACTTCTTCAACAATTTTTCTACTCAATTGATCTTTTTAATCATATATCAACAATCTCCCTCTTTGGCATTGATGGTAAACCAAACTGATCAACCAATCAAACAAATGATAAACTAACTAGGTTAAAACAATAAGGCAATACCAAAAAGAAAGTTTGTGAATAAAACTTCTCCCTCTATCAACAACTCCCTGTTCTAATTAGGTTACAAAATAAAGCTCCCTCTTTTGTTTTGATCCTTCCTTTGAGTTCTTTCTACTTTCTCCCTCTTTCTTTCTTACCAAACTGAACTTCTGATGTACTTTCTCCCTTGATCATCTCCCTTGATTAGTATGCAATTGATCAGTTTACTGTACTTTCTCCCTCTTTGACAACAATTCCAAAGACATATACTCAACACTTGGCATCTTGATATATGCAAACATAGGCTTTTCTACGCTCTTCAATTTTCTCCCTCTATCACCTTGCTTGTGACTAATTTTAAATTTCACCTTTGTGATTACTTTAGGTCGTTCCTAAAATAAGATCCACTACATCAATTTGTATGAAATGAATGTAATCTTGTTTGATATAGGGTCCTCCCTCTATCTTTTACATAGTCGCTGATAGGGGTATCACCCCTAGCTTACCTTTCAGTTACTCATAAGCATCCTTAGGTAATGCTTTGGTGAAGATATCAGCAATTTGCTCCTTTGTGTTGATATATTCCATCTTCACCTCTTTGTCTTGAACCAACTCCCTTACGTAATGATACTTTATTGCAATGTGCTTTGTCTTTGTATGCATACAGGATTCTTTGATATATTTATAGCACTTGTATTATCACAATAAAGTACCACTAGTTCTGTGATTTCTTCCTTCATTCCGTTAAGTAACTATTTGATCCATACAATGTTTGTGCAATTAATAGCAACATCAACATACTCTACTTCAGCAGTAGATTGGGAAGTACAACTCTGCTTCTTGTTTGTCCATGTAACAAGTCTTCTACCTAAAAAGAATGCTCCTCTAGTGGTGCTCTTTTTTTCATCAATATTTCCAGCCCAATCAACATTAGTGTAGGCTTTCAGTTCAAACTTTTCATTCTTCTTATAGTATAAACCATACTCTTTTATTCCTTTCAAGTATCTCATTATTCTTTTCATGGCCATCAAGTGATTCTCTCTAGGGTTAGCAGAGAATCTAGTAACTATCCCCACAACTAATGCAATATCAAGTCTATTGTGTACTACATATTGCAATTTTCCAATCATGGATCTATATAATGTTTGATTGACCTCAGCCAAATCATCATTCTTTGATAGCTTGAGTGTTGTTACCATAGGTGTACTTATTGGTTTTGAATTCTCAAGTCCAAATGTCTTCAATATCTCCTTGACATATTTTCACTGAGTGATATATACACCATATTTCATTTGATAGACTTTTAATCCCACAAAGAATTTGATCTGACCAAACATTGACATTTTAGACTCTTGCTTCATCTGATTTGCAAAATATTTACACAAAGAAACTTGTCCTCCAAATATTATGTCATCAACAAATATTTCAGATAACAATATACCTTTTTCTTTATCTGTCTTCATGTACAAATTGTTGTTACCATCTGTCCTTTCAAATCCAATCTTAACAAGATAAGTATGAAGTCTCTCATACCATGTTGTTGGTGCTTGTTTCAATCCATATAGGGCTTTGTGCAGTCTACATACCATGTTCTTGTTATTTTTATCAACAAAACCTTATGGTTGTTCTATGTAGACTTCTTCTTCTAATATGCCATTCATAAATGTAGACTTAACATCAATCTGATAAACTTTTTAACCTTTATATGTAGCATAAGAAAGTAGAATTCTTACTCCTTCCGTTCTTGCAATAGGGGCAAATGTTTCACCATAATCTATTCCTTCTTCTTGTGTATACCCTTTGCAAACTAGTCTTGCTTTGTTTCTTGTCACTTCACAATTCTCATCTAGCTTTTTTTTGAATACCCATTTTGTGCTAATCACATTCTTATCTTCTGGTCTAGGAACTAGACTCCAGGTCTTATTCTTTTCTATCTGTTGAATTTCTTCTTCCATAGCCTTGTACCAGTCATCATCGTCCAATGCATCTCTTTTAGGTTCCTTCATGCTTAACAAACATGATTCGCTTCTTAACCTATTTCTTATCATTTGCCTTGCATCTTTGTCTCCAATAATTTGATCTACAAGATGGTGCCTTTTGACATATATGGATAGTCTAGGCCCAATTCTTGTGGTTGCATTTTGTCTCTCAACTTCAGTATCACTATGTGCATCTCTATCAGGTGTTTCAACATCTCTTTCATGTGTGCTAATCTTAGAGTTAGATTATGCATTCTCCTCATTCTACAACTTAGCATCTGAATGCAACTCGACATTCACAAGATGTGACTTGATAGTTGTTGAGACTTGTTGTTGGTTTGCTGCATGATTTCTAGCATCTTCTTCAGTAGGAATTCCTTCATAGTAGTATACAAATGACTTGTAATCTCCTAGTTCTTTTGTAGATTCAACTTCATGTGCTTCTATAAACTCATCAAAATTCACATTTGCACTTTCCACAATTTTGTTAGTGTTAGTATTTAAACACTTGTAAGCTTTACTTCTTGTGGAGTAACCAAGGAATATACCTTCTTCACTCTTTTCATCAAACTTTTTACTCCTGACATCTTTAAGAATATAGCATTCACTTCCAAATACCTTAAAATATTTCACATTAGGTGGATGACCATACCATAGTTCAAAAGGTGTTGAGTGAGTATCTTTCTTTACTTGCACACGGATCAAGGTGTATGCAACAATACTTATAGCTTCTCTCGAGTATTTTAGAGAAACATTTTTCTCCATCATGAGTGTTCTGGCATAGTCTATTATAGAACTATTTCTTCTTTCAGCAATTCTATTTTGTAGAGAGGTCCTAGGTGCATATGTTTGTCTCTTGATTCCTCTGTCATTGTAGAACATCTCAAACTCATGTGAAGCGAATTCACCTCCTCTATCTAATCTCAAGCATTTCAAACTCTTACCTTTTTTTTTATCCACTCTTGCCAAGTACCATTTAAACATTTGAAAAGCATTTGATTTTTATTTTGGAAACATGACTGTCATCATTCTAGAGTAATCATCAACAAACAACATTATATACCTATCTCCTTTGTAGCTTTGCACTTCAATAGGTTTGTGTTTCCTTAGAGGTATAAGCTTTACTTTTGAAGCTTGATTTTTTTATCTTGCCTAGCTGACATTGTTTGCACATTATATTTTCTAGTTTCTTCAACTTAGGCAAACCTCTAACTCTTTTCATGTTACTAATACTAATTAGATTATCAAAGTTAACATGACATAGTCTTTTGTGCTAAAGCCATACATCATCAAATTTTATAATAAGACAAGTAGCATCTTCTATATCTAAATAGAATAGATTACTCCTAGTTTGATCACCTTTTCCAATCAAGTTTCCATTTGTATCATATATCTTGGCTAAATTGTTCTCAAACTCAAGTTTGCACCCCAAATTATTCAATTGTGACACACTTAACAAGTTATAATTCAATCCTTCAACATAATAAGCATTGTCACATGAAATCTTGTCTATGAGCTTGATAGACCCTTTTCCTTTTATCAAACATGGTGCATCATTACCAAATATCACACTATTTCCATCATAATAGGTTAAGGTAATGAACTTACTTTTGTCTCTAGTCATGTGATCTGAGCATCCACTGTCAATGATCCATTTGCCATTCTTTTTCACACAAGTCAAAAGTGTAGTTGCCTCATCCTCATCTAATTCATCCTTCATTGCAACATATACCACTTCATCATCATTTTCATCAGAGTCATGTTCATCAGCAATGTAGCATGACTTCTTATCTTTATCTTTATATTCTCTTCCATCATCTTCTCTTCTATTTTTGTGCTTGTTCCCTTCTCTAAAGTTATTCTTTTGTGTACATCTTGCAATAATATGACCAACTTCATTGCAATTAAAACAAATGATAGGTAGCTTACCTTTGAATTTATCTTTTCCTCTATGAAATCTTCTTGCTAGAAATACTTCCAATTGTTCAATGTCTTCCTCATCTATACTGTTGTGACTAGATACATACTTTATCTTTCTTTTCTTCTTCTTTGGCTTTACCTCCTCAGAATCCTTCAATAACAATTTTTCTTTGAAAGCTAATTCAATACTCTTTGGTCTGTAGTTGTCAAAATTAGATAGCTCAAAAGAAGTGAGTCTACCTACCAAACCTTCAAGGGTTAGATCATTTCCTGGTATACATCTTAAGTCTTGAATTGTAGACAAACTAATAGCATACACAGGCAACAATGTTCTCAAGACTTTACTTAGCACAGTATCATCATCTATTTTACTAGTAGCACCTTTTATTGCACTAACAACTTCTTTTATTCTAGAAACATATTGAGCAATATTTTCACCTTCTTCCATTCTCATGTCATCAAGCATACCTCTGAGGCTCTTTGACTTGGCTCTTTGAACATTTTTGTCTCCTCCATAGATGGTGTCTAGGGTATCCCACATCTACTTTGCATTCTTAAGGCCTTTTATATCATCAAATTCAGCATAGCCTAGGGTAGAGGAAATCTCGAACATTGCTTGATTGTGTTCTTTCTTTTTCTTCAAATCTTCAGCAGTTAGGACTCCTACTGGATCAACATGTTCTACTAAAAGATTGTGTACAGTCTCCAAGTCCTCCAAGGTGTAACTTCATCAAACTTTGACATGTAGGAAAATTATATCTGTTGAGCTTGGGTACCTCTCTTTTTGACATCTTGATCTTTATGCTTTTAGTACCTTTAAACTAATCCTCTTAAGCAACTGCACTCTAATACCAATTGTTGGAATTCTTTTAGAATAACTGAGAGGGGGGGTGAATCAGTTATTCAAGGTCCAGATGTACAAATCAAACTTTTCACAATTTAGTGAACCCATAAACATTCTTAACCATGCATGCATTCAATGTGTGTTAACCACAAATTGATATTCTATTGCTAAATCAACATGCAGGAATATAAAGCATAAAACACAACATATCCATCAGCACATTTGACACAATGATTTAATGTGGAAACCCAATTTGAGAAAAACCACCAATAACATGCTACTCCTTTTTCACTCTTCTGAAGTGATGCCTTGTTAAAGGCCAACCCTGTTAAAGGTTACGACACACACTGTTAAATGTGACTCGATTAAGGGATTTCAATCACCCTATTAAAAGTTAGCCTTGTTAGAGGACTTTAGACCATTCACTTGGAATGCCACCCTGTTAAAGGATTTTCCAATGACTATTAAGTCAACCTTTCTCCAAAGGATTCACCCTATGCTAATACAATTGTTAGAAAGTAACAATAGAGCTTTGATCTAATTCAACTTACAACCTTACTTGCAGATTACAGATCACTATTCAATCCTGAACTCTACTTGGCTTCCAATATTTATAGCTATAAGAGCTTGTTCACCCTTCAAGCATTCATCCTCTTTAAGCCTTCTTACTTAGTTTTCCATTGCAGACTTCTTCTCTTGGGTCACTTGATGAAGCAAACCATCTTCCTTCTCCTTGTCATATTTTTGTATCCAAAATTCTCTAACCTCTTTGCTTCATGGCCATACAACCCTACATATAGGAAATTAGAGCTCTTTTCCCACTCATTATCCATCACAAAAATTAGAGTTTTCAATGGATAAGGTATCTACCCCATATCTTGTCTTCTCTAGAAACTTCTCCTAGAATCCATTTGAATTCACCTCCAAAATAGTTTACATAAGATTTTGTGCCTCTAGCTCATCAATCTCATCTTCCTCCTGATTTACAAGTTCCAAGAAAAGAAACTTGTAGGCTTTTATTTGGTGAATCTTTGATCTTTTTCATAATGTAGCAACTTGACATTATCAATTTACTGATGCTCGACACATACTGTGTTACTCAACATCTACAGTAAAATCACATGGCATCAACTAGATTTTACTAGTGCTTGACATCAACTGAAAATCACTCAGCATCTACTAACTTGCTCGTCATCCACTAGAAATTGCTTTCAGTCAGCTCCAACTGACTTTTTTCTTGGCTTGCACTAACTTTGCTCAACACCTTCTATCAACTTGGTCAAGCTTAGCAAATGAACTTTGTTCAACCTTATTCTTCTAAACTTTCTAAGTGTAGCCAATCATTTTGTAACCTCAAGCAGATCATCAATACATTATGTTATCACTATCTTAACTAATTCTTGCACTTCAATACATCATCATAACTTAACCTTTCCCTAGGTACTTTTGTTACATCTTGTTGATCAAATCCTCCTCATCAATTAACTAAGTGATAGTATTTGAAATATATAAGCAATTGTCTTACTAGCATGTAGCAAGTTTGACATCAGTGACAAAACAATGAATGAAACACTTCTTCAATAATTTTTCTACTCAAATGATCTTTCCAATCATATATCAACAAAATTCAATCAACAAAAAATGGAAAGGTGAAGCTAATAAACCTATAGGAAAACAAATAGCCAAGGAGACATCTCCAAGTTCACCAACAAAGAAGACATGGTGTGTGAAGAAAATAGGGAAAGGATCCGTCATGTTGTGTGGAGTCCATAAAAGTCTCTCAAAAAACACTAAAGATTAGAACTATAAAAAATTTAATGATGGGAACCCATGAAGAAGCTATAGGATTTGAGCAATAAAAATCCACAAAACCTAAAGAACACCTGCATGTAGGAACCTGACATAGAGAAGAAAAGACAAAAGAAGAGGCAAGGGTTTTTCTATGAAAGTATGAAAAATTATATTATAATTACAAAAGATCAATCCTTATAGAAGGAGATCAAAAAAACCTAAAAGGGAAACCCTAAGAGGTAAATAACATTTAATAATTACTAATTAATTATTAAATGAAAATTCAAGTGCATAAAAGGAAATCTTAATAATGGAGTAGATGTAATTTAATAAATTAAATTAAATTAGCCTTTTACTCTAACACTCCCCCTTAAGATGAGCAATGATGCAGCTACAAATAATGCAAGAAAAAGCATGGAAACTACAATGCTAAAAGAAAAACTTGGATCCTGACAACAAGCCTTGATGAGGTACCCAATCACAACCAAATTTCTATGAAATGGAGAAATAGAGAAAACACAATGGGAACAACCCTACTCCAAAAAGAGATAAAAAAGAATGCATAAATGAAATATCTCAAGAGACTTAGTCTGCCTCACAATAGGTGTGTGATAATCATGCAAAAGGCCTTACTTAGAAATATTATATTCAATCTAAGGATTATTCTCCCTACCATGAGGTGCATTTAATTTTTCAACCCAGGGATGTATACTTGAAATGGTCGACATAGTATGTGCACTAGGTTTCTTAAAGAGTCATTATGCTTATGTTGCAAGAAAGTAAAGTGCAAGGAAAGAACCTACACTAGTGCTGTAGGAAATTAACATACTTACTCTTAAATAGAATGAATGCTCGAAATGCAATTAAATGCTAACCTATATTCCAACTCAGACCATCCACTATAACTGTTCTCACAGATGCTGTAGGAGGAAACTTACAACTTCTACTTGAAATACTAGAAATGTTGGAAGTAAATCTACACTACTCTAGTGTAATCCACCTCCCAAGTGGGCCCCCTTGGTCAGCTTCTACTAATTTACTAACACAGAATGTAAACTAAGAATTATTTTATTATATTCCAAAATTCCTTACATAAGAACAATACATAAAACTATAAAACAATTCACTACGAGAGTCAATAGTTTCTTTTCATAAACTTTCTTCCAACCCCCTAAAACTATTGATCCAATCCCTATAAATAGAGGATCGACACTTATTCTAAAATAGGAAAGAAAATGAACTAATTATAAATCCACTAGAGAAAAAAAAGGAAATATAATAGTTCGTGGTACAAATAATAAAGTTTGAATAACCAATTCAACACAATAGTAAACACAGAAGGAATATAGCAACTTTTCATCCCTGCATTCCTAGAATAATGGCTCCTCCTTTGTAGCAGTTATGTCTCCTGATACCATTATGGTTCTTCCACCATGACTAGACTTTAATGTTCCTCCTTGAATGATGTTGACCATCTCTAGCTTCTTCCCTATCAAGTTAGTTATGATGCATAAATATTTGCAAACAAGCATAATCAAATTAAATCCAAATATTAGAACACACATTTTGATGGTTATATGAATTACTACATTATATGTATAATATTGGAAAAATATGACATATACTGTGTACCCATAGGTTAACAGTTCTATCTAGACTTAATCATAGGTTGAACTAAACATAAGTTCACAAATGTCTTGGTAGTGTTAAAATAGAGTATTTTAAAATTATCATAAAATAGAGGCAATAATTAGCCTCATCAAGACTCTCTCAAAACCATAAGTACAATAAAACACCCTATGATAGACGAATGAGACTCCATAGCTCCCCCCCCAGAATTCTAGAACTCTCATGTCGATAAACATACCAATCTGGCCCCAATCTAAAAGAAACAAAGGTAGTGAACAAGGAAGGTGAAACCCCTGAATGTAAGGTTAATGCTCAAAGGAGAATGCATGAGAATCCTAAAATGGAATCTCCAATGGAGGTGGGATAACAAGTGTGTTGAATTTTTCATCTGAGAGGGATGTGTGTCCTCTAATATATTCTCAACAATTTTTGTAGGTGGATCGATGACTGGAGCTACAATGGAAGGCAATTTTGAAGAGTAATCTTGTGCAATAGATGGAATTTGAATAGGTGTTGAAGATGTAGAATTCACAAAACTAGTCTCAGGAACAACACATTAGTTCAAGTGACCTAACTCCACCTTAGCAGTATCTTGTAAAGAAGGAGAGTGAGTCTCTGATAGTGGAGATGGTGGAGCAAAATGAGAAAAAGAGTATAAGCAAGAAGAATGATCAACAGTCCCTATAGCAACAATATTGTATGTCTCACTATCTCTGATGTGCACTAAATCTTGTGCAAACTCAAATATCTTCCATGTCCCACTGTGTGTAATTTGATAAATAGAGAGAAGATTAGAGGACAAAGATGGAATACATAGTACATCATGAAATGTACCATCACCAATGTCAATAGAACATTTCCCATAAATAGTCATAACATTGTTGTTCCCCATCAAAATGTGTGGAGTAGGAGAAGCCTCAAAAGAAGAGAACAAATCTTGAGAAGATGCCATATGGTGTTAAGTGTAGGATTTGATGATGAGAAAATCTCCAGGCCCTGGATATCCTGCATGCAAATAACCTGTTACAAGCAAGAAAGAAAAGTTGAGAGAGAGAGAGAGAAGGGTTTTCTCAACAAACAAGATAATTATATTTGCCTATGCAAAACAAAATGAATAAAATTACAACTGATCAATACTTATGAAGAAGATTGAAAACCTAAAAGGGGTTAACCTAAAAGGTAAATGACATTCAATAATTACTAATTAATTATTAAATGGAAATGCAAGGTGCATAAACTGAAATCTTAAGAAGGGAGAAAAAGTAATTTAATAAATTAAATTAAATTAATCTTTTTCTCCAACACCCCCCTTAAGATGAGCAACAATGTAACTACAAGAAATACAAGGAAACTACAATGGTAAAAGAAAACTTGGGTCCGAGAAACAAGGCTTGATGAGGTACCCAATCACAATCAAATCTCTATAAAATGAAGAAATAGAGAAAACCATATGGGAAAAACCCTACTCCAAAAAGAGATAGAAAAGGATACACAAATGAAACATCTCAAGAGAATCTCTCAAGACCATAAATACAATGAAATCCTCCATGATGGAAGCTTGAGACTCTATAGCCCCCACAAAATGGTAGAGTTGTTGATGAACATACCACTGTGGCTCCAATCTAAAGGAAATAGAGGTGGTGGACAAGGATGATAAAACCCATGTATATAAGGTGTAGCTGGAAGCCCTAGCTAATGCTCAAAGGAAAAAGCATGATAATCCTGAAATGGAATCTCTTTTGGAGTTGGGATAATAGGTGTGTTGAATCTATCATCTAAGAGGAGATGTGTGTCCTCTGATATATCCTCAACAAGTGCAGTAGGTGGCTAGATGAATGGAGCTGAAATAGTAGGCAATACTAAAGAGTAATCATGTGCAACAGATGTGATTTAAATAGGAGGTGGAGGTTTGGAAGTCACAACACTAGTCCCGGGAAAAATACATAAGTTCAAGCAACCTGACTTCACCTCAGTAGTCTCTCATGAAGAAGGAGAGTGAGTCTCTAATAGTGGAGATGGTGAACCAAAATGTGAGAAGGAATATAGGTAGGAAGCATGATCAACAATCCATGTAGCAATAATATTTCCTATCTCACTATCTCTGATGTGCATTAAGTCCTGTACAAACTCAACTATATTCCTTATCCCACTGTGTGTAATCTGATAAATAGAGAGAATGTTAGAGGACAAAGATGGAACACAAAGCACATCATGAAATGTACCATCATCAATGTCAATAGAACCTTTCCCACATATAGTCATAACTATTAGAAATATAAGAGGAGTAACTAAGAGAGGAGGGTGAATCAATTACCACAAAAATAAATCCCATATCCCTTAGATGTCAATACAAATCAAAACCAAACTCTCTTGAAACTAAAAATACTCTTGTAACTTGGTTAGCATTGAATCACTTGACAAACACGAAGAATTATTGATACTCGACAATCACTGAAATATTTACTTCTTAATATGTTTAGTGTTATTAACCACAATTAACTTAGTTGCAAAAATAGAAAGCAAATAACATGAACACATATGACACCAGGATTTAATGTGGAAACCCAATTTGGGAAACCACCAATTGCAACTAGTTACTATTTTTCACTCTTTTGAAGTCAGCCCTGTTAGGAGCCAACCCTATTAAAGGTTACAAACCACACTATTAGGTGTGACCCTATTAATGGATTTAGTTCACCCTGTTAGGAGTGGCCTAGTTAGAGGTCTTTATGCACTTCAATCTAGAAATACCACCTTGTTAGAGGATTTGGCAAAAAGTTGTTAAGCTAATTCTATTAGGAGATTTGATTCACTACTACAATTATTAGAGAGTAACAATTATATGAACTGATTGATGATACAACTGTATTGCTGATTTCAAATCTCTATTCTAGCTTGAATACTTGATCCTCCTTAATCAGATAAAAATTTGCAGCTTGGTCAACTCAAGATACTCTACTACCCTTCCAATTTTCTTCCTTGATTTTAATCCCATGCTTCTCTCATTCAATCCCACAACTTGACCTTATACTTATTCTTTTGCCTAGTCAAGTTGGTTTGAATACACTTACAAATATTCAATATTCATCCCTTAAGTTGGCTAGACTTAACAAATAAATTCATCAAACTAAATATGTTGATTCAAGAAAATTCTTCGTTAGCCAACCCAGCTCGGTCAACACTAACTCAAAAAAGACTTTCTTTAGACTTACTTTGTTAACCGTATGAACTCAATTAATCTGCATCCTGAACTAAATTTCTTTTGGTAACCGAGTAAGCTCAGTTAACACTAGTTCCATGCCAACTTCTCTTTGGTGCCCAAGTGAACTCAACAGACATTGTCTTTGAACTTGATTATCTTTAGAATGCTCAATAGACAATGGAAACTATCTTCATTGCCCGAGTGAGCTTGGAAAACACTAACTCATAAAGACTTGATAGTTTGTGTAACATCAAAGACAATATACAATTGAAAAATTATTTTCAACAATCTCCCTCATTGGCATTGATAACAACACAACATGTCATCATACATTGAAATTTTAGAGAAAAATAAAAGTAAGGATAATATCCTTAGTTTCATTCTGATTCTCATCCATGATCTATCAGTGTGAACTCCCTCTCTCATCAATCTTTGATTGCAATGACTACAATATCAACCTCTCCCTCAAGTTCATTCTCCCTCTTTGACATCTCAGACATATATAAAGACTATCTCTGATAGATGACAACATACTCTTCCTATTAGACATAAATTTCTCTGATGTATGACAAAACTCTCCCTCTTTGACATCTCATGCCAAAGATAATATTCAATGAATTTCTATGTACCTAATGTACTAATTCATATGCAATCTTCCCTTTACAATACTACATCAACTTTACTAATTTTCAACATGCTTGGTTAATGCATCACTAAAATTTGATTAGTGAGCTTCAGATAGGGGAAAGGCCCATAACTTACCTCTTAGATACAAAAATGAATCCTTAGGTAATGGCTTGGTGAATATGTTTGCAATTTGTTCTTTTTTATTCACATATTCTAGTCTTACCTCCTTATCTTGCACCATTTCTCTTAATAAATGATACTTAATTGCAATGTGCTTGGTTTTGGTATGCATCACAAGATTCTTGGAAATGTTAATTTCATTGATATTATCATAGAAAATCACAACTGGATCTTTGATCTCTTCCTTCATAGATGTCAATAGTTGTTTGAAGCAAACAATATTTGAACAATTGACTATTGCAGCAACATATTATATTTCTGACTAAGAGATATAGTTCTTCTTCTTGCTTGTCCAAGATATTAGCCTATTTCCAAGAAAGAATGCTCCACCACTAGTGCTCTTTCTATCATCAATACTTCCTACCCAATCAAAATCAGTGAATTCTTTAAATTCAAAGTTGCCTCCTTTATTATACCACAAGCCATTATCTTTAGTACCCTTTAGATACCTCATTATTCTTTTTATTGTCATCATATGATTTTGTTTTGGATTAGCAAAGGATCTTGCTACCATTCCAACTACTAATGCTAGATCAAGTCTTGTATGCACCATTTACTGAAGTTTTCCAATCATTGATCTATATGTAGTTTGACCTACCTCTTTTGAATCATCATCTTTCGAAAGATTATGTCCAGCAGACATAGGTGTTCCAACTAGTCTAGAATCCTCTATTCCAAACTTCTTCAGTATCTCCTTGATGAACTTTGATTGAGTAATATAGATATCATCCTTGTTTTATTGAATCTACAAGCCAACAAAGAATTTGATCTCTCGAAACATTGACATCTCAAACTCCTTATTCATTTCCTTAGAAAAATATTTGCAAATATCATCCACAAAGATTTTTGCCAACACAATCTTCTTATTTGGTCCTTCTTTGATGTATAGGCTATTGTTGTCATTAGTTCTTTGAAAACCAATCTTTATAAGATAATTGTGTAACCTTTCTTACTAGGCTCTGGTGGCTTTTTTGAGACCATACAAATCTTTGTGTGGTCTACAAACCATGTTCATTTTGATAGGATCAACAAAACCTCCTGGTTGCTCAATGTAGACTTTCTCTTCTAGGATTCCATTCAAGAATGTTGATCTCACATCTATCTAATACACTTTGAATATTTTGTGTGTTGCATATGCAAGGAGTGTTCTAACACCTTCTAGTCTAGCAACACCAGCAAAAGTTTCTCCATAGTCAATACCTTCCTCTTGAGCATAACCCTTGCAAACTAGTCTTTCCTTGTTTCTTGAAACTTCTCCATTCTCATTCAAATTATTTTTGAATACCCATTTTGTGCCAATTACATTCTTATCCTTGGTTCTAGGATCAAGACTCCAAGTCTTATTGATTTCTATCTGATCAATTTCTTCATTCATTTCTTCAATCCATCTTTCATTCTCTAATGCATCTTTGACTAATCTAAGTTCAAATTCAGTAAGAAAACATGTACCTTTCAATTTTTTCCTTTTCATTGTGCCAACTGGTTGATCTCCAATGATTTTCTTGGGAGCATGATGTCTTTTGACATATCCAACAAGTTTAGGCTCCTTCTTTCTAAAATCACTAGGTTTACCATGATCTTTTGAATCATGCTTGGGTCCCACTATCTATAACTCAAGTCCATCACACTATGACTCAATTTCCTCTTGCTAAAACTTGGGTCCTTCTGATGACTTGGGTTTTACTTGTTGAAAATTTGGTTGAACTAGAGATTTTGGGGACTCAGGTGGTGAAGGTTGTTGATTTCCACTCACTTGAACACTAGGTATAGTATCAAGCTCATAGTAAACAAAGTTTTTGTTGTCTTCAAGTTCCTTAATACTTTGTTCTTCACTCCTTTCTACAAACTTATCAATATTCACATGTGCACTTTTTATAACTTTAGTAGTAGATAGATTCATACATTTATATGCTTTTCTCTTATTGGAATATCCCAAAAATATGCCTTCATCACTTTTCACATCAAATTTTAATTTCTAGACTCCTTCAGAATATAACATTTACTACCAAATACTTTGAAGTAACACACATTAGCTTTATAGCCATACCATAATTCAAAAGGTGTTTGATTTGAATCCATCATCAATTGAACTCAGTTCAAGGTATGAACTACAGTGCTGATTACTTCCTTCCAATATTTGATAGAAACATTCTTCTCTATCATCAGGGTCCTTGCACAATCCATGATTGATCTATTCCTTCTTTCAACAATGACATTCTACTGAAGTATGCTAGGTGCAGACACTTTCCTTTTGATTCCTCTCTCATTGTAGAATTCATTGAATTCATTAGAAATGAGTTCTCCTCCTCTATCTGATCTTAAACATTTTAGTTTCTTTCCTATTTCTTTCTCCACTCTAGCTAGATACCATTTGAACTTTTGAAAAGCTTCTGATTTATCCTTCAAAGACATAATAGTCATCATTCTTGAATAATCATCAACAAATAAAATAAAGTACTTATCTCTTGTGTAGCTTTCTATGCCAATAGGTCCACAAAGGTCTATATGAACTAGCTCCAACACTTCTTCAGAATGATATTTTTTTCTTTTAAAGATTGTCTTTCCCATCTTACCAAGTTGACAATTCTTGCACATACCCATGTTAGGTTTCTTTAGGCTTGGAATGCCTCGAACCTTTTTGTTCTTGATTATTTTTACCAATTTATCAAAATTCACATGACATAACCTCTTATTCCATAACAAACTTTCTTCTACTTGAGAAATTAAACATCAACTTCCATTAAGATCTAGGTAAAATAGGTTACCTTTTGTTTTCTTACCAGTCCCAAGCAGATTTCCTTTCCCATCCAACAGATTGGCCTTTCCATTTATGAATTCTACATTGAATCCAATGTTATTCAATTAAGCCACACCAAGTAGATTATGCTTCAATCCTTCAACCTAATAAGCATTATCACATCTGACAACCTTTACCTTTCACATAACATGGTTCATCATTGCCAAATCTAACACTTCCACCATCATATGTACCAAGTTCTCAAATTTTGATTTTTCACTAGTCATATGGTGAGAAAAACCACTATCTATACTTTATGTATCATTCTTACTAATATGTAAGATAAGTGTCATCTTATCATTCTCATCATCTAACTTATACTTAATAACAATGTAGACCATTTCATCTTCTTCTTCACTACTATTAGAATCTTTAACAATGTAACAAGATTTCTTACCTTTGTCCATGTAGTCCTTGTAGCTTTTGAATTCCTTCTTTCCCTTATACTTTTCATTCTTCTTTTCTTCTTTACCTTCTATGTTTGGACACTTTGTGGAAATGTGACCAAATTCTTCACAAGAAAAGTAGATCAAAGGAATTTTTCCTTTGTACTTCTCTTTGCCCTTGGGAAATCTTCTTGCAATTAATGCTTCAATGACTTTAAGATATTCATCAAAAAAATCTTCATCCTCACTATCAAATTTCTTTTTAGATTTTGTAGCT
This sequence comes from Cupressus sempervirens, assembly GCA_028749045.1. Taxonomy (NCBI): domain Eukaryota; kingdom Viridiplantae; phylum Streptophyta; class Pinopsida; order Cupressales; family Cupressaceae; genus Cupressus; species Cupressus sempervirens. Next base: position 653,608,113 of record CM053789.1, on the reverse strand, counting down.
TTCTTCTTGAGTGATAGCTTGTCTTGAAACGCAAACTCAAGGTTGCTAGAGTTAGGAACATAGTTATCATAGTTATCTAACTCAAATGTTGTCAACCTTCCCACTACTGCATCTATGATATATCATTCTTGGGATTGCATCTCATCTCTTGAATTGCTGAAACTTTAATTGCATATATAGGAAGAAGTGTTTTGAGAACCTTTCTTACCAATGTCTCATCTTCTATCTTTCCTCTTGAGGCTATGATTGCACACACACTAGCTTTGATTCTATCACTGCATTTTGTAATGTTCTCATATTCTCTCATCCTCATTTGATCAAATTGAACTCTAAGACTTTCTACCTTAGCTTTCCTCACATTATCATCTCCTCCATAGATGGCTTTCATCTTGATCCACATCTCATGAGTAGTATCAAAACCTTTGACTTCATCAAATTCAACATAGCTGAGAGTTGAAGCAATATCAATCATCATAATGTTATGATTCGTCTTTTCTATAATTTCTTTAGAAGTCATAGTTCTAGTAGGTGCCACATACTTGGTGTCTAGGTACTTTAGACCTGAGTCTCCAATGGTTTCCAAATGAAATATCATGAGTTCCTACCATGCCTTGAAGTTATCTCTGTTCAGCTTAGTGATCTCCTTTCTGTAAGACATCCTGATCTTTAGCTTAGGTCCTTGAAACCTTCTCTACAAGCACTAGGAGCTCTGATACCAGTTGTTGGAAATATAAGAGGAGTAACTAAGAGGGGAGGGGTGAATTAGTTACCATGAAAATAAATCTCAAATCCCTTAGATGTCAATACAAATCAAAACCAAATTTTTTTGAAATAAAAAATACTATTGTAACTTGATTAGCACTAAATCACTTGACAAACGCTAAGAATTAATGATACTCGACAATCACTAAAATTTATTCACTTTTTAAGATGTTTAGTATTATTAACCACAATTAACTTAGTTGCAAAAATAGAAATCAAATAACATGAACACATATGACACTAGGATTTAATGTGGAAATCCAATTTGGGAAAAATGACCAATTGCAACTAGTTAATATTTGTCACTGTTTTGAAGTGAGCCCAATTAGGATCCAAACCTATCAAATGTTACAAAACCACTATTAGGTGTGACCCTATTAAATTATTTAGTTCACCCTATTAGGAGTGGCCTAGTTAGAGGTCTTTAGACACTTCAATCTAGAAATGCCACCTTGTTAGAGGATTTGGCAAATAGTTGTTAAGCTAACTCTGTTAGGAGATTTGATTCACCACTACAATTATTAGAGAGTAACAATAATATGACCTAATTTCTTATGCAACTATATTGTTGATTTCAAATCTCTATTCTAGCTTGAGTACTCGATCCTCCTTGATTGAATAAAACTTTGCAGCTCGGTCAACTTAGGATACTTTGCTATCCTTCCAATTCACTTCCTTGATTTATCTTTTTAATCCCATGCTTCTCTCATTCAATCCCACAACTTGGCCTTATACTTATATCTTTTGCCTAGTCAAGTTAGCTTGAATAAACTTATATTCAATATTCATCCCTTAAGTTAACTAGATTTAACAAATAAATTCATCAAAATAAATATGCTAATTCAAGAAAATTCTTCATTAGCCAACCCAGTTCGGTCAACATTAACTCATAAAAGACTTTCTTCAAACTTCATTTGTTAACTGCATAAAGTTGGTTAACATTGTATCCTAAATTAAATTTGTTTTGGTAATTGAGTGAGCTTGGTTAACACTGGTTCCATACCAACTTCTCTTTGGTGCCCCAGTGAACTCAACAGACACTGTCTTTGAACATGATTATCTATGGAATGCTTGGCAGACATTGGAAATTGTTTGCATTTATTGAGTGAGCTTGATAGAAATTGACTAGTAAAGACTTAACATTTTGTGTAAAATCAAAGATAATATACAATCTAGCAAATGTTTTCAACAATAAGAGTGTTCTTCCCCATCAAAATTTGTAGAGTAGGAGAAGCCTCAAAAGAAGAAAACAAATCTTAAGAAGATGCCATATGGTGTAAAGCACTTGAATCTTGTAACCATGTAGAAGAATGAGGAATAGTAGTTGCACATAGTGCATGACCCTTTCCTATATCTTTACCATCTAACTAAAATGATGAAGAAGAAGAAGATTTGTGAGAAGTAGAAGGAATATCAATGTTTCTCTTTTGAAGGAGAACTGTCAAATTTGAAACTTGTTTGGCATAGCCATCTAACTTCTCATAGCAATGTGATTCATCATGATTAGGCTTATTACAATAAGCACACTTTAGTCTTTCTAGCTTTGGTTTTCCCCCCTTAGGAGGAGGTGGCCCTGATGAACTGTGAGTGCTAGAATCAATTTGAGACTCTATAGAATAAGATTTATATGTCTTCTCCTTCATCCCTAAAGATGGTCAAGCTACCAATGCATAAGTCTATGAGCTTGTGAGAGAATCCAACTAAGAGAGCTTAGCTTTCTCTTGAGTCAAATGATCACAAAAAATATCAAAGGATGACATGGTAAATATGTTACCCAAAGCATCTTTGGTGGAATAGAAGGTAGAAGAAAAAATTTGAAAGTTTCCATGAAGCTTAGAAAGAATAAGATAAATGCACCTAGTGTCAATCTTGGTCTTCCCACAACCCTGCAATAAAGATCTCTATTGATTGAACTTCATCAAGAAGTCCTTAATGGAAAGAAAAGAATATAGTACAAAAGAGGTAAGCTTTGCCTCAATATGAAGTTCCCTAAACTCATCCACTGTACCAAACAAGTCTTCAAGCTTAGTCCACATAGCTAGAGGGGTATTGCACCCATCAAGATGAAACTGTAGACTCTTAGATACCTTTAAAGCAATCAATCCTATTGCCTCATCCATCTTGTTCCTATGATGCATGACCTAAAAAGGCCTCTGTAAAAATGGTTGCATTACATCTAAACAAGACCACAACCCTTTTGACTGGAGAAGTTGTGTCATCAAGGTCTTCCATGTGTGATAGTTATGAGGGGTCAGAAGTTCTAGAAAGGAAGAGGTCTCGGCCATTGTTTTAGAAGATGTTGGATTTTTTTTGAAAAATTTATGGTTCACTAATGTAAATAACAGAAACAATAATACAAAATACCCCCAACAATATAAAAAATTGAACCGTAGTTGCTAGAAGGAATGTATAAATAAGAAGAGAGAAAAAAGACTTTAGTTTATAATCACATATACTATTGAATAATACTGATGAAAATTAGCAAAGAATCTGAATAAGGCTCGAGAAGAGCTTTTTGACACTTTTTCGGATTGAAAAATGGAGCTATAACAAACAAGTTATGCCCCTTAGGAGATGATAGACTTCAATGAACTTCAAGCATAAAAATAGACACCAAACTAGAAAAAAATCCAAAAAATACCTAGTCCACCATCTCCATCTTTAAACCATCTTTCCAACACTTCTTTTTTATCGAAAAAAGACATGCATATGCTCAAGATATTGCAAAAAAACTACATGGCCCCTCGAATAGCCTTAAAAAATATTTAAATTTTTTTTTTTTAAATCACTACTCAGGCAGTGGCTAGTAGAGTGGCAGTCAAGTGGAGCCACTAGTGGTGGCAGCAGATAGGCAAAACTGCTGGTGTCGGTGGTTGGCTCAATGACAGGCAGTCACTAGGAGTCGTAATAGTCAAGGAGATCACTAGTGATTACTAGGACAACTGGCAACTATTCAAATCTCTAGTGGTTTTGGTTATCGATATCCAGTTTTTCTAACTGTGCCAACCCAAAATGACATTTTTTTTGCAATTTTTGTCAATTTTCAGCACCCTGGATATTGTGCAAAGGTCGTACAACCTTGCTATACAAAAATATTTTTCCTCCTAGATCAATGTTGTCCAAAATCGACAAAATTTATATGAAAATGGAGGTTTTGATGCCTTCTAAATCCAACCATGAGGTTTGTTTGGCCTCAAAGTGCTCCAAAAATTAGAGACCCCACTATTTCACAAAAATACCCAAAAATAGTCAAATTTGTTCTATCAAACCCTCGTTCTTCTTCTTCTTCAAATAGGAACAAGTAGCTAGAGGCAAGACTAATACAATATAATATTTGATGATGAACAAATCTATAGACCCTAGATATCCTACATGCAAATAACCTATTACAAGGAAGAAAGAAAAGTAGAGAGAGAGAAGGGTTTTCTCAACAAACAAGAAAATTATATTTGCTTGTGCAAAATAGAATGAATGAAATTACAACCGATTAATCCTTACGAAAGAGATCAAAAACTTAAAAGCTAAATGACATTTAATAATTACTAATTAACTATTAAATAGAAATGCAAGGTGCATAAAGTGAAATCTTAAGAAAGGAGAAAAAGTAATTTAATAAATTAAATTAAATTAACATTTTTCTCTAACATGGAGCACCTGAATCTAGTAACCATCTAGAAGAATGTGGAGTAGTAGTTATACATAGTGCATGGTACTTTCCTATATCTTTACAACCTAGCTGAAATGATGATGAAGAAGAAGATCTGTGAGAAGTTGAATGAATATCAATGTTTCTCTTTTGAAGGAGAGATGCCAAATATGAAACCTATTTGGCATATCCATCTAGCTTATTTGCATAGAAACATGACTCATCACGATTGGTCTTATTACAATAAGCACACTTCAGTCTCTTTGGCTTTGGTTTATCTCCCTTAGAAGGAGGTGGGCCTGATGTGATGTGAGAGCTAGAATGAATCTGAGACTTTGTATGATATGAAATATGTTTCTTCTCCTTTGTCCTAGAATATGGCTAAGCTACCAATGCATAAGTCTATGAGCCTGTGAGAGAATCCAACTGAGAGAGCTTGGCTTTCTCTTGAGTCAAACGATCACAAAAAACCTCAAAAGATGGCATGGTAAATCTATTACCCAAAGTATCCTTAGTGGAATAGAAGGTAGAATCAAAAATCATAATTTTTCCATGAAGCACAAAAAGAATTAGGTAAATGCACTCAATGTCAGTCTTGGTTTTCCCATAACCCTGCAATAAAGATCTTTGTTGTTTGAACTTCATCAAGAAGTCCTCAATGGAAGGAAAAGAATATGGTACAAGAGAGGTAAGCTCTACCTCAAAATGAAGTGCCCTAAACTCATTCACTATACCAAACAAGCCTTCAAGCTTGGTCCACATAGCTAGAGGGGTATTGTACCCATCAAGATGAAAATATAGACTATCAGGTACTTGTAAAGAAATTAACCCCATTGCCTGATCCATCTTTTTCTTGTGTTGCATGACCTCAAAAGGCCTCTGTAAAATTGGTTGCACTACTTCTAAACAAGACCACAACCCTTTTGACCAAAGAAGTCATGTCATCAAGGACTTCCATGTGTGATAGTTACGAGGGGTTAGAAGTTATAGAAAAGAAGAGGTCTCAACCATTGTTTTATAAGGTGTTGGATTTTTTTTTGAAAAATAATCTAGTTTACTAATGTAAATAACAGAAACAATAATACAAAGCACCGCCCACAATAAAAAAATTGAATCCTAACGGCTAGAAGGAATGCATAAACAAGAAGAGAGAAAAATAGATTTAGTTTGAGAATCACATGTACCTTTGAGAAATATTGATGAAAATAATAAAGAATCTAGATAGGATTCAAGAAGATCTTTCTAACACTTTCTTTAAAATTGAAAAATGGAGCTAAAATGAACAAGTTATGCCCCCCAGAAGATAGAAAGCATCATCTAACTCTGAGTGAAAAAACAAGTACCAAACTAGAAAAAAATTTAAAATATACCTTCATCATCATCTTTGTCTTAAAATCATCTTTCTGGTGCTTCTTTTGGATCCAAAAAACATGTTTTTATGCTCAAGTTAGATCAAAAAAACCAAGATGGCCTCCATAGAAAAGAAAAATTTGCAAATCCTTTCAAAAAGTTGAAACAGAGCTAAGAATTTGGCCCTCGATCCCCCATATGACCACAGACTAGAAGCCAAGTAGAGTGATGGTGGAGGGTTTTCAACGCTTCTAGTGATGGAGCTTTAGCAGTGTAAAGCTGGTGGCATAAACTAGCAGAGGTCTTGCAGTGAGAAGGTCGATCACTAGCGGCTCCACTGCAGTTTGGAGATTACCAGCTAACTACCACATGTTTTTTTTGACCGCCATGGTTAAAAAACTATGCAAAAATATATAGTTTTGCAATTTTTAGTTTTCTCCACCTTGAAGTGTGTGCCAGAGGTCATACGACCCTAGTACACAAATGTTTTTGCCTCCCAAGTTAGTGTTGTCCAAAATCAATAGATTTTATATGAAATTAGGGGTATTGACATCTTTTGAATCCAATCATAAGGTCTGTTTAGTCTCAAAAACATTTCAATTTTAGAGACCCACTATTTTCACAAAAAATACTCGAAAATAGCTAGATCTATTCTATCAAACCCTCATTCTTCTTTTCCTCCAAATAAGAACAAGCTAAAGTAGGTCAAGCTTTGATACCATGTAGGATTTGAGCAATAAAAATCCACAAAACCCAAAGAACACCTACATGCAAGAACCTGTCATAGAGAAGAAAAGACAAAGAAGAGGCAAGGATTTTGCTCTGAAATATGGAAAATTATATTATCAGACTAAAAAGATAAGAGATAATTACAAAAGATCAATCATTATAGAAGGAGATTGAAAAACCTAAAAGGGGAACCCTAAGAGGTAAATGGCATTTAATCATTACTAATTAATTGTTAAACAAAAATATAAGTGCATAAAGGGAAATCTTAAGAAGGGAGTAAAGGTAAATTAATAAATTAAATTAAATTAAACCTTTTACTCTAATAGAAGCTATTGAAACCCAGGTGACAAATTTTGGAAAACAAAAGGAAGATGAACACATTATTGAGGCTGACCCATATGCCATAGTGACCATTGCGAATGTATTTTCTCATGATGATGAAGAGAGATTATTCCATTCACAAATATGGGTAGGAGAAAAAGCTTTGTATTTTATTGTTGATAGTGGTAGTCATAAGAATTTGATATCTAATGAGAAAATAAAAATATTGAATCTAAAGACAACATCACACTCGCAACCATACTCCATGCGGTGGGTGAGCCAAGGGTGAGATATTCATGTGAACAAGCAATGCCATCTTTTCATATTCCATAAAATTATCCAAAGATGAAGTTATCTGTGATGTAGCTCCTCTTGATGTGTGTGATATTTTATTAGGGAAATAATACATGTATCAGTGCCATGGGGTGTATGAATCTAGGCCACAAAGTGTGACAATAAAATTGGGTGGACAAAAGTACTAGATATAAGAGGTTAGTCTTGCACACCCTACATCTTTGATTAGTGAAAAACAATGTAGAAGATTAATAGCCCAAATTGGAACATTTATGTTATTAATGATTCATCCCGAGGAACAAAAGAAAATGTGTGTAATTCCCATGTCACGGTGTCCATCACAACAAAACAACAAAGGTCAATGGATCATATTTTAACAATATCATAATGTATTTGAGCTACCAACAAGAGTACCCTCGCATTGCCAAGTTAGACACTTTATTTATTTAATACCAAGAACTCCATTTCCTAATGAGCCAATATATAGGAGGCCAGTTTTAGAAAATGATGAAATAAAAAGGCAAATACAAGAATTGATTTAAAAAGGACATATCTACCCAAGTGCATCTCCACGTGCTAGCCCAATTTTTCTTGCAAAGAAAAAGGATGCTACATGGAGGATTTGTATTGATTATAGATCATTGAATAAGATCACTATGAAAAATAAATTTCCAATTTCTCAAATAGATGATCTCTTGGACTAGCTTGGAGGGGAAAAATTCTTCACTAAAATTGATTTGAAATTTGGGTACCATCAAGTATCAATTGATCCAACAAATGTATGGAAGACTATTTAAATCTAAGGAGGGACTATTCAAATGGTTGGTGATGCCTTTTCCTCTCACAAATGCCCCAACTACATTTATGAGGATGATGAATGACATACTTAGGCCATTCACTAATTCTTTTGTACTTGTTTATCCGCATGATATTCTGATTTTTAGTAAAACTTGGGAAGAACATCTGTAGCATATGGAACAGATATATTCTACATTACAAGACCATGGACTCTATGTGAATAAGGAAAAGTGTTCTTTTGACATGCAAAGTATTAAATATTTAGGTTATGTTATTAATAGTTAGGGTGTTCATGATGATCCTGAAAAGATCCAAGTAATTAAAGCCTGGCCTTCTTTAAAGAATCTCACAGAGTTGTTTAGTTTCTTGGGTTTGGCTAATGTTTATCATAAATTTGTGTTTGGATTTTCACATTTTTCTTGGCCTTTAAATGAATCACTACAAGGAGTTGTGGAAGAAAAATTCAAGTGGACATGTGTTCAACAATAATTTGAGTTAAAACAAAGACTATGTTTTAAACCAGTTTTATATCTTCTTGATTTACAATAATCTTTTGAAATACAAACAAATGCATCAGAATATGCCCTAGGAGAAGTCCTCATGCAACATGGACATCCATTTGACTACCATAGTGATAATTTTTCTGATACAGTATGTAGGTATCCCACCTATGATAAATAATTATATTTCATTATTCAAGCTTGTAAGAAATGGAAACATTATATAATGGGAAAGGAAACTATCACCCACACAGATCACAAACCCCTTTAATTTTTGCAAACACAAGGCAAATTATAGAATGATAGGCACCAAAGGTGGTCAACTTATCTTCAACATTTTCATCTCAATGTTTTTCATAAGAAAGGAAGCACCAATAAAGTAGTAGATTGTTTGAGCAAGCCTTCAATTACAGGAATATGTATGGTATTAGAATCATGTGGTGACCAAACAGAAAATTGGGCCCACTTGTATGGACATGATAATGGATTTTATGATGTTTATAGTTATCTTGTGGAAGGTAACCATGTGAATGATTATTACTTACATGATGGAATGCTTTGCCACCTTGGTCAAATTTGTGTGCCTTAGGCATAACATAAGAAGTTAATATGGGATGCTTATTACAGTAAGATTGCTGGTCATTTTGGAATAGATAAGACTATTGCTACACTTCAAAGATATTTTTTTTGGGAAAAAATGAAAAATGGTGTGATAGAGTACATTCAAGCATATTTATCATGTTCTATTGTGAAGCCTACAAATTGTAAGCTTGGTTTATATTTACTATTTCCTATTCTAGATAAACCTTGGCATTCAATTTCTATGGATTTTATGTCTAATCTTCCTACCTCTAAACATGTGAATGATCATTTATATGTTGTAGTAGAAAGATTTTTAAAAATGGAATTCTTGGTGGCTTATAGAAAGGGAATCTCTCTAGAAGAAACTACAAAACTCTTTTTTTAGCATGTTTGGGTTTATTTTGGGCTATCAAAAAAAATTATTTCAGATAGGGATAGTCAATTTCTCAATAAATTTTGGTCTTCCATATGGGCAATGATGGACACAAAACTAACAAAGTTTACTACATTCCATCCTAAAATAGATGCACTAGTACATTTGGGCTTGAATTGCAACAAAAAGCCATCGCAATTGCGACGACCACTCATCACCCAAGTGACAATACCACAAATTGGCTCCTATTAGATAGGGTTTCAGACTTCTATTATCCAAATTACAACAACAAGGGAATCCATCACAATTGTGATGGGTGAAGCTATCATAACTTGGAATAGGCAAGGGTAAGAGTTCATCTTCTTGTCATCCCAATTGTGATCATAGACCATCACAATTATGATACTCTAAGCTTTTAGTTTTCCATTGGACTAACGACTAGTTGTTGGAGCTATCCATCAAAACAGAGTGGTGGCTATCTATTAGAATAGTCCATCGCAATTGTGATGGGCATGTGACATCAATGTTGTAAGAGTGAATGCTATCCATCGGAACAAGTCGTCACAATTGCGATGACTCGCTGAATTATTAAAAAACAAAAAAATTGGTAGCAAATGTTGAATAAGTATTCCCATATTCCCTAAAAGGACATCACAAAGAGGCTCAAAGTCAACTATGATGCTCTAGGGAAGCAAGAGAAGGAGATTTTCTTGGATGCAACATGTTTCTTCATTGGAGAAAGAAGAAGTGCAACCATTGTAGCATGGGACACTGAGTTTTATGGAACACTTAGTTGGGGAACTCTTTTCAATAGATGTCTTATTGAGATGAATAAATATGGTCAGATAAGAATGCACAATCACTTGAGGCACATGGGAAGGGACATTGAAAATGGATAGCCACCATACTACCTTTGGTCTCCAAAGCATGTTATTGAGGTGAAGTTAGATGAATTTCCATATTCTTTTAAGAAGCTAACACTCCTAGAGTATCTTATTATAGAAGGGTTTCATAACTATTAAAAACTAATCTAATACAAGGGACAGAGATTTGACACATCTTACAAATGTTTGTAAATGGCTATTTGTAATCATTTTTCATTTGAACTATGGTTTCCTTATGCATTGCCTGACACCAATAGATTCACGTAGTCAGTCATCATGCAATCATAGGTTTTTATTGAGCTTCATTTGGTTTCAAGAATAGTTTAATATTCTCTACTAATCAAGGTCAACCACATGAATGTGGAAGCTCATTTGGCCTGCCCCCCTAACATCTTAATTCCCCATTAACATCTAAAATCTTTAAGAAAGGATCAATTCTTAAAGTACAAAAAAAGGTTCCAAACTTGCAAAAGTGACATCAATTTCCCATATTCAAGTGCATGCCATTTTCCTATCATATTCAAAATAAGATTTTGTCACTCTAAATCAAGAATGCAATTGCATCTATGTTTTATATGCATGGACAATAGGCAAAAATGAGAAAACCCACCACATTTACATTTATTTAATAGGTTTATGCTAACCTCTAACAAAAATGCAAACCCATTGGGTTTTTTTAGGTCCACCTGATGTCATATGCATATGAATTGAGATTGCATATTGAACTATGTCATCCTTCTACATTGCTTGAAACCAATAGATTCACACAGTTAGTTGTCATGCAATCATAGGTTAATGTTGACCTTCACTTGGTTTCAAGAATAGTTTAATATTCTCTACTAATCAAAGCCAACCACATGAAGGTGGAAGCTCATTTGCCCCCCCGGCCCCCCACCCCCAACATCTAAATTCCTTGTTACATCTAAAATCTTTAAGAAAGGATCAATCTTTAAAGTACAATAAAAGGTTCTAGACCTGCAAAAGTGACATAATTTTCCCATCTTCTGGTGCATGTCATTTTTCCATTGCATCCAAAATAAGAATCTTCCACTCTAAATCAAGACTGCATGTGCAACTACGTTCTATATGCATGGACAATAGGCACAACTACAAAATACATCATGATTACATTTATTTAATAGGTCTATTAAATTTTTAAAATTATAGACCATCATGAACATTAGAACTCTAGTTACTATGGCCAAGAGAATGTCCTCAACAAGCTAGCACATAGAAACTCTTGATTTGCTTACATGTTGAGGACATTAACCTTGCCTATAAGAGTCAAAGTTACAATGTTTTTAATCCAATATTACAAAATTCCCCCTAAGAAATAATAGTTCAAGTGAAACACATGAAAAATAAGAGAGAAAAAGATGAATATACTTGCCAACAGGTGTTTCCATCACATCTATGGCCATGCTACCTGTTGAGTGAGTTTTATTAGTTTTTTGTTGTGCCAAGATCTCTTTGATTATATACATACATACATAGACACACATATGTGTGTCTATGTATATATACACATATATATACATATACATATGTATATGTATGTATATATATACATACATATACATATGTATATGTATGTATATATATACATACATATACATATGTATATGTATGTATATATATACATACATATACGAAGATCACAAGGGCTAAACAACGAGATGCAGAGATCATAAGGGCACGACAATGAAATGCAGTGATCACAAGGGCATGAAAACAAAATTCTAGATCTCCACTGATTTTCACAATCTAAAAGATCTCTCTATGTACATACATACATATATACATACATACATACATACATACATACACATACATACATACATCCTTTGCATGTTTTAGAGGTAATTTCACTGTGGCAAAGGCTTTTTTAAGGGAATGAGCCTCGTGACTATGACATTTACATAGAAGAAAAACTTGCTTCTTCAACTCCTTACACTGAACTCTTCACTAAAGTTATTCTTCCACCTGTGAGAATAATTGCTACAAATTCCTAAGAGCCAAGTAACCCTGAACCTATGCTACTTTTTCTGGAGACATGGGAGAAGTTACTAGCATCTTTAGTACTTCATAACATTTTGGATCATATAGCTATGCCCAAATTAACAGCACCAGTAGATACTTGGGATCCTCTCAGGGAGAGTGTGCCAATACATGCATGGTTACATCATTGGCTTCCATTGTTGGGCCAGTGTATGAAGCCTTTATATCCAACCATTCATTATAAATTGGGGAATGTGCTTCATACTTGGCATTCAAGTGATGCATCTACATATGCAATGTTATCACCTTGGAAAATTGTATTTGATCCTACTAGCTAGGAACAACTGATTGTTCATTTTATTGTACCTAATTTGATGACAATTCTACAAGAATTTGTAATCAACCCAGCTAATCAACAACTAGACCAATTTAACTGGGTTATGGCTTGTTTTTTTCTAAAAATATTTGCTATAATATGTTTTTGTAAAATTTCTTGCGAACTCTGCCCATTTTTCTTGGTCAACATTATTTTTGTGCAGGATCTTGAGTTAAGTCACTTAGCACAAGTTGAGTGAATTTTGTTTTGTTTTGTTTTGGATTTTTGAATATGTATCTAGATAGATCATTTTTTTGTGCCAAGATCTCTCTGTATATATACATACATAGGCACACACATATGTGCATGTATGCATGGATATACACAAACACATATATATACATATGTATATATATGTATACACATACATACATACATACATATACATAAATAATAGTAATATATGTATTGCACCTACATTTGCATTTGCTTTGCCATTGCTTATAAGAGTGTTTCAAGGTTGGGAGTCACTTCAACATTCTTTGCATGGTTTAGAGGTAATGGCATTGTGGTAGAGGCTTCTACAAGGGAATGTGCCATATGAGTTAATATATAATGTATTAAAATAGTTAAGTGTTACCTATTTTCAAGGTGTTTGCACACTAGAGGCATACTCTACCTACCAAGCTGCCTACATACCCATATCCACAAGATCAAGACCCTTGAACTACTTACTCTAATGAATATGTAGTTCTAGTTTCAAATTTTTCTGATGTAGTTATATTCCTATAACCACTGGTGAGCTTTACTCACCTAATACAACTCTTCACCATCATACACCCACTTGGGTGAATCAAGTGTTTTTCTATAATTAGAATATTGTAATACCTTGCTACAACCTTTAAGTTGTAGTTTATAGTTAATGTAAGGTTAACCTATATACATCCTAACTCATTCCTTGTATAGTTATATTTAAAATCTTGTGACAATAATCAATGGGTCTAAAGAGACTAGTCAATTTAATGCTGAAACTCAGAGTTTAGCCTTATATTTTCAAAAGTTAGGTAGACTAGGTTGCATCTCCTAAAATGTCTTAATATAAACCACAAGTGAAAATTCTTTTTTTTATAAGGGGACCCTTTATTCAAATGTAAAACTAGTTACTCATGCATGATTCTTTTGTTTAATTTAAAGCTGGTTTTGAAGCACATATTTCTTTTATTAAATGTAAGGTTGATATTACCTAAACATCCATATGTGTATAAGCATGGTAAGTTACCTAGAATTTTCTCATCACCTCTTGCTACTCTTAGGGGAAGTCTATCTTCATTTCTCATGAGCAATTCATCACACAGGTACATCTAGGAATGTCCTCATCACATCCTACATAAAATGTATCCAATCTTACAAAATGCCCCCTAAGAAACAATAGTTCAAGTGAAATAAAAAAATGAAAAATGAGAGAGAGAAAAAGAGGAATCTATTTACCAATAGGTGTTTCCATCACATCTGTGGCCATGCTACCTATTGAGTGAGTTTTATTGTTTTTCTATTGTGCCAAGATCTCTCTCTCTCTCTCTCTCTCTCTCTCTCTCTATATATATATATATATATATATATATATGTGTGTGTGTGTGTGTGTGTGTGTGTGTGTGTGTGTGTGTGTGTGTGTGTGTGTATATACATACATACACACATATATGTGCATCTATGTATATATATACATAGATGCACACATATGTGTGTATGTATGTATATATACACACACACACACATATATATATATATATATATGTATACATATACATACATATATATACATATACTTATGTATATATATATACATGTATATACATACATACATACATATATACACATACATACATACATACATCTGCATATGGATTTTTTTCACCTTGAAGATTTGTATTTGATCCTACTAGCTGGGAATAGTTGCTTGTTCATTTTATTGTACCTAATATGATGACAGTTCTATAGGATTTTGTAATCAACCGAGCTTATCAGCAACTAGACCAATTTAACTAGGTTATGGTTTGTTTCTTTCTAAAAATATCTGCTATGATATATTTTTCTAAAATTTCTTATGAGCTCTACCCATTTTTCCTTGTCTGCATTATTTTCATGTAGGATCTTGAGCTAAGTCACTTAGCACAGATTGAGTGAGTTTTATTGTTTTATTATTTGGATTTTGGAATATGTATGTAGGTAGATCAATTTTTTTGTTGTGCTAATATGTAATAAGCACCTTAAAAAGATCTTTTTGTATATATAAAGACTACAAGTTGTGAAATTTTTCACGTATTGCATCTACATTTGCTTTGCCATTGCTTATAAGAGTGTTTCAAGGTTGGAAACCACTTCAACATCCTTTACATGGTTTAGAGGTAATGTCATTGTGGCAGTGAGAATAACTTCAATGAAGAGTTGAGTGTAAGGAGTTACTACCTTGAACCTATTCTACAAATTCCTGGGAGCCAAGGGACCCTAAACCTATGCTATGTTTTTTGGAGAGATGGGAGAAGTTGCTACTAGCTTCAATACTTCATAATATTCTAGATCATATAGTAATGACCAAATTAACAAAATTAGTAGATACTTGGGATCCTCGCAAGGAGAGCGTGCCAATACATGCATGGTTACATCCTTGGCTTCCATTTTTGAGCCACCATATGGATTCTTTATATCCAACCATTCATTATAAATTGGGGAATGCACTTCATATCTAGCATACAAGTGATGCATCTGCATATGCAATTTTATCACCTTGGAAAATTGTATTTGATCCTGCTATCTAGGAACAACTAATTGTTCATTTTATTGTACCTAAGCTGATGACAATTCTAGAGGAATTTGTAATCAACCTAGCTAATTAGCAACTAGACTAATTTAAGTGGGTTATGGCTTGGGCATGTGATATTCCCATTTATCATATGGTTTCAATGTTACAGGCAATATTTTTTCCAAAGTGGCAACAGGCTTTGTATCATTGGATTTGTTCAAGTCCTAATTTTAATGAAGTAAAAAAGTGGTTTTTACGGTGGAAAGGACTATTTTACCCTGAGGGTGGCAATGGGTTTCTATCATTGGCTAGAGAGAATGTAAGCTATCTTAGGGTGATGGAGCAATGCTAATTAGAGGCACTTCAGCAACAACAAGCAACAAGAGAATATAATCAACAAAAAACCTCAACTTTCATGGGTAGTGGGATTCACCTAAATAATTCCATGGGTGCACCTCTGTTGAGTTTGAAGGAAGTGGTTGAAATATATGCACAAGAACATGACATCTAATTTTTCCCTAAAGTGGGATGCACACATGATGGTCTTCAAGTTTATGGAATTGGAACTCTTGGTATCTATCTAGATTCTATAAAACAAAAAATGCTTGCATAATGTAGAGATAGATAGGTGATTTCACCATTGGAGTGGCTAGTTGAGATGCACTGTGATCAAATTGGAGAAAATCATTGATACACCAAACATATAATGAAGAGGAAAATTGAAAAATTGAATGTTGAAATGCTGAAATGAAAGCTATTTAGGATCAGACACCTATGCTAGAGTTATAACATAATGTAAAGTAGATTTTAGATATAAACAAAAAAAAGAGAAAGCATGACATAAATCATTCCCCATTTGTTTTCATTTTGGAGAGCTATGCGTGAAAGAGGGTGGAGAGCTCTAAGCTCTAAATGTTGGTGGAGATTTCATTGGCATACCCTTGTGATCACTGCATTTCATTGTTGTTCCCTTATGATCTCTGCATTTCATTTTCATGCCTATGGTGGAGATCAGTGGAGATCCATGATTTCATTGACTTGCCCTTGTGATAGCTACATTTCATTCTTGTGACCTTATGATCTCTACATTTTTTAGTCATGCTCTTGTGATCTCTATGCCATTGCTCTACAATTTTGTTGTTGTTTTGTACTCTTGTTATCTTTGTGCCCTTTTCACTACAATATTTGGGGTCAATTTGTGATGGAAATTGGTCCACCTCACAATAGGTGTGTGATAATCATGTCCAAGGCCTTACTTAGGAATAGTTTATTCAATCTAAGGATTACTTCTCCCACCATGAGGTGCATTTAATTTTTCAACCTAGGGACATATAGTTGAAATGGTCAGCGCAATATTTGCACTAGGTTCCTTGAAGAGTCATTATGCTTATGTTGCAGGAAAGTAAAGAGCCTATCCTAATGCTGCAAGAAAGTAACACACTTAACTACTTAATGAAATGAATGCTAGAAATAAAACTCTAAGTTAATCTATATTTCAACTTAGACCATCCACTATAACTACTCTTGCAGATGTTGCAGGAACATTCACAAAATACAATGCTACAGGAAGAAACTTATAACTTCTATTTGAAATATTGGAAATGCTAGAAGTAAATCTACACTACTCTAATCTAATCCACCTCCCGAGTGCACTCACTTGGTTAGCTTCTTCTAATCTACTAACACAGAATGTAAACCAAGAATTACTTCATTATATTTCAAAAAATCCTTTCATAAGAACAATACATAAAACTGTAGATAACTTGCTACAAGAGTCAACAATATTTTTCCATAAAAAATTTTCAACCCAATAAAACTATCGATCCAATCCCTATAAATAGAGGATCAATACTTATTCTAAAATAGGAAAGAAAACAAACTAACTAAAAATTTACCAGAGAACAAGAGGGAAATATAACAGCTCACGATATAAGCAATAAAGTTTGGGTAACCAATTCAACACAATAGTAAACACAAAGGGAATATAGCAACAATTCATCGCTACATTCTTGGAATAATAACTCCTCCTTTATAGTAGCCATGTATTCTGGTACCATAATGGTTCCTTTGCCACAATTGGGTTTTGATGCTCTTTCTTGAAAGATGTCGACCACTCTTTAGCTTCTTCCTTTCCTAGAAAGTTAGTTGTGATGCAGGATTATTTTTGCAAATAAGCATAATAAAATTAAATCCAAATATTAGAACACGCATTCCAATGATTATATGAAATACTACACTATATGTATAATATTGGCAAAATATGGCATAACTATCTACCCATGGTTTAACAGTTCTATCTAGACTTAATCATAAGTTCAACTAGTTATGTGTTCACAAATGTCCTGGTAGTATTAAAAATAGAGTATAAAATAGAGGCAATAATTGGCCTCATCATCTACCCCTGGTAAGTTTAATGCTTATCCTCAAGCATTGCATCTTCTGGCCATTGATCAAAAATCTCTAACCTTAGTCCTCCCTCACCTGTTACTCCTAAAATTGTAGTAGAATCCTTTTGTTCTTTCCTAAAATTCCCTCATATGATCCTACTACAACCTTTCAAGTCATTCAAATTTGATGCCATATAAGGGCCAAAGGAGCATGGGTGGCTACATCATTAATGGACACCAAAGTTCAGGTCTAATTTGTCTTCCTAGCTGCATGTATTTTGGTGCACGATGAAGGGTTACCTCTAGGTTGATAGGGCTATGTGGTTCTAACCTTCTGACTGCCTTAGGCAATCTACTCCATCTGCTTTTGGCAACAGCCATGGTTCTTTGAAAGAAAAAGTAAGGAATGTTGTCATACTCTACATACACTTTTGTTTTGGCCTCGAAGATTTATTTTCTTATTTCGTTGTGAAAGTCTCCATAGGTTAGTGTGAACCAATCCCTAAGGATTTATTTTGGTGTATTGTTTTCTACTCTTAATGGTAGTGGTTCTTTTCTCTCCTAGTCTTAGTAATTGTTTAGTTGTCTATCATAGTTGGCCTCATTGTGGATCCATGACATTAGGGCCCTAAGGTGTATATCCCCTATATAAAGTAGAGGGTTTTCCATTGAGTTTCTCTAGGGATAATGAAATTATGCACATATAATCACAGAGTAAATTTTTTTGCCATGATGGAAGGGTCTAGTACAAACCATAGAATTCTTGAACTAACCTAAATTTTGTATCTATATCTTTGAGGGCCATCATCAACTAGAATAAGACAAATTGTTCTTTTAAATAGATGGCATAGATCCTAGGTGGTAGCCTATAAGTAGTTATTTGGTTAGCTAGTTTAAGGGCATGATCCATCTTTCACTTTTGTCTCGCCAATTACTCTTTTAATTCTACAATTTCTTCACCTTGGTCTATTATTACCTCCTTCATTTTCTTTTTCTCTTCTTCCCATAGGGTTGTTGTTAACACATGTTTATTATAAAAGTAAAAAAGAAGCATTTGTAAGGTCCTCATCCTAGTTATTTTTCTTCCTCTATTCCCTCCATGACAATTCCAAGAAGCCTATGAACAATGTTTTCTTATAGGAAACTAGGGCAATTTTTGAACAAGCCAACTAGTGCATTATTGGGTCTTCTTCTTCACGATGTGGGGTATCTTGTTGGATTGCTTGGGAATCATTTTGGCATTCATTCATCTCAGCTTTACATTTCTCATCAAGATTCTAAGAAATTTTTGGAATTTCAGGTTGACTGGGGGAATCATCTGGGATAACATGTACTGGAGATTCTTCATTAGATTGTTTAGGTAAAGTGGACTGAGTTTCTAAGGGCCCTTTAGGAATTTTTCCTCTCATTCTAGGGATTCTCCACATAGGGGTTTCTTCAAGCACCACAACCTTTTTCTTGCTAACCCTCTTTGGTGTCTCTGTTGTAGGAACCAACATTATTTTCTTTTGTTTTGAGATTGTGGGGTTTCATTTTTCTATTGCTAAAAACAAAGCTTCTTCTTGTAACTTCCACTTTCTCTTTGCTTTGGAAAAAGTAGGTGCATTTCTCATTTGAGCTGATAAAGGCACATTTTCTAGCACATTTTTGGTTTCTGCACCTTGGGTACCTTGCTTAGTAGCTGTGTCCGTGGAGACTACATTATCTTGGCTAGGCTGCACATCAGGGGCAATCTGAGGCTGTAGGGTTTTATGCTGGACAAATTCTTCCCATGACATAGGAGAGACATTCCTAAGAGATCTTTCTATGAAGAATTTAATTAGGGCATGGTGAGTAACAGAATTATCCTTTCCTTTCTGGGTTTAATCAACACTAATGCATAACATATTGAACAAGAAATTGGGGATATTTACTGGAAAATTATGCCTTACATAACTAAGTAACATAAAATAATGTGCATGCAAATTAGAATTTTTTTCACAAGTAAAATACCTAATAATATGCATGGCCAACTCATTGTATGACAGCGCAAGAGACATTCTTTTGTACCCTTGCTTAGTAATATCCAATGGAGGGTCACTTGGTACTAGGCCCTAGCTAATCTGGCATCGTGCACATTGGGGTAGTGCTCCCCTACTATTGGCAACCTAGTTACTTCCACTATTCATTCCTCTATGGCAATGGCTATCAATCCCCATTATATTGCTTCAACTTCCTCAAATGTATTTATAAATTCAGTAGTTGCTTCTTCATCAAACTCTATTAATTTCAAGAAATATCCTAGCCAGCCACATGCATTAAATCTTCTTACTGCTTCTACATTAGAAAGTAAAATGCTATGTTCTACTGGTTCATGTCGCTGCAACTGACCTCCTATTTGTGCTTACTAATCTCAACCTCTGCTTTGTTTGCAACAATTGCCTTCTTCCTTTCTATGAATTTCAAACTTTCTCTTTATAAAACCATGAACCCTTTTCACATTCTTTTCTATAAATTTCTGTCATGAACAATAATAATGTGTTATTAATGAGAATAAATCATAGATATGTGAGAATCACTTCAAAATTTAATTTGGGACACATCTAATTTAATTTGGGTCACATCTTAGTCTGAAAATGAGGGATTATTCGAGAATAAAGGTACGACACTTAACACTTACGTACTATGGAAATTGGATTTTAATCAAACAAAGAGAGAGTATAGATTTAAGGATCTTTAATGAATAAATAGAAATTTCATTGGGAATTAGTAACCTTCCCTGTTCCCTATGAAACATGGACAAGTGTCCTCACTTATCATACTTGGCATGAGGTACAAAAGTGGCATAATGTCGTAATGATAATTTAATGTAGTAGTAGATATAATCAACGAAATCTATGCACTAAAAATAAATAAAATTTGAAAAGCATATATCTGTCAGTTTGATCATTGCAAATGCCAGATAAAGGTGGCAAGAGTAGAAGAACAACAATGACAACATACGTCAGCAAACTCACCATATTATTGAAAGCATAGAAAAATTATGACGTGGAAGGTGGGTGTGTGGTAGAGAAAGAAATGAGATGAGTTGAAAAAGAAGAATTTAGAAAGTGAATGGAGAATTGAGCTTTATGTAAACATAAAGTTTTTATTATGGGAATTCTTGAAGGAATTCTTATTAAAGAGCTATAGGAAGAAGGTTGGCACCTTCTACTGTAGGAAGTGTTACTTGTTGTTCATTTCAAATAGGCTATTGAAATTGTTGTAGGAAGTCTTCTTTTGTTTGGGGTTGGTGATAAAACTTTAGCCTATGTCCATTGACTAATAAATTGAAGTGCACTGGATCAATTGTGGTTAACTAGACTGCTCCATTTGCAAATACATGACTTATTTCATAGGGGCCCATCCATCATGTCTATAGCTTCCCTGGTATGTCTTTGAATCTAGAATCATAAAGTAATTCCCAATCTCCAATTTGAAATTGCTTACTCTTAATGTGGGAGTCATGCCATTATTTCCTTTTCTTCTAGATGATTTATGTGCATTTTAGTGTAGACTTGCACATTTCATCCAAAGAATTAAGATGCAGTAAGTGCTCTCTGTGTTGTAGGAAGATCAATGTTTAACTCTAGTGATGTGCTTAAAGTTTTGTGTTCAAATTCAATGGGTAGTATTGCTGCTTTTCCATACAACAATTTGAATGGTGTGAACCCTGTGGTGGTCTTCCATGTTGTTCGATATGCCCAAAAAACTTCTGGTAGCCTATTGGTCCAATCTCTATGTTGCAAATGAACTATCTTTGTCAAGATGGCTTCTACCTCCCAATTTGTAACTTCTTCTTGTCCATTAGTTTGAGGATGATAGGGGCTTGATTTTTGATGTCTGATATTATATTCCTTCATGAAATCTATTATCAGATTGCAAGTAAATTGAGCACCTTGGTTAGTAACAAGTTCTCCAGGTACACCATATTGGGTAAAGGTTTCTTCATACAAAAATTCAAAAACTTTATGGCTGTGAGCATGCTTCATGTCTTTGACTTCGACCCATTTTGTCAGGTAGTCAGTGCATACAAGGATATATGATTTCCCATTGCATGGTGGATCTATTGGACCATCGAAGTCCATGCCCCATTTGTCAAATGGTGTGAGCACCATCTATGGATTGAGAGGCATTTCATCTAATCTTGTTGGTTGGCCCATCCTCTAACATTTATCACACTTTCATGTATAACTAGCTACATCTTTATGGAGTGTAGGCCAGTAGTAACTAGTTGTTAAAATCTTCAACACTATTCTTTTTGCTACAAAGTACCCCCCACATGGTTCATTATGACATGCATGTAGAATGTCATATGTCTCATCTTCTCGCACACATCTCCTCATAACTTGATCAGGTCAAGTGTAAAATAGTGTGCTATTAGAAATGGAATCTTTTCTCTACAAGTAGTCTCTTATCCTTGTAAGAGAAATGTGTGGGCATTTTGTTAGCTACAATGTAATTAGCTATGTCTACATACCATGGGGTTTGGACAGCAATATGAAATAAATTCTCATCTAGAAATGTATCATCTATCAAAGTAGTATCTTCTTCATCATGACGGATTTTGGATAGATAATCAGCTACCACATTTTCTTTCACGGGTTTTTCAATCATTGTGATATCAAATTCCTGCAAAAGAAGTAGTCATCTTGCTAACCTGCCTATAGTAGAAAGTTTGTTCATGAGATACTTAATTGTTGCATGGTTAGTATGAAAAAATATGGGATAACCAGTTACATAATGCTAGAATTTTTTCAAAGCATAAACTATTGCTAATAATTCTTTTTCAATCACTCTATAGTTTAACTCTAGTCCATGAAGGCTCTTACTGATATAGTAGATTGCATTTTCAAGGTGTTGAGATTTTTGTCCTAGGACTACACCTATGGCATAGTTAGAAGCATCAATATGTATTTTAAAAGGCAAAGTCCAATCATGACCCCTTAGTATTGGTGCAATTGCCAATAGTGACTTGATCTATCAGAACGAGACATCACATTCCTTTGTCCAAGAAAATTTAGCCTATTTGGAAAGCAAAGTATATAGAGGACTAGCTATTTGACTAAATTTTTTGATAAACCTCCTATAATAGCCAGCATGTCCTAGGAAAGATCTAACTTCTTTTTGCTTTGTGGGAATAGGGAGTGTGATAATTACCCCTACCTTCATAGGGTCTACCTAGATTCCAACTTCAGAGATGAAATGTCCCAAGACCACGCCTTCCTGCACCATCAAAAATAATTTCTCACTATTGAGAGACAACTTGTGTTTTTCACATTGGATTAGTACTTTCTCCAAGTTCTTTAGGGCTTCTTGAAATGTGACACCAAATGTAGTGAAGTCATCCATGTATATCACCATGCAATCATGTGATATGTCAGCAAAGATGTTGATTACAGCTCTCTGAAAAGTAGCAAGTGCATTGCATAAGCCAAATGATAATATAGAATAGGCATAGGTACCCCAAGGACATGTAAATGTGGTCTTCTGATCTTGATCTTCTAGAGCAATACTTATCTAATTGTAACCATTGTATCCATCCAGAAATGAGAAGTATTTTGTTCCAACCAAAGTATCCAAAACTTGATCAATAAAGGGAAAAGGAAAGTGATCCTTCTTTGTGGCATTATTTAACTCTATGTAATCTACACATATCCAACACTTACCTCCTTTCTTAGGTACAATAACTAATGGTGATACTCATCTTCTATTAGAGATTGGATAGATGAATCCAGCATCCAACAACTTTTGTAACTCGGTGTTAACTATTTCGCACAATGTTGGATTTATTCTCCTTTGAGGCTAATAGAGTGGGAAGCTTCCATCATTGATGTAGATCCTATAGGTGTAGAGTTTAGGGCTCAATCATACCATATCCTTATAATCCCAAGCAAAGGCTTTTTCATGCTGATTGAGGAGCTTGGTTGACAATTGCAATTGTGATTGGGACAACTTGTTGTTTACATGGAGGTTATGACTAGGAGAAAGTTCCACAGTAGTTGTTAATTCTACCATTGACACTTCTGGTACTGGACTTGTAGCTACTTCACTTGGCAATAATTGATCAATTATCTTAGGGCTTGCTAGGTAGACATATTCTTCATAGGTACATAGCTTTAAGACAGAACTCTCAACAATATCTCTAGCCACTATACATTCATTGGTAAGAATGCTCTGTACTGCATCATCTTCCTCCTACATTTTTAGAAAAGAGTGCCTATGCAACATCATAAGCTGAGCTACAAAATTCATCTCTTCCTCTTCATCCTCTAAATCTAGCCAAATAGGTTCTCCCAAGTCTGGTTGGGGTTGGGCAGGTGGATATAGCGCTAGCTTCTTTATGGTTTGACCATTTGAAATTGTCATATTGCCTGATCTACAACTAATTTTAGCATCAGTGGTGGATAACTAGGGTCTCCCTAATATAAAATGATAGCTAACAAGTTTTACTTTTGTTGATATGATAAGAAAATCAGCAAGGTATTCCCATGAATCTAAAGTCACTATCACATCTTCTATGAGACCACCTGGAGTGATAAATGAACTATCAACAAGTTGTAACATTGTGGGAGTTGTCCTTAAGCCTTCTATGCATAACCTATACATTGTATCTTTACTGATCACATTTATTGCTACTCCCAAATCAACTAAAGCATTTTTCACAACCTTTCCATTTATGATTAGATTAACTACTGGACTACCAAGATCTAAATATTTGGTATCACTACCTTCCTTAACATGATATCTACTAATTACCTAACAACATGGACTATTTGAGGATCTTTCTTCTTTCACCCTGGCTTCTTAAGGCATGCTTCCTTAATAGCTTTTCCATAAAGAGGGACATCCTTGATAGATTGGAATAGAGGGATTTGGGTGTGCATGTTTTTCAACTGCTCAACAATATCAAATATCTCTTCCTCTTGGGATATAGATTTCTCTTTATTTAGCCTATGTGGAAAGGGAGGATTCACTGAGGTGTGGTCAGTAGTCCTGCTAGGTACATCAATTGGTGGGTTGGTATTTGGCAATGTAGCCTTTGGAAGTGGTGTTGTAGGAGCATCTACAACTTCTGTGATAATAGGGTATTCTAGTGTAGGAAAAGTTATACTAGATCTCAAATGGATATCAGATATCTCTTGTGAGTAAGTAGGATAGTATTGAGTATCAATAGTGTACATTTTCTACTCTTGTTGCTTGTTGTTTGAATTTGGCTAAGATTGAGTAGATAATTGGATTGGCTTAGGATTAGCATTATTTGTTGCAGGAAGTGGCATTATTGTAGGTTGTTGCATGGGAGGCAGTAGTTGTGGGTTATCAGGATTTTGGTTAGGCCATTGTGGAGGCCCCATCCATTGGTTATTTTGCTACCAATTTCCTTGCGATGGTTGCCATTGATTCTACTAATTTTGCCACTGGTTATTTTGTTGGTTTTGCCATTGATTATTTTTCTGATTAGGCCACTAGTTGTTTTGCTATTTTTTCCAAGCAAGTTGGGACAACTAAAAAGGATTATGATAACTTTGGTTTTGCCAGTAATTATTGTAAGGATTTGAAAATCGTAGAGGATCTCAAGGCATACCTTGTCTTGAAGCCCATGGTTGACATTGAGCAATGAAGAACACTTGATCATTGTCCCTATCTATCTTCATGTACTCAATTTTAAATTGTTGATTCTCCAGGTTGGCTACCAATTTACATGTGTAGTCTTGCTTTTATTTGTGGCAGTGAGTATAGCACTCTACCAATCATGATTTAGCTTTTGCATGCTTCTTCTTTGTCGTCATGGTGTCGAGATGTTTAGTGACATCATTTATGATGTCGTGCTTGAAATTTGACAGTAAATTAGATATCTTGAGCTTTGAAATGCCTTGACTGATCCCTTTAATGGCTATGGACCGATTCCCTCTACCTTTCTTCACAATTGATCTTGAATAGTTAAGACAAATTTTCTTGAGGTCATCCGAAGAAGATTGGTATATATCGCCACCAGTCATCAAGTCTAATGCTTCCAAACAATTATCATTTACCCCTCTCAAGAAGACTAGTTTCTATGAATCCTCCACTAGTACATGTTGGGGGTTCTTTTATATTGTATACAAAAAATGTGAAACATAGTCTTCCAATATTTTGTCTTCCTTTTGTGATATTCTAAAAATGTCATCTCTCCTTGGATCACTCCATTTGTAATACTCTTTATATTTGTCAAAAAATAGAGTTTGCATCTCATCCTAGGTACTGTTGCATTGGCTCATAAGCCCATGAACCATCGTAGGGCTGATTCTTTCAGTGTTGTTGGAAACAAGTTGAGCTTGTGAACATTGGAGTTATAGTCAAAGCTACGATAGAGTATGTCAATCTCAAACAAGAAAGTATCAAGGTCCTGAGTTAGAAGGCCATAAAACTTTGGAAGAGCAATTGCAGGTATATTTTTGAGATTAGCATTGTTTATGAGGCTCAGGAGAGGAAATGGAAAAGTAGGGTGTGCCATTACTAGAAGTATTTCATTATGGAGTTGCTACTGAAAAGGAGCATTAGCTAGAGGATTTTTAACAATAGGTGGATTTGGACTAGAACTATCAAGAAAGATGGCCAAGATTTCAGCAAAAGGTTGAAGACCACTTGTATCCAAAGATTCTACTCTAGAGGAAGATTCTATAGGAAAATTATGACTTGCATCCTCAAAAGACAATTCAACTTCTTCAATTTCATCGTCCAAATTAATAGACCCTCATGGAAGAAATTTTCCATATTCATCTTGTTGTCTTCTTCTTCAATGCATGCAATTGAATTCTTTACACTTGTGAAGCAATTTTTAGGACTGCAAATCTCTATTTTAAAACTAGCTTTAAAAAAAACTATGACTCAAAAAGATATTTCTAGCTTGGCACCATCCCTAGCAACAGTGCCAAAAATGGTCTATCTCACAATAGGTGTGTGATAATCATGCCCAAGGCCTTACTTAGGAATAGTTTATTCAATCTAAGGATTACTTCTCCCACCATGAGGTGCATTTAACTTTTCAACCCAGGGATGTATACTTGAAATGGTTAGCACGGTATGTGCACTAGGTTCCTTGAAGAGTCATTATGCTTATGTTGCAGGAAAGTAAAATGCATATAAAGAGCCTATACTAGTATTGCAGGAAAGTAACAAACTTAAATCCTTACTAAAATGAATGCTGGAAATATAATTCTATGTTAACCTATATTTCAACCCAAACCATCCACTATAACTACTCTTACAGATGTTGCAGGAACATTCACAAAATACGATGCTGCAGGAAGAAACCTACAACTTCTATTTGAAATACTAGAAATGTTGGAAGTAAATCCACACTACTCTAATCTAATCCACCTCCCAAGTGGGCCCCCTTGGTTGGCTTTTTCTAATCTACTAACACAAAATCTAAACCAAGAATTACTTCATTATATTTCAAAAACTCCTTTCATAAGATCAATACATAAAACTGCAAATAACTTGCTACAAGAGTCAACAATGTTTTTCCATAAACTTTTCCAACTCCCTAAAACTATCGATCTAATCCCTATAAATAGAGGATCAACACTTATTCTAAAATAGGAAAGAAAACAAACTGACTAAAAATCTACCAGAGAAGAAGAAGGAAATATAATAGCTCGCGATATAAGCAATAAGTTTGGGTAACCAATTTAGCACAATAGTAAACATAGAAGGAATATAGCAACACTTCATCCTTGCATTCCTAGAATAATAGCTCCTCCTTTATAGTAGTTGTGTCTTCTGATACCATAATGATTCCTTTGCCACAACTAGGCCTTGGCACTCCTTCTTGAATGTTGTCGACCACTCTCTAGCTTCTTCCTTTCCTAGCAAGTTAGTTGTGATGCAAGAATATTTATGCAAATAAGCATAATCAAATTAAATCCAAATATTAGAACACACATTCTGATGGTTATATGAAATACTACATTATATGTATAATATTGGCAAAATATGACATAACTATCTACCCATGGTTTAACAGTTCTATATGGACTTAATCACAAGTTCAACTGGTTATGAGTTCACAAATGTCTTGGCAGTATTAAAAATAAAGTATAAAATAGATTCAATAATTGGCCTCATCAGCAATTTGCGATGGCGGTGTAATTTATGGTGATTTTCATGCTTTTTTGTGCAATTTGTGATTGTAGTGTAATTTATGGTGTAATTCGGGCCCAAATGTAGTAGTACTTGCCCTCTGATTTTTTTCAAGGAAAGAAGAGGTACCTATGAATATGACATAACTATCTACCCATGGTTTAATAGTTCTATATGGACTTAATCACAAGTTCAACTGGTTATGAGTTCACAAATGTCTTGGCAGTATTAAAAATAGAGTATAAAATAGATTCAATAATTGGCCTCATCAGCAATTTGTGATGGCGGTGTAATTTGTGGTGATTTTCATGCTTTTTTGTGCAATTTGTGATGGTAGTGTAATTTATGGTGTAATTTGGGCCCAAATGTAGTAGTACTTGCCCTCTGATTTTTTTCAAGGAAAGAAGAGGTACCTATGTAAATGTTCTTTTCTTTTCCTTCTAAACATGTATCTCTTTATATTTTCCCTAGTGGGTGATTATGTATGTGTATATATAAACATACACAAACATATGTGTGTGACTATGTATGTATGTATATATAGAGAAGCTTCTCTTTATGTATAGGTATGTGTTTATATACATACACAAACATATGTATGTTTCCATGTATGTATGTATGTATGTGTGTATGTATATAAAGATCTGTCTATTTATATACATACATACATACATAAACAAAGATCATAAGGGCACAACAACGAGATGCATAGATCACAAGGGCATGACAACAAAATGCAGAGATGTAGAGATACATACATACATATATACATACATTTACACATACATACATACATACATACATCTACATATACAATTTTATCACCTTGGAAAACTATATTTGATCTTTACTCAATCACCAAGAGATAATATAATCTGTAAGTATAGATTTATGCATACTTAGTTTGGTATGAATAGTTCTGATTGAATTTTTCTAAGGAGAGAAGTGTACTCATGATGATAATGGCTCCATGTATTGGGTCTTTAGAGGAGAGAAACTTACAGAAGATTAGATGTTGTTTCTAGCTCAAATGTTCCCAATTTTATGTTCACAACTCAAATGCTCTACCATGACCTGAGCTAAAACCCTCATTACTACATACAAAATTAAGGAATGAAATACAATTATGTCCCCAATGGATAACTAAAATAAAATTTATTTGGATTCCACTTAGCATTGTGTTGATAAATTCAATAAAATCTACTACCATGCAAATTAACTTACATTGACTCCGAAGCTTAGGCCCTAACAATGGTTGAAAAGTAAATTGTTTTCAAAGAATGTGCTAAAAAAATAGAGAGTATATATTTAGAATGAACATAGATATTGGCAACAATGAAGATATATATATTCCTCTTATACATAATCATAATTATGTCAAAGATGAACTCAAGAAATTGAGAAATTGAATAATCCAAATCTGACCTTTCAATTACCGCACTTTGTCCATCATTATCATTTTATCAAATTGCATAGTAGTTCCAAAGATTTATCTAAATAATAAATTACACTCATACATAAAGCTCATACCACGAGAGATATTCAAACTTGTGGACTATTTGGAATTAATACTACTTTACCAGTAAGATGACACTATAATGGAGCCATAAAGATATACTTCTAGCTTGTGTGTCATTCTTGAAGACCAACTGATATCTCCATTAGCAAAATTATAATCTTCCTACTCACTTAGAATCCCTACTCTCTTAGAAGATAAAAGCTTGAGATGAGATTTGAACAAAATTATTGTGATATTGTTTTGCAAACAACTTATATGGATTCATATCTAATGATTATAGGCCAAAGGTATTCATGTGTATCATACACTTTTCATGAAAAAACCCCTAGTTACAAAAGTTGCTTCTACCACTAGAGCAAGTATTTTACCTTGGGTGAGCAATTGTACACCGTCTGTCTTCAATCTGTGTTTTATCAACATTCCATTGAATGGATCCACCCAACTACACTAAAAATTCAAACCTAAAAACTTGATCATTATAGACATTTGACACACACACACACACACACACACACACACACACACACACACATATACATGTGTATCTTAGAAGGGTCGACAACCATATGAAGTCGACTTTTTATATTGGATATGGGATGATTCATTTGTCATGCTAATATATCCTCCTTTATATTGAATTTCTATATCATCTAATTGCTAGATACAAATCATTGGACTTGGTCTTCTAAAATGGTATAGGCTAATTGGAATCGTCAAACTTGAACCATTGAACTATACATTTAGATTGATGAACCAACACTTTGAATCACTAGTTTCATGTTCAAAACCTTTGGCCTTTGAAATATGTACTTTGATTTTGATTTGTGGTGCATGGACTATTATGAACCAAAACACACCTAAATGTTCTTGGAGACATCTAAAAGCATCTACACAAATTGATATGAACTATTCAATCTAAATTACAGAGCCTTTGAATCTTAGTACTCTAATCCAAGCCAAAAGCCTTTTGAACATTGAAACCACTAAAATGCTTAGGAAACTAAACTTATCAAACATATGAACCTACTTGAACCAATGGAACCATTTAGAAATAGGTTCAATGAGGTTCAAAACCCAAGAAGGACTAATATATAAACCGCAAACAAGCATTGCATGCTATGGTGGGGTAGGAGGAAGATGGCTATGTGAATGGTTGATCATGAAAGTTGCATAAAATCAAGGTGTCAGTTTCAAGTAGTTTCATTAATTTGATAAGGGAATTAGCTTTGAAAGTGGGATGATCAAAATTGGCATGTCCATCCTTATGATAGATGTCTCTATATTAGAATATAAAATTACCTCAAACAATAAGTGACAAATTATTAAATGTATGGAAAATCAGAAGAACATTCACCTATAATATTTTTTAAGGAAAAAAATATAATTTGGTGGAAAAATACATGAGCTATATGGCTATTCCAATGTCCAGTAGTGGAAACTCTTCACATTAAATATGAAGATCTTGAAATTAAAAAAGATAACTATCAGAGATCTATATATTTTTTTTAGTGATAACAAATATACAGTCTAATTTTAAGAAAAATAATAGTCTTAAATGTATATGATTAAATAAAATAAACAAGAGTATTAGTTGTAGCTATATAATTCTAGTACTATTGATTATGTTAAACAAAATTTTCAATAAAACAAGTATGAAGCAACATAAATGGATCATTTTCTTAATCCTATTATGACTTAATGTGAATACATCCAATCATTACCTATATGATATTATGCATGAGATCTTTACTCAATCACCAAGAGATAATATAATCTATAAGTATAGATTTATGCATACATAGTTTGGTATGAATAGTTTTGATTGAATGCAAGGATAATTGCTTGTGTGAATTCAAGACATGAATGATTAATTTAATTTAGCACAAGTACTATGCAAGTTTGTATGTGTGCATGTAAATTAGATCACATAGTGAACTGATATACATACATACATGCACATATGCATACAATCATCATAATCAGTTATCCTTGAATCTGATCAAAGCTATTATATATGAACAAGAGATACATGTTTAGAAGGAAAAAAAAGAACATTTACATAGGTACCTCTTTTCCCCTTGAATAAAATCATAAAGCAAGGGCATGACACGACAACAAAATGCAACGATCACAAGGGAACAACAACAAAATCCTAGACCTCCATTGATCTCCATCAACGCTCGGAGCTCTCCACCCTCTTTTGTGTGCAACTCTCTACAATCAATCAAAACAAATGGGGAATGATTAATGTCATATTTTATTTTCTTTTCCAATTTATAATCCATAATCCACAATCGACAAGATCTCTCTCTCTATATATAGACATACATACATAGACACATAGATATGTGTGTGTGTGTATGTATGTATATACATACACATATGTATATATATGTATATACATACATACATACATATACATAGATACATATATACATACATACATGAAAATAATAACGCACTTTCTAAGAGTTTACAATTATTCAACAAAATTAATGTTTTATAAGAAAATGCACCTAAAGAACTGTTAGCTCACTAGTGCATTTGAGGTTAATTTTTGACCTTTCATTTTAACCAAGGCCTTTTTTTAGCTTGTTCAATTAGTATTATTTTTGTTTATGAGCTAGATTTGGTCTAAAGTTTGACCAAAATGCCTGATTTGGTCAAAATTTTGACCAAATGGGACTCATAAATAAAACAAAAAAAAGGTGCATGCAAGATTTATTTTACAATTTGGGCATTTTAGGTGGGAGCTAATTTGGAGATATGCGTGCTTTGAAGGTCTGCATTTTGAGGAACTGAACTTGGAGATAGGGGAGGGATTTTGATTCTAGGGGGGGATTTTTTAGTGCTTGCAGAGGTGGGGAAGGCTGAAGAAGTTGGTGGTTCAAGCGGCATTTCGGCCTCATTGGGGTGAATTTCTAATGTTTGAACAATCAAATCCTCTTGATCTTGCCTACAGGAAAAACACATGTCCTCTCCTCAAGCCAAGCCATCCTATATCGGATGTCAATAGGAAGCACAAGTAGAGTCTTCCACAAGCTGACAATAACCATCTCTACAACAATGTTTGTAGGAAAAAAATTATGCAGGTGAAAAAAGGACATGATATTATGTAGGCTGCATTGAAAGAGAAGAAAACTTTAATCATTTTGCCAAAACACTTTATTGGCTCAAATATCACACTTCTTTGTCAAACAACTTTAATGGGTAAGTTTGCAAATACCTCTCCATCTCTCGAGATTATAACTAGTTGGGCTAAAGAAAACTGGTTCGGTTTAAAAGAAATCTTCCTTGTTGACTTTGTATCAAACTTCTTTATTGTGATATTTGAATCAAATTTGTTAAGGGAAAAAGTACTTAAGTTCAAAGGATGGTTATGCAATGTAATCAATTTATTTACCATGCACTAGAGGCCAAATTTCAAACTAGTTGACAATCTTTGTCACTATTTCCTACTCTGGCTTGTCTTTTCCTCATTGCCATTCGAGTACAGAGATCTAGAAATAATTGAAATTACATATAATTAGTTGGGTATTTTTATCAGACATGATATGCTACCATTTGAATATCTTCACCGGGAGACCAGAGTTTGTGTCCTTGAAGAAATATCCAAGCCTATCCCAATGGATATAGACATTAAATCTAAATGGGGCACTTGGACACAACAAGTTTTGATTCAAGAAGAAAGCATAATTTCTCCCATAATCACATTGATGCCAAAATATTACACTGGATCCAGATTATTGTTCATTTATCAAAGAGTGTAAGATTCAACTATGTTAATTGATCTTGACAGAGAAGATGTGAATGCACACTTTGGAGGTCTATAAGTGTGAGATTCAACTATGTTAATCCTAGTGGAGAAGACGTAAATGTGCACTTTGTAGGTCTATGAGTGATGTGAGTTTGAAGACATGTGCCTTCACACATTTGCTTCACATTTCTTTAGTATTCTTTTCTATTCACGTAGGTAGAGTTTTATTCTTGTTCTTGCTATAACATTAGAAATCTCATTAAATGGATTTAGCTATTTTTCAAGTGCTTCACGTGATTGAGAACTTGCTCTAGTTAAGCCTTTATCTCTCCCCACACCATTACAAGTTTATACCTGGGATGTACCATGTTTTTATTTGTGTTTTATCATCATCACCAAATGTCAATTTATGGGTATATAAGGTCACATGAAGTTGTCATAAAAGTCACAAGTAGGTTTAAAGGTGTCACTTTTGGATAGTGGGCAAGGGTATGAGATTCCTAAACCCTAGCTAAGAAGGTTTAGTGACAAAGTGAACCTAGATTATGAAAACAATAAATAAAACCTTCATCATGGTAAATCAATATGACAAAAGGTGGAGTGTGTAGATCCGTTTGGCTTCCTTTTAAGTGATATGTCACTTCAATATTGTAAATTCATGTCCTCAAGTTGGATTTTGATTTGGAAGATTGTTTGGTTATAGTGGCAGTTGATTGGGTCCTCAATGCATCCATTTAATACTCAACCAGATTGCTATTTATGTTTATTTTCATGTTGCCACTCTTTTATTTGTCAATTTTAGCCCTTTGATGCTAACGATGGTTGTATGTAGAGCACTTC
The DNA here is from genome assembly GCA_028749045.1 of Cupressus sempervirens. Taxonomy (NCBI): domain Eukaryota; kingdom Viridiplantae; phylum Streptophyta; class Pinopsida; order Cupressales; family Cupressaceae; genus Cupressus; species Cupressus sempervirens. Next base: position 653,574,114 of record CM053789.1, on the reverse strand, counting down.
CATACTCTTGCACTTGAAGGTGTACCTACATTTGGGGCACACAAATTTGCATAAGCTTATCAATTCATGACATTAGTTGATGTATTTTCTCTCTCTTTTCTCTTTGACGGATGTCACAGGATATGCCAAATTTCATCTATGGAGTTCAAATTTTAGTGAATTTTTACTTTTTCCAAATTTCATTTGAACTTTATATGTCTGATCATAGTTGCCTCTAGTAATCTCTAGTCTCACAAAAATGGTTTCCAGCAAGGTCGATATTGATTCATCATTGTGAATTAAAATATGAGGCCTCTATGTAAGTTTTTATTACTCATACTTACACATTGACTTAGATAATTAGTTTGATTACGCTGAGAGGTGTTCTATACAATCACAGCACAAATACCCAGCACGAGAATATGCTAAAAAAGATTCTTCGTCAATAAAAAAGAATTGGGAGCAGTTACAAACTTCCAAATTAAATATTAAAAAGGAATTCTCGAAATAATAGGAAGCCAAATGGAGGCCGAAATAATAGGGCTCGAAAAAGTAGGGCCCGAAAAAGTAGGACCCGAAAAATAGGGACCGAAAAATAGGGCCCGAAAAAATAGGGCTCAAAATAATAGGGGCGACATAATTTCAATATGATTTTTTTTTGTTAAATATAATTTTGCATGCACATTCATGCTTTTTTTTGTGGGGAGTGGGGGAATTTGAAACAAATTTGTGGAATGTGAAGAGATGTCTGTTGGGGGATATGAGGAGGCTCTCAGAAGTTATAAAACCAAGGCTCCTCATTTCATTTTCATTTTATATTTTTGCAGGAAGGAAGAGGTGGAGGTTATTGGAGGATTAGATTGGAGTTTTTGAATAGGAGTAGATTGAAGTTTTTGAGTAACATTTTTGCAGGTGAGATTTCTATTTTTTATTTACATTTTCATTTAGATTTAGATGTAGATGTAAATTCAAATTCAAATTTTGTTATAATATTCTACTTTGGTTTAGATTTCAATTGTAATTGATTTCATTTAGATTTAGAATTATGTTCATAACTATTTAGGCTTGCATTTAATAGTTTAGTCTCTTGCATGTTTGATTTAGATTTAGATTTGTATTCAAAATCTATTTGATTTATATATTTTATAATACTTTTCATTTACATATTTTAAAAGTGCATGTTTCAAATTAGTTTTATATTTGCATGTTTCATATTAGTTTTAGATTTGCATATTTCAAAATAGTTTTGGTTTGCGTATTTTAGATTTGAATGTTTCACAATAGTTTTACATTTGCATGTTTCTAAGTATTTATATTTTCATGTTTCAAAGCATAATTTTATCATTAATCTGGATGAGAATGCCACCATATCAATACAATTTATATTTTATTAAAGTTAATGATTTATTTAAAGTAGATAAATCATATATTTAGTATATATTTTATCATTATTTAATTATAAAATAAAATAAAATTCTCCAAATAATAGCTAGCCAAAATAATATTAAGCTAAATGGATGCCAAAATAATAGGACTTGAAAAAATAAGGCCAAAAAAATAGAACCCAAGAAAATAGGGCTGAAATAACTTAATTAAAATTTTAAATATAAAACATTTTCTTTTTGTTAAATATATTTTTGCATGCACATTCATGCTTATTTTTTGTGAGGAGTGGGGGAATTTAAAACAAATTCATGGAATGTCAAAAGACATCTATTGGGGGATATGAGGGTTCTCTCATAAATTATAAAACAAATGCTCCTCATTTCATTTTCATTTTGTGTTTTTGCAGGGAGGAAGAGATGGAGATTATTGGAGCAATTAGAGTTTTTGAACAGGAGTAGATTAAAGTTCCATATAGTTTAGCCTTGTATGTTTGATTTAGATTTAGGATTCAAAAACTATTTGATTTAGATATTTGATAATACATTTCTTTTGCAAATTTTTAATGTGCATGTTTCAATTTAGTTTTACATTTCCATGTTTTACGTTAGTTTTAGAAATTTGCATATTTCAAAATACTTTTGGTTTCCATGTTTTAGATTTTTATGTTTCATAATAGTTTTATATTTGCATGTTTCAAAATATTTATATTTTTTATGTTTCATAATTAAATTTAAACGTTGATGTGGACAAGAAGGTCACCTTATCAATAAAATTTGTATTTTATTAAAGTTACTGATTAATTTAAAATAAACAAATCATATATTTAGTTTATATTTTGTCATTATTTAATTAGATTATATATAGATTTTTATTAATATTTATGTTTGTAATGTTTGAAAAGTGGAAGACAATGCCACCATATTTCAAACATTACAATCTAACTATTTCATTTGAAATAGTTTTGATTTTTATTTATGTTATTTTGAACATTATTCATTTGAAAGAATTTATGTTAACTATTAATACTTTTTCATTATGATTATTTCCATATGTTGATTTTTGTTTATAAGTTTGCAGGTTACTATTTGAGTTATGGATACCTTGAATAGAGAATCAAACATTATTGGATACTAGAGCCTAACTACTTCAATGATCTCAAATGATTTCTTCAAGATTGAGTTTGACAAATACCTACAAATAATTAAAGAGGCACACACAACTATAATTAAAGTTGTAGAGAAGGAATATTTCCAATTGACTATGTTGACGAAATGGAAGAAATGCATATGGAAGATGCATAAAAAATTATGTGTGACGCATCTACAAAAGTGGATGGGTTTCCCTCAATGATGAAAGAAGTATTTCAAAATCATTGTTCAAATAAAGGTCACAAAAGAATCCTAATAATTGAAGAATGTGACATGTATTTACACCATCACAAATATATTTTTTGTATATAGTTTATTCTTGTCTCCAGTTTCAAATTTTTACTTCTAATTAGTTGTATTGGCAATTTTATTTTCCCATTGTTCAATGTAACTTTCATGGAGAAGAGAACAAGACAAAATAAATTTACTGTTGTACGAAAAATTTCTTCAATGGATGTGGCTACTAAATATATTAATTAAGAAATAAAATCATAAGTCTAAATAGATTCCTTAATGATAGGGAGATTTATTAATTACAATTCTTAATCATTGCAATAAAAATTGCATTAGCATTACTAAAAATTCAACAATATATAATGTTCTCACATCATCATGGAGAAATAATTTTCATAAAATTGACTCTTATATATTCTTTCACACTTTTAGCATCATCTGAATTGTTGTGTTGGGACTTATAACTTCCCTTTGATGAATTAATTTTTCCACTATTCAAGTCATTTGTATAACATATATCCCAAATTTGACCATAGTTGTACTCCAAATACTCCAAAACTACACCTAAATCTCATAGTTCCCTTAACCTTATCCCTTATTTTAGTGTAACATTTAACCACTTATTAACCCTAACCATAACATTGAGTGTCATATAAATGAAATTGTAAACCTTGGATCCTAACTTTAACTCTTACTCTATATATGATTGTACTAATCATTTAGTAAATTATATACCTTAGCCTAACCCTATACGTACAAGTAACTAGAAATAAAAAAAAATCATAAGTGATAATATGTATATACACACACCTAGAGAGAGAGAGAGAGAGAGAGAGAGAGAGAGATTAGGGGTGTATCTAGAGAGCATTAAGGGAGAGAGAGATTAGGAGGAGTATCTAGAAAGTCGGGTGGGAGAGAGAAGTGGGTGTATCTAGATAGAGATTAGAGAGACAGATTAGTGGGGCATTACTAGAGACTACAAAGAGAGAGGGCATATTTAGATAGTGGGGGGAGATTTAATGGGTGTAGTTAGAGAGAGAGAGAGGGAGAGAGAGGTGGGAGAGAGAGAGGGGGGGAGGAATTACATTATTAAAAAGGTTAATAACTTGTATCACAATAACACTAATCATGGGAACTATAATAGAACTAACCCACATTAAAATTTAACCTGTCAATTATCCTAACACCAAGGTAAAGTGTAATAATAGCACTAACATCAGCTATAATATTATTAGTAACCCAAAAATTATCTTAACCGCAATAATAACACAAACCCTAACTCTAACTCTAACTCTAACTAGATAATTCTAATTTTAACCCTAACCCTAACCCTAACCCTAACTCTAACTCTAACTCTATCTCTAACTTTAATTCTCCCCCTAACCCTAACCTTAACCCTTTATAATCCTAAATCTAATGCTAATTCTAACCCTAACCCTAATTCTAGCCCTAACCCTAAGCCTTACTATAACTCTAATCCTAACTCTAATTCTAACTCTAATGCTAATTATAACCCTAAATCTAACCCTAATTTTAACCCATATTCTAACTCTAACCCTAACTCTAACTCCAACTCTATCTCTAACCCTAACCCTACCCCTACCCCAAATTTTAACCCTAACTCTAACTCTAACTCTAACCCTAACTATAATTATAACTCTAACTCTAATTGTAACCCTAACTCTAACCCTAACTCTAACCCTAATCCTACCCATAATCCTAATCCTAATACTATATATAATGCTAATCCTAACCCTAACACTATATGTAACTCTAACTCTAATCCTAACCCTAATTCTAATCATAAACCCAATCCTAATTCTAACCCTAACTCTAACTCTAAACCTAAATCTAACCCTAACTCCAGCCTTAACCCTAAATCTGACCCTAACTCCAACTCAATCTCCAACTTTAACTCTAACTTGATCACTAACTCTAACTCTAATTCTAAACCTAACCCTAACCCTAACCCTAGCCTCAATTCTAGCCCCAATTCTAACCCTAACACTAACACTAACACTAACACTAAAACTAACACTAATTATAACCCTAACCCTAATGCTAACCATAACTCTAACCATAACCCTTATGCTAACCATAATCCTAGCCCTAATTCTAACCCTACCTCTAACTCCAAGTCTTGTTCTAATTCTAATTCTAACTCTAACTATAGCTCAAATCCTACCTCTAAATCTAACCCTAACCCTAACCCTAATTCTAACCCTAACTTTATTTGTAACCCTAATTCTAGCCCTAACCCTAATTGTTACCCTTACCCTAACTCTAGCTCTAACTCAATATGTAACCCTAATTATATTTGTAACCCTAATTCTAACCCTAACCCTAATTCTAACTCTAACTATAATTGTAACTCTAATTCTACCCCTAATCCTAACTTGAACCTATATAACCCTAACTCTAACCCTAATTCTAACCCTAACCCCAATTCTAGCTCTAACCCTAACCTAATTCTAACCCTAACTATAACTCTATTTCTAACTCTAACCCTAACTATAAATCTAACTCTAATTCTTACCCTAACCCTAACCCTAACCCTAATTCTAACCCTAACTCTAACTCTAATGCTAATTCTAATCCTAACCCTAATTCTAACCCAGATTCTTACCCTAAATCTAACTAACTCTAACTCTAACTCTAACTTTATCCCTAATTCTAACCCTACCCTTAATTCTAACCCTAACTCTAACCCTAACTCTAATCAAACCCTATCCCTTACCCTAATTTTCATCCTAAGGCTAACCCTAACTCTAACTCTAACCCTAACCCTAACCTTAACACTAACCCTAACCTTAATTCTATCCTTAACCCTAACCTTAACTCTAACTCTAACCCTAACCCTAACCTTAATACTAACCTTAACCATAAACATTAATTTGTCCCTAAATCTAACTCTACCATAATTGGACTCTAACCATAACCCTAACCCTAACTTTAATCTTGGCTCAAAACTTTTCCCTAACCATAACTCTAGAACCTTAACCCTTACTCAAGCCCTAACCCTAACCCTAACCCTAACCCTAGCCCTACTATAACCCTAACCCTAACCATAACCATAAGTCTAACCCTAACCTTAACTATGAGCATATCTCTAACCCTAAACTTAATCATAAACATAACTCTATCCCTAACTCTAACCCTAACCCTAACCCTAACTTTAATCCTAACTAAAACCCTGACCCTAATCCTAAATCTAACCTTAACCCTGACTCAAACCCTAACCCTGTCCCTACAATAACCCTAACTCTAGCCCTATAATAACCCTAACCCTAACCATAACCATAACCATAACCCTAACCCTAACCTTAACCATGAGCATAACTCTAACCCTAAATCTAACTCTACCATAATTGGACTCTAACCATAACCCTAACCCTTACTTGAATCCTGACTGAAACCCTAACCTTGACTCTAACCTTAACCTTGACTCAAACACTAACCCCAGCCTTACTATAACACTAACCCTAACCATAACCATAACTCTAACCTTAACCTTAACTATGAGCATAACTTTAACCCTAACCTTAACCATAAACATAACTCTAATATGAACCTTATCCATAACCATAACTCTAACCCTAACCTTAACCATAAACATAACTATAAACCAAACCTTAACCATAACTCTAACAATAACCATAACCGTAACTCTAACCCTAACCTTAATCATAACTCAAACCCTAACCCTAACTCCAGCCCTAACCCTAATGCTAACCCTAGCCCTTATTCTATCCCTAAGGTTAACATTAATTGTAATGGTAACTTTGTCCCTAACCATATATCTATGTTTGACTATAACATTTTACATTACAATATGCCAAAAAGAAAATTACTTTTTTAAAACTATAATCCTACCCCTAACTCTAACCCTAAATATAACCCTAACTATAAATCTAACTCTACCATAATTAGACTCTAATCCTAACCCTAATCCTTAGTTTAACCTTCACTAAAACCATAACCTAACCCTAACTCTAACCTTAACACTGACTCAAAACTCTAACTCTAACCTTAACACTAACTCAAAACTCTAATTCTAACCTTAACCCTTACTTTAATCTAGACATAAACCATAGCCCTAACCCTAACCCTAACCTTAACTCCAACTCAAACCCTTACCCTAACCTTAACCCTAATGTAACTCTATATACAACCCTAACTCTAAATATAAACCTAACCTTAACCATCACCCTAAAACTAACCCTTTCTCTACCCCTTTCTCTAACTCTAACCGTAAATCTAATTTTAACCCTAACCCTAATCCTAATTATAACCCTAATTATAACCCTAATTTCAACTCTAACTTTAGCCCTTATTCGAGCTCCAATTCTAACTCTACCTCTAACTCAAACCATAACTCTAATTCTAATCCTAACCCTAACTATATTTTTAACCTAAACCCTTATTCTTACCCTCGCCCTTACCTAACCCTAACCCTAACTCTAATTCTAACCCTGACTATATTTGTAACCCTAATTCTAACCCTAATCCTAACATTAACTCTAACTCTAATTCTAAACCTAACCCTAACAAGATTCATAATTTGAAAAATAACCCTAGCCTGAACCCTAATGCTAATCCTGACTCTAATTGTAACTCTATTCCTGACCATAACTCTAACCCTATCCATAACTCAAACCCTAACAATAGCCCCAACCCTAACACTAACCCTAACCCTAACTATAACTCTACTCTTCAATATAACATTTTATGTAACAATATGCTTAAAATAAAACTAAATTAAAGTGATGCAAATAAACACCATATATAGAATTAAAAAATAAAATATTCAAGAATAATTTTACAGTAAGTTTACACTATTACATTTTTATAGTAAGTTTATACAATTGTATTTAAAAAGAAATAAATAATTCAGCACTAACTTTTAAAAAATAGAAAAAAATTTAAAAAATACTTTTCCTGTTGCACCACAATTGCTACTAGCTTATATATACCTCTATATATATTATGCCGAGAGTAATCGTTCTCGAGGTGCCTATTTTCATTTTCCATAAATCCCAATTGTGATTAAAATAACCTTGGGATTAAATGAAAATACTCACCTCGAGAATGATTACTCTCGGCGTAATATATATAGAGGTATATATAAGCTAGTTGTAGGTCACTTGTAAGAGAGACATTGAGTTTCTCGTTTGACATAAGTGAGGCTCATAATCTTACTAGTTGGAACAAACCTTGTTTTATGAGTTATTTTCTCTTAAATTTATCTGCCAATTCAGTTGATGACTATAGCCATTCAAGGCTAAATTGATGTCATACTAATACACTAGAATGTCTATATTGTTCCTTTTTGTATTGTGATATATATTTTTCTCCACAATGATAACAGACATTTGTTGTCTCATTTGGTTATTTTATCACTAGACTAATTTATAACAAATGGATATTTTATCAAATGACTAGTTTCTTCAAGACATGTTTCCTGTCTTTTTTGGTTCAAAGGAAATAAATTCAATTCAAATTCTTATCTTATAAGGTCATCATACTATTTTGTATTTGTGAATTAATTATATTCAAGTAATTTTTTCATAAGAAAAGATGTGCGTGGATTGTAGTTATACTTGTGATTTTTTAATGAAATATTTAAGACAAGTAGGAGTTGCCAAAGAATGATGACTAAGGGATTTATTCTTAAGGTTCTAGTTACTTATTAAGTTATATTTCTCTTGTGGCAGATTGATAGAGATGAACAAAAAGGAATATTTGGAAGAACATGCTTTATGCCTCAGCAAGAAAGAGAAACAAGAAAGTTTTTAGGCTAAGATGAAAGAAGCTCCAAAAGAGAATATTGAATATTACTTTTGACCCTTCAGATGTTTGAATATTTCTTTCAATATTTCTTTCAATATCATCACAATATTAGTTTGAATATTTCTTGATTAGATTATATGAATCTTTCTATCAATATTTTCATATTCACATCCTACAATCCACCATCAAAATGAATAAAAGAGGGAAGAAAATGATTAATCTAACTGAAATATTGTCAAGCTATATGGAAATGTTTGAATGAATGTTTCATGACAAATAGAGATATGATACATGGTTTAATTGTATATAAATAGATGGGACATAGCCATGGAAGGTAGTACAACATACAAAAGTATAGACCAAATTGTTGCTTACAGAAAAACCCAAAATACTTGGGCAAATTCACAAGTAGATTTCAAGAAATCAATGGTATTTTTCAGCACCATGGTACCTTGCCATTCAAGGTTGGTCATCTGATATGATATTTATTTCTAATTTTACTCAACAAGTTTTAAATTTTCATTATCATGCACTATAGTAAATCACACTGCATTGTTCAGAGTTTTCATTTATTCATGACAAAATTTCTATCATAATTTGATTGCATGAAACTTCTTTCCAAGAATGTTGTTTGCCATATACCATGATCTATCATTAGAATAAAGAAAGTATAACAGTAGACAAAGAGAAGATCATAAAGTATAATTCATAGCATTGGTAGAAATAATTCACACAATCAAGCCCTAAAATGTTTTTCATGATTAATTTCAATATGAACATGTCTGCTTGAACTCTAGTGAACATTTGCATACAATCCTCCATTATCATTTCAAGTGTCAATACTGAAACAAGTTGTGAACAACACAAGTTTTCCTCTTGTTTTGTTAGATATAATAGGAATGTCCCAACTACACAAGGATGCACATCCCTATAAATATGGTGGTGGTATTGTCTTCTAAATATGTTTCAATGGACTCTTACTTGATAACATTTCCTTCTACTACTTGGAATGAGTGATGGGATGGAAGTGTTGACTAAGTGCTTAAAGCTAGTATTATTCAATGGTATAAAGTGTGGAAGAAAACTTAGATTATAGGTGTGTGTCTTGTTTCTTTCTTCTTATTTGATGGTTTTGTTTTAATCCTAAAAAAAGATGACTAGATATTATTACTATTTCTAATAGGGCTATGTAGTTGTTCCTAATGTTGATTCCACAATTTCTTCTTCATTTATATATTTGGTTGTATATATTTTTATCGCTGAAGTTTACTTCCATTTATTTTGTCCCCTTTTTTGATTGTTGGCATTTAACTCCATACATATGATATATCATTTCTATTGAAGTGTTGCAACTCTTATATATCCAATAGATGTTTCTCTTTATTCTTAACAAATATTGGGCTCTTTGTGCAAAGCTGTATATTTTACGCACTTTATTAATATGAATCATAGCTTAGATGATGATGTGATTCATATAGATGAATCTTATGAATATATAAAGCACAATCAACTTATACATGTGACTACATATTGTATCCATTATTTTGATTCTCCTACCTTTGCCTATAATTATCTACCCTAGTTTCTGAGAATCTCCATTATTGAAAGGTGGTCAGTGTATGGGTTCCCATTCCTACATTTTTTGGTGACCACATTTATATATAATATAGATTTCTTCTCATTTGTTTGTGTGCACACCTTAATTTGATTTTCACTCCCATCCCTAAACCTGTACCTATACTAGTAGCCCTATGCCTTGTGGAAACTTGGTTATTTAATGTATGAGCAAACTGGTATTCTAGCAGCATTATTGTCCACCTCTTTCTTGTTCTCTTTTTTAGTACAAAGTTCACATGGCAATGACATGTGGACTAAAGTAAACATGTGGAGTATTATGATGATGGGTGGTGGGGCTAGCAAATGGGCTTGAAGAATATTCTCTAAAAAATAATTCATACCTATGATTCTAAAATGTCTTACTTGATGCAATTCAGCATTGCAACCCATCATGACCTATGTTAAAGATTTTATGTACACAATTTCTAACTCAAAGTTTGTTTGGTGATGATAGAGCTATTGCATCTGGTGCACTAGTGTTTCTAGTCTTGTGATATTTATTGACTTTAATGTTCATACAATAGATTGCCATTCTAAATGATTTCATTGGGTGTTTATTTCCAAAATTTAGAACAATTGACATGACTGCAAATATTGTCCTTCCTTTGCAAGGACACTAGTAAGCGATCTGTGTAACTCTTGAGTTTCTTAATTTTGAGTTGGAATAAAGGTTCAACTTCAAATTTGTTATCTTCTGGAAAGATTTTACAAACAACTAGTCTTTTCTCTTATTAGAGATAGTTTGGAAACCATTACAATTAATACAAATTCCTTATTAAGGGGGATCACATGTATGTTGTAGATGCTTAAGTAGAACATAGGGCCATCAGTTTTAGTTTCTGGGCTAACTAATTTTCCTCAAGTTTTGGAGTGTCGTGAATATATGTTAATTATTATTTTTCTTTAGGTTGTAGGTGTGGCTACATAATATGAATATAATATGTTTTCAAGTTGTACATATTAATACTAAATAATATATTATGAAATTATCTTGTTTCCCCCTCTTTTCCAAGGTAATTTGTTTATCAAGCCTAGTTTCTTTTTCATTGAATGCATATTTTTTAGAACAATATTTGAAAAGATTATGAAATGGAAAATATAATCTTTATGCTCGTATTCCAGACACATGTTTAGTTCTCTTCATTTTTGTGTAAACGATGAAAATATTTATTGAACATCTATGGGAAATATTTTTTTTGTGCTAATTGTGCATGAAATTAAAGTTGCTTCTATAATGCTACTTAGTAGGCAATATAATTTTCAATATTGTAGATATTACTAGGAATTTGAAGAATTTTGTTAAAGAAATTAATCGAACTTTATTTTTAACATAATTATGGTTGAACAAGTGATTTTTTAGTATGTACAACTTTATTCAACCATCTTTTCAATTTTCTTTGTAAAAGTGTCTAGAAAGTGCCTAATTGCAAGCCACTCGTATAGTGATGATGATGATGAGTAGAAATATATTCTATATGCTTTTGTTTGAAATACATAGAAAAGGTGCTTGGATATCTGGATTCAATGATTTTTAGTTGACTAGGTCTTGCCTTTAATATAGGTACTGGTGGAGAAAGTATTTATGGCAGACGGTTTGCAGGTTTGTCATTGTCCACTCTATTATAATTTATTACTCCACTTTGAATGGAAAATCATATTGTTAGTATTTTAATTTATTTTTTTAACTTTGCAAATGAGAATTTTCAATTAAAACATGAAGGACCTAGAATTCTTTCAATGGAAAATGCTGGAGCAAATACCAATGGATCTCAATTTTTCATTACTTTTGTTTCAACACCTCATCTTGATGGGTATTTACTTCATGCTAAAATTGTAGTCAATCGAGTTATGTTTTGCTTTTGAAAAGGAATACTTTGCCTATTTTTATAAATTATAGTTTTATAGCAACCTACATCTATGTGTAAATTGATAACTATTAATATCAAACAACTTTTTTATTTTTAACAATTGACCTACACATCCTCATAACCTTTTTTAGGCTATTCTCTATAGTGTAGTTCAATTGGTATATATACACCAATCATGTTATTTAGGAATCATGTTTGAAAAAGATAGCAATAGAAAACTACTGACATCAACAAGTGAAGAGACATCCTAGAGTATTAGGCTCTAGTTTGCATCATAGTGAAGAACACATTGAATAAATTGGGTATGACAAGATACTTCTAATAGTTTTGTTCCTACGATTTAAGTCTGATCATCCTCACATGCAGAAAGAAATTGGTAACATGCATCTACTATAATGTCCCTTGTAGAATAAATTAAATTCTACCCTCAATCTAAAAGATCTAAAAGAATCCAAAGTTGCGAGCAACCAATAATTTCTAAAGGTTATATAAAATTATATAACTAGTTATAGAAATTTGCTAGTTCACCCTTGGTTTTATTCAAATTTGAACTCCTTTACACTAGAATTTATTAATGAACACCTTATATGTTGATAGAGGAAGGTAATAGATAATATTATCCACACCCAAGTCTGCACCCTTGGTTTTATTCGAATTTGAACTCCTTTACACTAGAATTTATTAATGAACACCTTATGCATTGATAGAGGAAGGTGATAGATAATATTATCCACACCCAAGTCTCATATGATTTAAAGTAATATGTTTTGAGCACTAGTTTGTTATTGAGAGTTGACAAAAGTATGAAGATTTTGTTTTGGATATATTTTGATGTGTATAAGATAGTACTTATCTAATTGTTGTTTTCTACTTAAACCTCTATATTCTACGATGGCCTACTAATGATTTGTATGATATAATATCATAGTACTAGTGCATGTTTATTCTGGTCATAGGTGGGTCATGTACACCATTCATTGAATGTGTGCTAGGTTATGAAGCCTTTCCTATTTGAATTCTTCAAATATGTAATTGATAATTCTCCTCCAATCTTCAAGCTTATATATATACCTCCTCAATATGTTTCAATGGACTCTTTCTTGATGACATTAAGTGAATTGGTGAATGTGTGAGTAGTTATGTTTCGCATTGTCGTTGCCTTGTATAGGTCATGTTAACTAAAGTGTTGAAGGCATGAACATTGTAACCCTCATTTGACAAAACATTGGTGGGTTCATACGAAATGTTGGGTTTAACTTTATTGTTATATCTTCAAGGGTCCAATCCAATACTTTCATTGTTGTCCTTCAAATGCTATTACCTGATGTATCTTACCAAAAAATTCTACAATTTTTTATATTATATCCCGCGCCATTACTATACTATTTGGAACTCAAAAATGTTCTCCAATACTCATCCTACCTGCAACCTAACACCAGTAACCTTCAATACTTCCCGACTTCCTATTCCTAGTTACAAATTCTACATTCTTACCACTATATCTTCCCTACAAAATTCATCTACACAATGAGATCTTCATTCAATTTTCTAGGTGGCACTTCATCGTTTGTCTTCTACTTCTTCTCAGCTCTATCCTGTTTAACCTTCTTTGTTTTCCTCTTCTGTGTCAAACCAAAACTCTCCATGATACCTTCTAAAAACTTGTTCTAGTACGCTTCTCTATAAAATATGGATGTCAAACAACTTCATAGCTTCCTTTTGAAAACTCGTGAACAAAAAATAGTAATGATTGTCTTTTTATTACCAAACATACTTTATTCATGCATTTAATTTCTCACATGAATTGAAACATAAAGCCTTTTTTTACCATTGTGACAAATGAATTGACTGTCAAAAGCCACTCTATGCAATTATCTTTGCACCTTATAAAATATATTCAAATATTTGATCGTTGTAGCTCTTAGCAATAAAAATGTCTCCCTCCACTTGCTATATCTTAATCCTACAAATGGCAAACTATTTTCAATTTCATGTCTATCGCTATAGAAATGGAAACACTTCCATCGCTCATTGCTCATCACTATACCTCCATTGCACCAAATGCAATCCACAATCCATTTCAACTTAATTTTAACTTATTGTCATATCTCACAGCGATACCTCTTTTATAATACATCCATCCATCGCTATAGACTATAGCAACCACAAAGCTTCATTGCTTATCACTAAAGCACATCTATTCACTCTTCAATCACTAGTAATTGCTACATATCATAGCGACAACTTCCATCTCATCGCTAATCACCAAAGTTGAAACCCTGTCATTTTGATTCATGATAATCGTTATATCTCATGGCGATCTCCTTACTTTATCCTTGATTAGTATATTCTTTGTGTTTTCGCCGCATATAATCATTACAACAATGAGCAATAGAGATTTTGTATTGCTATAAGTCATGTCAATGAGTGTTTGCGGTGATTGAAAAGGAGGAGATATCGCTATAGAATATAGTGAACTCTTTTATCACTATATAGAGAAGGCCTAATCTTGACATAATGATGAGCAATGAGGGAAGTATATCACTATGACATATAGCGATCCCTTTTATCGCTATGTGAATAAACTGCAAAAATAATATAGCATAGAGCGATAAAGGAAGCTTATCGCTATAACATATAGAGATCATCAGTAAATGAAAAACAAATATAATCATTATAGTGATGAGAAATAGAAATGTTGTATCGCTATAAATCATGGAAATGAGTGTTTTTGGTGATAAAAAAGGAGGAGATATCGCTATAGAATATAGCAAACTCTTCTATCACTATACAGAGAATGCTTAATCTTGACATAGCAATGAGTGATGAGGAAAGTATATCACTACGACATATAGAGATCCCTTTTATCGCTATGTGAAGAAACTGCAAAAATAATATAGCGATGAGAGATAAAGGAGGCTTATTGCTATAACATATAGCGATCATTGGTAAACAAAAAATAAATGTAATTATTACAACGATGAGTGATAGAGATGTTGTATCACTATAAGTCATGGTGATGAGTATTTTGGATATTAAAAAGGAGTAGATATCTCTATAGAATATAGAAAACTCTTCTATCGCTATATAAAGAAGGCCTAATCTTGACATAGCGATGAGCGATGAGGAAAGTATATCTTTATGACATATAGCGATCCCTTTTATCACTATGTGAAGAAAATGTGAAAACAATATCCCTTGACATCTCTTTTTCCATCTTAGACGTGTATGTTTTAAAACTATTTTATGCTTTAAAACTGAAGGTTGCGAAGTGGCGATTTACTTCTATCTCTACTTCATAACAATTTATCATTCTTATTTACTTCTGGCCATGACCATGCAAAATGGGCTATCTTCAATGTTTCGTGGCTTTGTTACCCTTTTTTCTAATTGCTAGGCCAACCTTGAGATGTCCCAATTCATACCAATCACCACTTCGCAACTTTATGTCTTTATTGACCATGCTGACTCATGACACTTCAATCTCTTCATTCAAGATTTAATCGCTTCACGACAACTATTATTTTTTACACTTTACTAAATGCAATGAAGTAGCAATGATAGCACCTTAACCGTTTTCACAACATCGCTACCTCAGGAACTAACCGCATCCTAGCACTTGCAAAGGTGTGAAACTGCTCATTGCAACATTGTTGTCTGCATTCTTTACAATCACTTTCACCTGCAAAGTAGCGAAACCTTTTAGAATAAACTTTTCACAACTTCTCTGTGATTAAGGACTTAACATCTTCATCTTTTGCGATGCTACGATGACTCAAACCTAACTTTGTCGCCTCTTCATAACCACCAAATATATAATATTTTACACCTTGTGATGATGCAATAGAAATTTCTTTTAACTGTTAGATTCTCTCCATGAATTCACAACTCCAAATTTTAACTCATAGCTTAAACACACGAAGCTGCAATTATAAGCTTTTGCCACTTCACTACCATGACCTTAAGTCAAACTTAATCTCCTGTGAAGCTGTGATGGCTTAAACTTTAGTCATCCTAACTCTTTGTCAATCCTTTGCAACTTAAAATATCTTAAAATATCAAAAAGAAGGAGATATCTCTATAAGTCATGGCAATGAGTGTCTTTGGTGATAAATAAGGAGGAGATATCACTATAGAATATAGTGAACTCTTCTATTGAAAAGGAGGAGATATTGCTATATGTCATGGCAATGAGCGTTTTTAGTGATAAAAAAGGAGGAGATACCACTATAGAATATAGTGAACTCTTCTATCGAAAAGGAGGAGATATTGCTATAAGTCATGGTGATGAGTGTTTTTGGTGATTGAAAAGGAAGAGATATCACTATTGAATATAGAGAACTCTTCTATTGAAAAGGAGGAGATATCGCTATAAGTCATGGCAATGAATGTTTTTGGTGAGTGATAAAGGAGGCTTATCACTATAACCTATAGTGATCATCGACAAATGGAAAATAGATATAATCATTACAATGATGAGAGATAGAGATGTTGTATCGCTATAAGTCATGGCGATGAGTGTTTTCGGTGATCGAAAAGGAGGAGATATCAGTATAGAATATAGAGAACTCTTATATTGAAAAGGAGGAGATATCACTATAAGTTATGGCGATGAGTGTTTTTGGTGATCGAAGAAAAGGAGGAGATATCACTATAGAATATAATGAACTTTTCTATCAAAAAGGAGGAGATATCACTATAAGTCATAGCGATGAGTGTTTTTGATGATAAAAAAGGAGGAGTTATCACTATCGAATATAGAAAACTCTTCTATAGAAAAGGAGGAGATATCGCTATAAGTCATGACGATGAGTGTTTTCAGTGAGCAATAAAGGAGGCTTATCACTACAACCTATAGCGACCATCGAAAAATGGAAAACAAATACAATCATTACAGTGATGAGGGATAGAGATGTTGTATCGCTATAAACCATGGTGATGAGTATTTTTGGTGATCAAAAAGGAGAGGAAATCACTATAGAATATAGAAAACTCTTCTATCGAAAAGGAGAAGATATCACTATAAGTCATGGTGATGAGTGTTTTTGGTGATCGAAAAGGAGGAGATATTTCTATAAGTCATGGCGATGAGTGTTTTCAGCTATCAAAAAAGAGAAGGCTTATTGCTATAAAATATAGAGATCATCAACAATTTGGTCAAAATTTTGACCAAAGAGAAAATTGGTCAAATCTCGCTATAACATATAGCGATCATTGACAATTTGGTCAAAATTTTGACCAAAGCAAAAATTGGTCAAATTTTCAACAACAAAAATAGCAACAAAGTATTTTGTCGAAACTTCAACCAACATGAGTGAAAAATTTGACCAATGTTCATCAAAAAATGAGTCAAAATATACTAGTGGCTCAAAAGCAAGAACATGGTGTTGAAATAGTATAGAAAGTGCTTGACATTATAGGTCTACAAGTGAGGGTGTTGACCAATCTTGAAAACTTGAATACTAGAATGAAAGCTATCGATGATCAAACACCTATGCCAGAGTTATAACACAATGTGGAGCTAATTTCAGATATAGTAGAGGTAGATATTTAGAATTTTGATAATCAAAATTTAAGGCACGAGAGTGAAGGAGAAGGAGCAACTTTAGAAAGAGATTGTATGACAGTTTCAAAAGCTAGACAAAAATAGAGGATATTATGGGAGCAACTGGATAGAATCTAAGAAATTGTTGCAGTAGGTACTATGACATTGGAATCACTTGCAAGTGTCTTTGAGAATTTATAGTCCAAATATCAAATGCTTATAATAGTGTTTCAAGAATTGGCACAGTCTCCCTACGATGATCCCAAGTATCAAATGCTTATAAGAGTATTTCAAGGTTGGGAACCACTCCAACATCCTTTGCATGGTTTAGAGGTAATGTCATTGTGGAAGAGGCTTCTGCAAGGGAATGAGCCTTGTGATTATGACATTTACACAGAAACATAACTTGCTTCTTCAACTCCTTACACTCAACTATTTACTAAAGTTATTCTTCAATTCCTTGCATATGCAATTTTATCACCTTGGAAAACTATATTTGATCAAAATGGTTAGGAACAGTTGATTGTCTGTTTTATTGTACCTAATCTAATGACAGTTCTATGAGAATTTGAAATCAACCTAGCTAATTAGTAACTAGACCCATTTAACTAGGTTATTGCTAGTTCCTTTCTAAAAATATCTTCTATGATATGTTTTTGTAAAATCTCATGCAAACTCTGCCCATTTTTCCTAGGTCTGCATTATTTTTGTGGAGGATCTTGAGGTAAGTCACTTAGCATGGATTGAGTGAGTTTTATTATTTTATTATTTGGATTCTAGTATGTAGTTGGATCAAAAAAATTGTTGTGCTAAGATGTAATAAGAACCTTTAAAAACATCTCTAAATATACATGTTTGGAAGGAAATATAAAGAGATGCTTGTTTAGAAGGAAAATAAATGAAAATTTACATAGCCCTTGAAGAAAATTGCAGAGCTAGGGCACATAAATGAAATCACAAAGAAAGGGCACGAAACGTTAATTAAATCGCAGAACAAGGGCACAAAGATCACAAGGGCTCGACATGGCAACAAAATTGCAGAGCAAGGGCATGACAATGAAATCACAGAGCAAGGGCATGGAAATGAAATGTAGAGATCACAAGGGCACGACAACAAAATTGCAAAGCAAGGGCACGACAACAAAATGCAAAGATCACAACAATGAAATCACAAAGCAAGGGCATGACAACAAAATGTAGAGATCGTAACAACAAAATGCATTAATTACAAGGGCACAACAATGTTTAGATCTCTCCACCCTCTTTCGAGCACAACTCTCCACAATAAAAAAAAAGGGGGATGATTTATGTCATTTTTTTTTTATACTCACGCAGGTGTCGTAATTATGATGCCAACGTTAGTATTGTGACGATGTCGAGGAAAATTGCAAAAAAATATGAAAATCACCACAAATTACACTACTATTGCAAATTGTCATTGCAATTTGACCCCAAATGTTGTAGTGATGGTCCAATAGAGGTTTTCAATGGAATGATTATTCAAATCCTACACATTTATCATGCCAAACATCCTCGTACATGGGGTGAGATCCCTTCATATGCACAACATAGACACAACATGTCGATTCATAGTTCAACTAGCCATAGCCCATTTGAAGTTTGTCTAGGATATCAACCTTTAGCACCAATAAATGTTTCTATACAAGTTATGCAACTTGACTTGGTACCATGCTTGGATAAGGAGAAGGACAAAGCAATGAAGTTCATTGATAAAATTCATCATTTGTAGCACCAAGCTCATGGAATTTTAGAGCTGACCACTAAGAAGTATAAACAGAGGCATGATGAACATCGAACTCCTCATAATTTTCAGGTTGGGGATAAGATATGGTTGCATTCCAGAAGGAATGATGACAAGGCCATCATAGGAAGCTTCATCCTCTTCGCTAATATTGTCCATATAAGATCATCAAGAAAGTTGGTGAAAATGCATTTGTACTCAACTTGCCTCCATTTTTGGGTGTCCATCCAGTCTTCAATGTAGAATTGTTGAAGCCATATTTCCCTCATTTACTAGATATTGAAGATGTTGTTGAGGAAATCAATCATACAAAGTTAAATCCATAAGTTGTTAATCCACTCCAAAGTGATCAAAATATGGAGATTTTCATGAGGAATTTGAGGAACCAAATAATCTATTTGTATTGTGTGGTAAAAGCATGGCAATCTATTCAGTAGGGAAAGTGGCTTACACGTGAACAAATCTAGTTTCGTTTTCTACATCTATTGCAAAGTATAGATGAAATGGGGACTATTTCCTCTCAAGGGGGAAGGAATGATGAAAAAAAAGTCCAGGAAGATGCAAGGGATGTTGGTACAAGCAGAAATGGGAAAATACCATTTTTTTTTTGGGTATTTTCTAAGTTTTAGTATTTCACATTTTCGGAGGCCTTTGAAGCATTTTTGGGTTTCAAAAATTCTTAATAAATGTAGCACCAAATATAGAACTTTTGAATATCTTTCCACAAAATCTGACAGTTTGTGACTTTGAGCTACGAGTAGAAAGTTATGACTTTTACAAGTAGACATAATTTTCAATATAGATTTTTATTGTTTATTTTGTATTTAAATTACTTGTGGACTTTTCTTTTTCATTTCCAAGGGATAGTGGTGACCCTTGGGATCCATCAAATTTGTATAAAATCTATTTTCGAATGGAATAAATCATTTTTTGACTTGCAGAAATCCATTGTTGCAATTTAACTGTTTTCAACTAAAATCACAACATTATAGGTTATAGTCCAAGTATTATAATCTGAATTCTTAATTTAGATTAGTCCAACCAGGTAATGAAAATAAAGCTATGCAAAGCATGAAAACATTAAATGCTCATTCACATCCTGCCAGGTAATGAAAATAAAGCTATGCCATTTAAAGAAGAGCAAAATAATACATGAGAAGTTGATAACAATCTAAAAAAGAAAGCCATGTCATTTCAAGAAGAGAAGGGGTAATCTCTTTGGATAAACACAATCCTAAGAGATTTTGGAGATGGATTCAACAAAGGAAAAAGAAAAAGAAAAAAATAGTATTAGACATAATCAATAGCTTGATTATGCAAAACTCCTATATGAGTGAATACAAGACAAAAGTAGTTCTAGAATTGACAACTCTACTGAACTCTTTTTGGTGGAAGATATTAAACCAGGAATAAAAATCCTAGCAAGTAATAAAGAAAAATATGTTGATGGGATAGAAGATGAATTATTGAAATAGAATAAAACATCTTGCCTATCACATCCAGAAGTTTTTCATCAATGTCAATAAAAGTGGTTTTCTGACAGAATGGACCACTACCATGGTTATACCTCTCTACAAGAGTGACAATCTTAATAATCTCTCTAAAAACTTCATGATTATGGCGAATCCACTTCTAGATAAATTATTTGGGGTAAAGATAGCATGAAGAATCAATAGTTTGATAGAAAGGGAAAAAAAGAAAACAGAAGGGTAGACTAAGTGTAGACCAAAAAACTCTACCATCAACCACTACATCACTCTTAAACACCTTACTGAGAAATTTTGGGACCTTCAAGATAGAGTGACCTTCTCTCATTTTGTAGATTTCAGAAAAGACTTTGACACAATTCCTAGAGAAAAGTTTTGGAAAATAATGGAGGAACTTGAGATCCCAAATAAGTTTATAGCAACAATACATA
The DNA here is from genome assembly GCA_028749045.1 of Cupressus sempervirens. Taxonomy (NCBI): domain Eukaryota; kingdom Viridiplantae; phylum Streptophyta; class Pinopsida; order Cupressales; family Cupressaceae; genus Cupressus; species Cupressus sempervirens. The sequence continues at coordinate 653,552,867 of CM053789.1, read as the reverse complement.
GACTCTCTGAGTAGGTTGGAGCTAAAATCAAGACAAAAGATGACATGTTGAAATGCTTTTGTAGTGATATTGGAGAAAAATAGGGTTGCCTTATTTCACCCATTCTATTTGTCTTGCATATTGATAAACTTGAAGAATGGCTAAACAAGAATGTGTGGAGTGAGTCCAATTTTCTAAGTACGAGGTGAAGTTACTTCTTTATGCATATGATCTCATTCTAATTGCACAAACAACCAAAGATATGCAAGAACGCTAGAGGGAACTAGAGAGTTTTTGTCATGAAGTTGGGATGCTGGTAAGCACTAGCAAGAATAAAATCATGATTTTCTCTTTAGAAATGTAGCAAATTAATTTCCTCTTTGGACGAAATATGCTTGAGATTGTGGACAAATATAAATACTGAGGAATTGTCTTTCACAACAAGCTCAACTAAGAGACTTGTAAAACTATGTAGTGCCTACCCTCGTTCACATCTTTTCTGGACATTGATGCTATTATTATCAGACTGTGATAGACTAGTTTTATGTTGATGGATTAGTGGTATTGTTTTGACACTATCAAACATTATGTTATGGATTCAATGGTTATATGATGAGATCATTTAGATTTTACATTTCATGCATACATGATGATCATTATACTATTTTTAGTTATTATTGATGATTAGATGGATGGTTTATTATCTTATGTGTTTTATTATGGATACTTACCCCATACTTGCATGTGTATGGTGTGCATGTTTTCTTATTGTATGGCGTTTCTGATGTGGTTAAGGAAGGGAGTCGTAGTCACCTGCTTAGTCGAGATCTACATGATGCACCACTTCCTACCATTGTCTGTTTAGCTTAGCATTATATATATTGTATGTACATGCATGGTTTTTCTGCAGGTTGCAGGTAACAGGTATTGACTTCCCTGAATTGCTAGGATGAGCGTACCCTATTATACTATCTCAATGATAAGAGAAGGGAGATAAATTCTCAAGTCCAAATCCCAAACCCTTAAACCATTTGTCCTAGTGAGTTAGGACAAGTATCAGAGTTGAGTACCCACCGAATGTGTCGGATGACATATTTCATGATTTTTAACCCTTTAGACTGATTTTGTATGATTTGTTCTATGATGGGTTTTCATATTTTATCTTGGAGGTCTATGGTGAATTTTCTAGTAATTAAGTCTTAATAAATAGATTTAATTAATAAATTAATTATTTGAGAAAATTAATATAAAATATCATGTTATTTGATATTTTGATTGTAATTAATTAAATGAGAATTATTGAGGAAAATGAATTAAATAAAAGAAAATTAGAAATTAAAATTAATAATAATAAAATAATAATAAAGTAATAAATAAATAATAATAATAAAAGTTCTAAAAGTTAAAATGAAAGTTATAAATATTAAATAGAAATTATATAAAAAGTAAATTGGAGTTATAAGCTTGCATGGGAGTTAACACACTTTTCTATTTCTCATGTGTCAACAACACAGGGGTTAGTGCATCAATTAAGCACATGGTGTCTACAACCCTATGGCTCATCTTGACGGTTGGAAAAGACCCATGCTTAGTTGGTGACACCTTCCAGCTGTTTCTAGAAACATTCTAGAGGTTTCCTGAGAGCTCTTTATATTCAGGCATCCTTAGAAGCTTAGACATAGTGTTTGGAGTGCAATTGGAGCATTGGAGGATTCGAGAATTCTGAAGAAGGGAGCTTGCTCTGCGAATTTTCTGAGGAAGAGCGAATTAGCATCAGAATTCGAGTAGATTCTTGTGATTTTACTTATGCTATTTCTGCATCTTGCATTCCCTGTCTTCTTTGTGTCTTCCATATGTCTTCTGAGGAATTTCATATTTTTATTGTATGCATTCTCAATATAGGCAATTGAATTTATGTGGAAGTCTTTATATGCATAGATCTGAAAGAAAACGGGGCTAGGGTTTAAATTCATAGCCAAACCTATTAGATTATTTATTGGATAAATTTGAAGATCAAAGATTTAAAGGAAAATTCTGAAAATAACAATTTCTAAGTAAACTGTGTATATTCTTGAATCTGCATACACATATACGTATATATCATTATATACATATATATATGTATGTGTTGTGATGGTGATAAACTCTGCGTGTATACACACACACACACACATATACATATATATACCCATATATATATATATATATATATATATATATATATATATATATATATATATATATGTATGTATGTATATATATATATATATAGTAATCGAATGTCAAATCGCGATAGAGTTTCATGTTAATAGTATTTCATATCGCATGGGAACGTTTTTATAAAAAAATGTTATTGAAAATCGCGTTAAAATATATATATATATGATGTTGGGCGGGTATTATATACCCCACCCACCGCAGGCTTGCGAGACCGCAGTGTACCTGCGGTGCGGATGCATTGGGCCGCACGATTTTAAAATCGCATTGCGATTTGAGTTTGGTTTTAAATTATATAAATTTTTATTTGCAACGTTATTTCATATGAGATTTGGATATGAATCTCGATTTGTTGCAATATCATTAATTATTAAATGTTATTATATATATGTATATATAATTAATTATAAATGAATATTATAAAGTTCTAAATTAATGGATCACTCTTTTAATGATTTAAAATATTGATATTGAGCTTGTCAATTATGAAGAGATATTAATAATTAATTTAATTAAACTTAGTTTAATTAAGATTAGTTATTAGAATATATAATCGAAGTTTTGATTCATTGAGAGTGTCAATTTTCAAACAATGTTATATAAACAAAATATTATTAGATCAATTAGAAATTTGAGTCTAATAGTTTTGGGGAGAAAATTTTATCTATCAAACAAATACATGGGTTAGGAAAAACGTGAAATTTCTCCACTTAATATAATTTGGAAAAACGTAAATTGAGACTTTTAAATTCAAATTTGAAAACTTAGCAAAACCAAAACATGTGTTTACATTGTGTATTCTTTATGCTATTGTTTTGAGTTTTGGGTTGACTACTGTTGACCAGTATAAGACGTCTACCAGAAGCTTGGGGGTTATGTGATTGTGATGTCATGATGATGTTTTAATCTTGATCTTTATAGACCCAACCATGGTTATGTGATGGAATGCTCTATGTATTGGATATGATTACTGATTGTTATAGTTGAGATTCTTATGTATAAGACACTTGACTTAACCATTATTTTGGTCATCGATCAGTTATCCTTGGTTATTTTCTAGTCGCCATGATGGGACTGAGATGTGGATTTATTCTTGATGATGTCATGATGTGACATGTTTGACTCAACCATTTTTGGAGTCTTCGATCAATATGATTGGTATATATATATTTTGGTTATTGAGAACCATTGGATACTTTGATTATCAGTGATACTTCAGTTGCCAATAGAGAGTTGTGTTCATGATTTTCTATGGATGTTAGCTCATGGAGATTTGATGCTTTTATGCATATTTGATGATTTTATGGATTATCTTTTGTGATTTTGAGATTTATGAGTCCATGAGAATTAATGTAGGATATCTGCATGTAGTGACGGGAAGTGGTTTGCAATGGGGGCCGGGGCCCTAAGAGGCTGCCAGGGTAACTCATTGTAAGTTGGATTAATAAGTGATAACATTCACACCTAATACTAACTGAATGAACCTAAAAAGATAAGTGTTTTGTTCTCACCCATGCCTTGAGCGCTTGTACAGGCTAGGATGGGAGTAGTGAGACACATGGTTGCGACCTTGCATTTCGTAGTATGCCTCATCAGTATGAGAGGATACTAGTGGCCACATGAAATCAGTATGGACCCGTGGAGTTTAGCTAACTGCCAGGGTAACTTGTACGTGATAATTGCGATGACACTTTCCCGCTTGCATAGTAGGTTCCTACATGTCATTGTGTGCCTCTGGAGATTAGATGTCAGATTTTGTGTTAGGAACCTTTGAGTTAGTATACTTTTAGGATTCTTGGACTTATGGAGATTTGTGCTATGTGATTTTGATAGCCTATTTGGGACTTGAGATTATCTCCTTAGCATGGTGGGAGTGGACCACTTAGGTACCACGTAGTCGGGTGGTATTATAGTTTTCACTCTTATCATTTTGAGATTCATTGAGACATCGTGGTTGATGCGTCCTTCATGATGGTGGATGTGTATCCTTTTTCATTGATGATTAGCATATGTTAGATGATGTTATCTTATGCTTTTATTTGCATGTTAGATTACTTCTACATATGATGTTGTATTTATTAGGAGTGACATTCCTACTATGTTAGTATCGATGATCTCTTCGGTGATTTGTAATGTTACGCACGGAGGGATAGCTAGGATCCACAATGGTCTAATGATGCTATTAACAGTTGGGAGGAACCGTGCACTTAGTTTATTATGTTTGATCTTTATGATGGATGTATATGTTCTCTATGATGTTGTATCATGTGATTGTCTCTACTTTGATGTATCATGGATTAGAATAGGATGATGTACCTTATTCTACGTATGTATATTCTTTTGAGCTTATCATACCCTGTGACATGTACAGTGGATGATTAAGTATTTGAAATGTAACGTATAAACATTGGACTTATCATTATTATTTCATGTGGATGTTGTACTAGATGGATTCATGTATGTAATTCAACGTTAAGGGATCTTAAAGAATGTAATCTGTTATTTATGTTATGTTTAATTTCAGATGGACATTGCTATTGCTTCCATTATTGTGCATAAGTTATATGTGATGTTTACTTCTATGAAAAAAAAAATGCTACTAAACTTAGTGAAACTCTAGGTTAATTCTTTGGATCCCTTGGCGGGGCATTACATTTGGTATCAGAGCCTGAGTTTCTACATTGGGAGCTCTGGGTATTTTGGAACAACTAGGACTATGAACTATTAAGTGTAATTTCCAAACTTGATCTAGGTGAATTGAAACATAGGACTCAAACTGTTACTTGGGTATTTTTCATACTTCAACACTTAGTTTCAAAATTGGAAATTTTTACTTAAACTTAAACATAGAACTGAACTTAGTACCTTGTACTATTGTAGGATGGTATCTGGGACTAGGTCTTCTGTTTGAGGCTATGGTAGAGGCCGTGGATGTGGCAAAACTATCAGTGTCCATGGGTCTACCCATGAGGGATCGGCTCATGTAGAGAGTAGGGAAGAGCACTCTAGTAGGCAGCAGGAAGAGAGTCGTACAGAGGACCAAGCTGAGTCTGAAGAGGTTGGTTTGAGACAGATGATGCAGACTATTCTAGAATGTCTACCTCCTATTCAAGAACAGCCTAAAGTGCATCAAATAGAACAAGAGCATAGACCTAGGTCTAGGAGTCCCCGGAAGGATCGTCAGAGGTCCATTGTGTCCACTCAGATGAAGGATCTTTCAAGATCCAAGGTTAAGCCTTTCAATGGGCAAGGTTCTAGTTATGTGGCCAAGCAGTGGCTTATTTCCCTCGATAGGATTTTTTCCATGTAGGAGTTCGATAGCAATGTTAAGGCAAGGTTTGCGATCACTAATCTAGAGAATTTTGGGGCCACTTGGTGGACGATAGAGGAGAAGAAGCTGGGAATCGATATGAGCAGTGTTACATGGGCATTATTCCTAGAGAGTTTTCATGAATGATTCCTACCAGAGGAATGGAAATAGCAAAGGGCTGATGAATTTCATAATCTCAGACAGTACACTTTGTTAGTGACCGAGTATGAGCGTAAGTTTTATGAGCTTATGCCTTTCTCAGGGTTCAGTGAAAATTCAGCTCAGTTGACACAACATTTTATTAGGGGTTTGAATAACTGTATTATTGGGGGAGTTAAGGTATTTGAGCCAAAAACCCTCAAGGATGCGGTGCATCGAGCTATCCTTGTTGAGCAAAGTGTCAACCTTGGTCAAGGTGGTTTTGTAGGAGCGCTAGCAGCATCAGGATCTAAAAGCAACTACAATTTAGGTGGTAACAAGAAGTTTTATTTTTCTAAGGGGAAATAGTATCAGTAGCAGTCTCAACAGACACAGCAGTAGAAGGGCTCAAATTCTCAAGCTCAAGGCGGTGTCAAAGGATCTAACACCAAGAACAATCGCAATGCTCAACATAATAAATAGAATCAGACCAATTAACCAGCTCAGAGTAGCCAGTCTTTTGTGAGCAGGAACAGTCGCCAGCAATCAAATGTACCACCTATGAGAAGAGGTTCTGGCAAAAATACGAAATTCTTTTCATGTGGTCAGATTGGACATTATGCAGCTCAGTGTCCTTAGCGAACACCTCAGTTTTTAGGACCTAGACCTATAGTTTCAGAGCCTATAGTGGGTGATGCAGGTAGAGCTCATAGATTATTTGCAGCAGTTGATCAGCGTCAGGCAGATCATCAAGGAACAGTGGTTGAAACCACAGGTGCTATTAGAGGTATATCTCTTTCAATATTGTTTGATTCAGGAGCTACATATTCATTTATTTCACCACCTATAGTTTCTAAGTGTAAGCTGGATGCGGTGAAGCAAGATCGTGGTTGGCAAGTGAAACTAGCCTCAGGCATTAAGGTTTCCACAGATTCCGTAATTCATAAGTGTGGGCTTAGTTTAGGAAGCTTCGATACGGCAATGGATCTTTGAGTCATACCCCTTGGTTCCTATGATGTGGTTTTAGGCATGGAATGGCTTGGATCTCATAGAGCCACTATAGATTGTAGGAAGAAGATCATTTTGTGCCAAGATGACCAAGGGAATGATGTGCAAATAGTTGGGATATCGAGGCCTATATCTTTGCGGATGATTTCTACTATGCAAATGAAGCAAAGTTTTCATAAGGGATGTTAGATATTTGCTGTTATGGTAAATGATCTTGATGAGGAAGATCCTGTGAGGAAGACTTTGGATCACCCGATTTTGCAGGAGTACGCGGATGTTTTTCCAAGTGAGATTCCAGGCATGCCTCCAAAGAGGGACATTGACTTCAGTATTGATCTGATTCCTAGAGCGGAGCCTATCTCTAAAGCTCCTTATCGCATGACTACACAGGAATTGGGTGAGCTACGTCTTCAGCTAGAGGAACTTCTGGCCAAAGGGAGCATTCGACCTAGTGTATCACCATGGGGAGCTCCAGTGCTCTTTGTGAAGAAGAAAGACGGTTCTTTGCGCCTTTGTATTGACTACAGACAGTTGAATAAGGTGACTATTAAGAATAGGTATCCTTTGCCTAGGATTAATGACTTATTCGATCAGATCAAGGGAGCTACAGTATTCTCCAAGAATGATCTTAAGTCGGGATACCACCAGCTTCGCATTAAGGAAGCAGATATTCACAAGACCGTTTTCGAATGCGCTATGGGCATTATGAGTTCACAGTGGTACCTTTTGGGTTGACTAATGCTCCATCGATTTTCATGAGTTTGATGAATGGTGTTTTTCGATCATATCTTGATAGGTTTGTACTTGTGTTTCTTGATGACATATTGATATATTCTAAGACTCAGAAGGAGCATGAGGAACACCTGCGGTTGGTATTGTAGTGTTTGAGGGACAATCAGCTTTATGCCAATGTAGCTAAGTGCGAATTCTTCAAATCAGAGATTCAGTATTTAGGGCATGTTATTTCAAGTGATGGTATTTCAGTGGATCCTGCAAAGATTCATACAATAATAGATTGGCCGACACCAACTAATGTGTCAGAGATTCGTAGTTTCATGGGTTTAGCTAGTTATTATTGCAGATTTGTCTAGAACTTCTCTAGGATAGCACATCCTATCACTTCTCTTCAAAGGAAAGGAAAGAAGTTCGTATGGATAGAGAAATGTGAGGAAGTTTTCCAAAAGCTCAAGGAGCTTTTGACCAGTGCACCGATTCTAGTTGTACCTGATCCAGAAGGTGATTTCATGGTATGTATAGATGCTTCTTTTGAAGGGATTGGGGCAGTGTTGATGCAGAATGGACGGGTGATTGCGTATGAATCACACAAGCTCAAGGATCATGAGTTAAATTATCCTACGCATGATCTTGAGTTAGCAGCAGTAGTTCATGCTTTGACAAGGTGGAGACATTTCTTGTTGGGGCACAGATTTGAGCTACACAACGATCATCGTAGTCTTTAATACATTTTTACTCAGCCTAATTTGAATGCTCACCAGAGGCGATGGATGGAATTTCTATGCGATTATGATTTTGAGGTTAAGTACATTCAGGGTAAGCAGAATGTGGTGGCGGATGCTTTGAGTCGCAGGAGACATGTGGTATCTTCGATGACCCTTAGTGTGGATTTGAGGAGTCGAATTCTTTAGGCACTTCTTACAGATTCTTGGTATCAGGAAGTGTGCAGAGAGATTGATTCAGGAAGATCTTTGGAAGGTAAGTTTGCAAGTTACGTTCGAGAGTCAAATAGTCTTTTGAGACATTTGGGGAGGATTTATGTTCCATTTTTGGATGAGCTTCGCACCTTGATACTGGCAGAAGCCCATCGTACACCTTACTCAGCACATCCAGGTGTTAAGAAGATGCATGTTGATTTGAGACATTTGTTCTTTTGGTCTGGGATGAAGTGAGATATTGCTGATTTTGTGGCTAGGTGTCTTGAGTGTCAGAGAGTCAAGGCAGAACACCAGCACCCAGCTGGACTTTTGCAGCCAAATCTCATTCCTTCTTGGAAGTGGGATATCATCTCCATGGATTTTATAGTAGGATTACCTATGACAGTTTGGTGTCATAATGCTATCATGGTTACCGTTGATTGGTTGACTAAGGTGGCACATTTCTCACCGATCAGGTCTTCCTACACAGTAGCTTCTATAGCTAATGTCTTTATGTGTGATATTGTGAGACTACATGGTATTCCTAGAAAGATTATTTCTGACAGGGATCCTGTATTCACATCTGCATTCTGGACATCGTTGCAGCATGAGCTTGGAGCGCAGCTAAACTTCAGTTCGGCATATCATCCAGAGACTGATGGTCAGACAGAGAGGGTGAATCAGGTTTTGGAGGATATGCTACAGATGTATGTGATGATAGGCACACACTTGGGAGGATTATCTCTACCTAGTGGAGTTTGCGTACAACAATGAATATCACAGTTCTATTGGTATGGCACCATTTCAGGCATTATATGGTTGTCCTTGTTGTACACCATTGAGTTGGGACAGTCTTGAGGATCGCATCCTGTTGGGTCCTGAGATGCTTCGTGATATGGAGCAACAGGTAGTACGTATCCGTGAGCACTTGACTATGGCACAGGATAGGTAGAAGAAGTATGCCGATGCTCATAGGACTGATAAGCAGTTTGTTGTGGGTGATAAGGTTTTCTTGAGAGTACGACCGCGAAAGAGTCTGATCCAGTACAGAAAGGGTTTTAAGCTATCACCTCGTTTTGTGGGACCATTCGAGATTCTAGAGAGGATTGGCTCGGTTGCTTATCGTCTTTCTCTACCGCCCAGCCTAGCTCGCATTCATGATGTTTTCCATGTTTCAGTGCTTTAGGAGTATATTCCTGATATTGTACATGTTCTTGATTGGAATGTGTTGCAGGTAGAGGACGGAAAACTAGCTTTGGAGCCGGTTCGTATTTTGGAGCAGCGAGAGTTGACCCTCAGGGGTCGAACCATCGAGCAGGTAAGGGTCCAATGGGACCTTACTGATGATTCTTCAGCTACTTGGGAGGATGCAGCTAGATTGAGGGAGTTATATCCCTACTTGTTTGTAGGCTTCCAGGAGTAAGCCTAACCCAAGGGGGGGTGGATGTAGTGCCTACCCTCGTTCACATCTTTTCTGGACATTGATGCTATTATTATCAAATTGTGATAGACTAGTTTTATGTTGATGGATTAGTGGTAATTGTTTTGACACTATCAGACATTATGCTATGGATTCAGTGGTTATATGATGAGATCATTTAGATTTTACATTTCATGCATACATGATGATCATTATACTATTTTCAGTTATTATTGATGATTAGATAGATGGTTTATTATCTTATGTGTTTTATTATGGATACTTACCCCATACTTGCATGTGTATGGTGTGCATGTTTTCTTACTGTATGGCGTTTCTGATATGGTTAAGGAAGGGAGTCGTAGTCACCTACTTAGTTGGGATCTACATGATGCACCACTTCTTGCCATTGTCTATTTAGCTTAGCATTATATATATTGTATGTACATGCATGGTTTTTCTGCAGGTTGCAGGTACCAGGTATCGACTTTCTTGAATTGCCAGGATGAGCGTACCCTATTATACTATCTCAATTATAAGAGAAGGGAGATAAATTCTCAAGTCCAAATCCCAAACCCTTAAACCATTTGTCCTAGTGAGTTAGGAGAAGTATCAGAGTCGAGTACCCACCGAATGTGTCGGATGACATATTTCATGATTTTTAACCCTTTAGACTGATTTTGTATGATTTGTTCTATGATGGGTTTTCATATTTTATCTTGGAGGTCTATGGTGAATTTTTTATTAATTAAGTCTTAATAAATAGATTTAATTAATAAATTAATTATTTGAGCAAATTAATATAAAATATCATGTTATTTGATATTTTGATTGTAATTAATTAAATGAAAATTATTGAGGAAAATGAATTAAATAAAAGAAAATTAGAAATTAAAATTAATAATAATAATAAAATAATAATAAAGTAATAAATAAATAATAATAATAAAAGTTATAAAAGTTAAAATGAAAGTTATAAATATTAAATAGAAATTATATAAAAAGTAAATTGGAGTTATAAGCTTGCATGAGAGTTAACACACTTTTCTATTTCTCATGTGTCAACAACACGAGGGTTAGTGCATCAATTAAGCACATGGTGTCTACAACCCTATGACTCATCTTAAAGGTTGGAAAAGACCCATGCTTAGTTGGTGACACCTTCCAGCTGTTTCTAGAAACATTCTAGAGGTTTCCTGAGAGCTCTTTATATTCAGGCATCCCTAGAAGCTTAGACATAGCGTTTGGAGTGCAATTGGAGCATTGGAGAATTCGAGAATTATGAAGAAGGGAGCTTGCTCTGCGGGTTTTCTGAGGAAGAGCGAATTAGCATCAGAATCTGGGTAGATTCTTGTGATTTTACTTATGCTATTTCCGCATCTTGCATTCCCTGTCTTCTTCGTGTCTTCCATATGTCTTCTGAGGAATTTCATATTTTTATTGTATGCATTCTCAATATGGGCAATTGAATTTATGTGGAAGTCTTTATATGCATAGATCTGAAAGAAAACGGGGCTAGGGTTTAAATTCATAGCCAAACCTATTAGATTATTTATTGGATAAATTTGAAAATCAAAGATTTAAAGGAAAATTCTGAAAATAAGAATTTCTAAGTAAACTGTGTATATTCTTGAATCTGCATACACATATACGTATATATCATTATATACATATATATATGTATGTGTTGTGATGGTGATAAACTCTGCGTGTACACACACACACACACACACACACACACACACACACATATATGCATATATATACCCATATATATATACATACATATGTATATATATACATATATAGTAATCGAATGTCAAATCGCAATAGAGTTTCATGTTAATAGTATTTCATATCGCATGGGAACATTTTTATAAAAAAATGTTATTGAAAATCGCGTTAAAATATATATATATATATATATATATATATATATATATATATATATATATATATATATATATATATATGAGATGTTGGGCGGGTATTATATACTCCACCCACCACAGGCTTGCGAGACCGCAGTGTACCTGTGATCCGTAGTGTACCTACGGTGCAGATGCATTGGGCCACACGATTTTAAAATCACATTGCGATTTGAGTTTGGTTTTAAATTATATAAAGTTTTATTTGCAACGTTATTTCATATGAGATTTGGATATGAATCTCGATTTGTTGCAATATCATTAATTATTAAATGTTATTATATATATGTATATATAATTAATTATAAATGAATATTATAAAGTTCTAAATTAATGGATCACTCTTTTAATGATTTAAAATATTGATATTGAGCTTGTCAATTATGAAGAGATATTAATAATTAATTTAATTAAACTTAGTTTAATTAAGATTAGTTATTAGAATATATAATCGAAGTTTTGATTCATTGAGAGTGTCAATTTTCAAACAATGTTATATAAACAAAATATTATTAGATCAATTAGAAAATTGAGTCTAATAGTTTTGGGGAGAAACTTTTATCTATCAAACAAATACATGGGTTAAGAAAAACGTGATATTTCTCCACTTAATATAATTTGGAAAAACGTAAACTGAGACTTTTAAATTCAAATTTGAAAACTTAGCAAAACCAAAACGTGTGTTTACATTATGTATTCTTTATGCTATTGTTTTGGGTTTTGGGTTGACTAGTGTTGACCAGTATAGGACATCTACTAGAGGCTTGGGGGTTATGTGATTGTGATGTCATGATGATGTTTTAATCTCGATCTTTATAAACCCAACCATGGTTATGTGATGGAATGCTCTATGTATTGGATGTGATTACTAATTGTTATAGTTGAGATTCTTATGTATGAGACACTTGACTTAACCATTATTTTGGTCATCGATCAATTATCCTTGGTTATTTTCTAGTCGCCATGATGGGACTAAGATGTGGATTTATTTTTGATGATGTCATGATGTGACATGTTTGACTCAACCATTTTTGGAGTCTTCGATCAGTATAATTGGTATATATATTTTTTGGTTATTGAGAACCATTGGATACTTTGATTATCAGTGATACTTCAGTTGCCAATAGAGAGCTGTTGTATTCATGATTTTCTATGAATGTTAGCTCATGGAGATTTGATGCTTTTATGCATATTTGATGATTTTATGGATTATCTTTTGTGATTTTGAGATTTATGAGTCCATGAGCATTAGGGTAGGATATTTACATGTAGTGACGGGAAGTGGCTTGCAATGGGGGTCGGGGCCCTAAGAGGCTGCCAGGGTAACTCATTGTAAGTTGGATTAATAAGTGATAACATTCACACCTAATACTAACTGAATGAACCTAAAAAGATAAGTGTTTTGTTCTCGCCCATGCCTTGAGCACTTGTACAGGCTAGGATGGGAGTAGTGAGACGCATGGTTGCGACCTTGCATTCCGTAGTATGCCTCGTCAGTATGAGAGGATATTAGTGGCCGCATGAAATCAGTATAGACCCGTGAAGTTTAGCTAACTGCCAGGGTAACTTGTACGTGATAATTGTGATGACACTTTCCCGCTTGCATAGTAGGTTCCTACATGTCATTGTGTGCCTCTGGAGATTAGATGTCAGATTTTGTGTGAGGAACCTTTGAGTTAGTATACTTTTAGGATTCCTGGTCTTATGGAGATTTGTGCTATGTGATTTTGATAGCCTGTTTGGGACTTGAGATTATCTCCTTAGCACGGTGGGAGTGGACCTCTTAGGTACCACGCGGTCGGGTGGTAGTATATTTTCCACTCTTATCATTTTGAGATTCATTGAGACATCGTGGTTGATGCGTCCTTCATGATGGTGGATGTGTATCCTTTTTCATTGATGATTAGCATATGTTAGATGATGCTATCTTATGCTTTTATTTGCATGTTAGATTACTTCTACATATGATGTTGTATTTATTAGGAGTGATATTCCTACTATGTTAGTACCGATGATCTCTTCGGTGATTTGGAATGTTACGCACGGAGGGATGGCTAGGATCCACAATGGTCTAATGATGCTATTAACGGTTGGGAGGAACCGTGCACTTAGTTTATTATGTTTGATCTTTATGATGGATGTATATGTTCTCTATGATGTTGTATCATGTGATTGTCTCTACTTTGATGTATCATGGATTAGAATAGGATGATGTACCTTATTCTATGTATGTATATTCTTTTGAGCTTGTCATACCCTGTGACATGTACAGTGGATGATTAAGTATTTGAAATGTAATGTATAAACATTGGACTTATCATTATTATTTCATGTGGATGTTGTACTAGATGGATCCATGTATGTAATTCAACGTTAAGGGATTTTAAAGAATGTAATCTGTTATTTATGTTATGTTTAATTTCAGATGGACATTGCTATTGCTTCCGTTATTGTGCATAAGTTATATGTGATGTTTACTTCTATGGAAAAAAAATAAAAAATGCTACTAAACTTAGTGAAACTCTAGGTTAATTCTTTGGATCCCTTGGCGGGGCATTACAAACTAAATGGTGCAAAGAGGATGCAAAGCTTCATTTTTGTTGTAAAACATGTGTAGACAAGCAAAACTATGGGATTGGAAAACCAAGAACACACTTTTTGGCCTATTGGTCACTCTAGTTGTGTTGTATGACTATGAAACTTGAGGGATCAACCTCTCTAACCACAAATGGATAAAATGAAAGATTACAAAAACATAGTATCACTACTAATGTCAAATCAACAAATTCCATATGAGATTTTCTTGGTTGAATCATGCATGTCCGTGATTGAAGCTTCAATGATTATTCACATGTTAAACTATTTAATAAAAGTTGGAAAAATGGATATACAATACTCGCCCAAATTATTGATCGAGGAGAGATTAGACTGCAAGAAGAAGATCCAGATGAAGTAGAATAAGGAATGGTTATATAAGTGGGACATTGACATGCAAAAATGTCCCAACATCCATGAAGACATTGACTCGTGTTGGAAAAAGTAAATGTGGAGGGAAAAAAAACTCATTGGGTAAACGAGTTCACTTCCATGAAGATAAAGACTATTATGAGTGACATACAAAAGTAAAGCTAGATTGCTAGTGGCATAGTTTTGAACCAGATCCTACCATCTGGAATGTGAGACATTTAGATGGACTCCACGACAATGGCGACACAGATGGAGGATCACACACGCGTCTCAAACATTATTGAATAAAAATCGAAGGTGCCTTTTAGACGGAAGGAACTTAAAACGACTTCTTCCAGAGGGATTTCTTTGTCCTGAAAAAAAGTATGTGCAAGAAGGAATTTTCGAGTTGAAATTGAAGAAAAGTATGCGCGAGAAGGAATTTTTGAGGTAAAATTGAAGAAACTTTGTTATTAAGTTTCAGTTTTTTCTCCATCTTCTTAAGTTTAGAATTTTGATATAAAGGATTGGCTGGTTAGCGGAAACCTAATAAAAACTCTTCCATGGATGCTCCGGCTTGGAAAACTGTGAGAGGTATTGGTAGAGAAGCTGGCGCGGGCACACAGTCAAGAGATTTTTCCACTGCATCAAGAGATGTTTTCACCGCCAAGAGTGTACACTTTCAATTGGGGTCAAAATGTGCAGCTAAATTCAAATCTTGCAAAAACCCTGAGTCATTTCCTCCTACTCCCTTCTCCTCACCTCCATTACTTTTTCCTGTTCCTCTAAAATTAAATTGGATTAACAAAACGATTGAGGAAGTCGAAGGATGCGCTGAATCTGGGATAAATGCGGATGAAAGTCGCGATGGATTGAATTGCTCAGCAATGAAAACTTCCCCCAAAATCGACAACTCCAATGCAGAAGAAAAGGAAGAAAACGTGGGAAAATGTGGCCTTCTCGGTCCTGAAGATTCACCGACGAAGGTTGCTGAGAAAAATCCGAGAAATTCAATTGAAACCCATGACAACTCGGGAACCCAAGGCAGGCAAGGCAACTGTATCTCAACGAACAATGGAAAAAAGCCAGAGATATCTGATGATTCCGAGCGAGCAAGTCATGCCAATTGGGTTGGAAGAATAATAGGGTTTGGGTTTTATTGGAAAGAAGAGAAGAAATGTGATCCAGATTCTTCTTCAAATGGAACCTCCAGCTCAAAGACAGAACAGGCTGATAACTCCTCCGGAATTTGTGAAAGTAACTGTGACTCCAATCATCCTGACCAAGGCTGTGAAGGTCGGGATGATTTTTTGTGTTATATGGGGAAACAAAAATCTACCAGTGAAGTCACTTATGACAGGGATTCCTTCTCTAAGTTACTGCATCCCGTATCTTTGCCAGAGATGAAGGTTTACGCCCAGATGGCGTTTCTCTGTGATCGGGCATATACAATTCCTCAGATTAAGGTACAAATGTTTCAAATTATCTATCTCCACGCCTACCAAGTTTTGATTTCTTGAATAGTTCCTTGCCGATTATTACAGATATTGCTTATAACAATCAATTTGCAGAGAGTTTATGGTTATAATTTATTATTATTAAGGAATAAGTGATTATGGTATATGTTGAAAAGAAATTTGCAGCAGCAATGTGTCATGGATAATAATTATTCCTTGCCGTCTATGCTTTTTAGTAGTGAAAACCTTAACTTTAATTTGTGCCCCCAGCCAGCAGAACTGTGGAAATTGTATCGACTCCGTTTCGTTTCTTCATCTGTGGACAAGACAACTCAAACAATTGCTAAAGTTGTGAGCTCGAATCCCACTGCAAATGCCGAATTGCCGTCAACTTCAATCTCTTCTGAGACAGAAGGAGAAAGCAACTCTACGGGCAATGGTGGAACTAACTCTAGGCTTTCTTTGAGCCCTAGTGTGGCTTATGAAATAGCTGCATCTGCAGCTTCCTACATACATTCACAAACAAAATACATCATACCCTTCAAATTCGAGAGAAGAAATCAAGCAGACAATGATGAAAATTTGGTTTCTGGGATAAAACAGGATGCAGTGGCAGACACGGATATTAGTCAGATGAATAAGGAAACCGAGAAGGATGCAGAAGATGCTTCGGTGGAACACAAAGCAACTTATATAAATAATAGTCAACAGAGATATATAGACTCACAAAAGGCTGAGCCCAGTGAGCTCTCTGCCATGCCCAAGTCAGAGATGGCTGCAATTGTAGCTACCTCGTCAGTCACTGCTCTATTAGCTGCTGAAAACGATGCAACCCAGGCAGCTGCAAGAGATTTGCAGCCATCATCACATCCTCCTCCTCTCTGTGAGTGGTTTATATGCGATGAAGACGGCAGCTATACCCGCTACTTCGTTATTAAGGTAAGTACAAGATGAAAATGCCTTCTTATACTAATTTACACTTCTTCATGGTCATCGATATGGTTCCAATTTTTGGACAATTCCCCTCTTTAATTCCATATGCAATCGTGATCTTTTCACATAAGATTTACATTATGATTATGTTGTCATCCTAGTTTCCCTTGTTAACAAGGATTATTAAATGTTTCGTAACCAACACTGGCTTGTAATCTTTTGAGCATCATGGTGTGCGGTACATGGTATTTTCTGGTTTTTGAGCATTTCAGAAGGCTGTTCTTGACTATCTTTGTTGTACTCTACATTCACAGGGATCTGATTCGTTAGCCTCATGGCAAGCAAACTTGTTCTTTGAGCCCATGCAATTTGAGGTATGTAGTAGAGTATCTAGATGATAAGGGTTGCATTTTGAAACCCTAATTTGGAGATTCTTTTATACTACTTCTCAATGTGTATACTGACTTACAAAGTATCATTACTGATTGAAAAGCTATATGAATGTCTCTAGGCAATGACATTGCCTGGTTGGTAACTCATACAGTCTCGGTTTATGCTGTTTTACAGGGCTTTGAAGTGTCTGTACACAGAGGAATTTATGAGGCTGCCAAGGGAATGTATGAACAACTCTTGCCTGACATTCTCTCTCATTTGAGAAGACATGGAGAGAAAGCAAAATTTCGATTCGTAGGTCACTCCTTAGGAGGAAGTCTTTCGTTGCTTCTAAATTTGATGCTGCTCATAAGAGGGGTGACCTTGCAAACATCACTACTACCAGTTGTTACATTTGGTTCTCCTTGCGTTATGTGTGGAGGCAACTACCTGCTCCAGAAATTAGGTTTGCCCAACAACCATGTGCAGGCCGTCATGATGCACAGAGATATTGTGCCCCGTTCCTTTGCTTGTAATTATCCAAATCATGTTGCTGATGTTTTGAAGAGGTTAAATTTTAGTTTCCAAGATCACCCTTGTCTTAATTTCCAGGTAAGTTTGTAGCTGGAACGATCCTTTGGGATTCGATCTCACGCTTTGTGTATACTGAAACTGCTCTGCCACTTGTTTTATTCGGTCGGTTAATTTTGTGAATGAATTGTATGTTTGAATGCAGAATATTTTGTATGGATCCATGGGTCAGCTGTTGATCTTGCAGCCACATGAGAAGTTTTCTCCTCCTCATCCATTACTACCTTCTGGATGCGGTTTTTACAGACTCCCCTTGAAGCAGGATGGTAGTGAACATGAGAATGAGCTTTCAGGCACACTTGAAGCTGAAGCTGCTCAAAGTGTCTTTTTAAACACGCCACACCCACTCGAAACTCTTAGTGATAGATGTGCTTATGGTCCTGATGGATCCATATCTAGAGATCACAATTCAATTAGTTATTTGAAAGTAATCAGCTACATTCTTAAACAACAGATAAGGCATCGAAGAAAGTTGCAAAGGGAGCAAAGGAGGCAGGTATGGTTGTCTTTGGTCACTACAGATTCTTCCAAGTCTTCACAGAGGCCCTTCAAAGTAGCTAAGGAGAATGAACTGTCTGAAGATTTAATAGGTGATGCCTCTTTGATGAAGTTCAATGGAACCTGGATATGATTTGATTCAAATGTTTTGAAACAATGTATGGTTTATCTGTAATACCTTCAGAATTCCAATAATTTAAACCATTAGCATTCTTATGACAGATCGAAGAAGGATTTTGGAGCACAATATTACCTGAAAAAAAATCACCTTGTCCAAGATGGAATTTTTTGTCATGGCGCAGTGATGTTGTCCTGCTAAAACTGTTCTTTAACAGGGTTAAATTCTTTGTACCTGCAAATGTTGTACATAGATATTCTTTGCAACAAGTTTGAAAGAAAGACCAATCACAAAATTTTATCTCAATGGGCATAGGTGAGAAATATTGACATGCACTTTTTAAATCTAGTTTTCCTGTCAATAAACATTCGAATTGAATTTTCCTAACAAGAACTGTGAATAATTCAAATATATGAGATTTGTACTAGTGTCATTTACATATGTATGTGTTAACGTACATTTGCTTGTGATATTATGATATGTAATTGGGATATCAGGTATTCGGATGTCGTATTCCCAACCTTGAATTTATTTTATTGATTCAAAAGTGTAACTTTAGGTTTAAGGGTTTATTATTTTACCCTACCTTGATGCGATAGTGAGGGTAGAGAGACTGGAGAACGAGTATGTGCTCAAGTCACTCTTGGAGTTTCATGAAGGAGAAGATGGAGCATTATTCTCCAGTCAGGAGAGGCCTCATTGAGGACAAGGTGTCTTGTTCTCAACTAATGAAGCTCCAATATTTGCATGAAAAGGATAATTTGAAAAGAGAAATTTTTTATCGTCTACCTTCCAAAGTGGTTGCATATTGACTTCAAAGCTGTCAAGGAAACTCAGGTTATGGAATCAAGGTTATTAAGAGTACGAACAATCTGTAGAATACGAAGAGTATGAGGACTTACTTGATAGTTAAGGAGGCTCAAACTCTGCACCTACTCAGATATCAAAGCAACATTTCCAAGAAAATTATAATGGCATGAGATGGAAGGTTATGCCCACACAGAATGGTTTTTTTTGGCATATCATCTGCTGACCATTAGAAACAATGATCATAGAAGCATCACATGAATGTGAGAGGGGCATTAGATATGGATGTGATAGGTATCAAAGGTGTAATGGGCACTCTGGAAATGCCCAAAAACTGAACCAATTGATGAAATAGATTTTTTAAACAAACTGAAGATTGAACCGATGCTGAAATTATATTGGTTTTTAAAATGATAAAATCAAGTACAAAGCAATGTATTCCAAAGGCCAAACCCCAAGGAAATAATGTTTAGAATGTTACAAGAGAGGATGGACGTCCTCTAATGCCAAGAAAAGATATGTGAGTCACACATCCAAGTTCTTATTAAATGTCATTCACAAAAATCTGATGCTAAACAATGAGACTCTGACTTTTATTTATCCTTTTCCTTCACACTTCTAGAAGGAACTAAAACATTAATTAATTGCAAGTGCTTGAAGCTTCTCCCTTCCAATAATTAATGCACTCTCTAAAAACTCCTCCCTTGCAATACAATAATTAATTGTGCTTCTAGACAATTAAATTACTAGAAGTTTCCACATTTCCAATTACTCTAGAAGCTTCTCCCTTGTAATACAATAATTAATTAAATTAATTAAATATAAAGTCATCTTTTAATTTATTTAATGACTTTATAAGAAATTAATTTAATTTCTTTTTATGCTTCACTTAGACTTTGGAAAACGTGAAGGCTAAAAGATGGGGTCATTACAAAAGGAAGAACATAAACAATTATGAAGTATTATCAACCAAGGGCGTTCTTGATAAAAAATCAGCAACAACTCTTGAGCATCTTTTCCTCGAAGGCCACCATCCAAAATATTATATATATGGGTGGATGGATGGAAAGAGGCATGGACATAGTTGATTACAAGTTTCAGATACACACTGTTTGGTTTTCCCACCATTGAGGCAAAACACATTGAGGGTTGAATATTATGTGCCTAACATTGAGGCTCTTTAGTAGCCAAGATGTGACATGTATAATCCACAATCATGGTTAGTATACTGATTTAAATGGGTACTTGCAAGTAAAATTATATCAAGTAGGGGATTTGAGCAAATACGCAAAACAAATCCACGAAGCCCTCGAATATCTGCATGTAGAAAACCTTTCACAGAGAAGAAAAAGACAAGAGGAGGCAAGGGTTTGCTCTGAAAAATATGCAAATGTATTCTCAGATAAAGAAAAGTTCCTGGATTCATCGAGATAGGCCAGGACTTAGCGAGTCATGAGTTGGGTGACCTTGGGTGAGTCTCAGGGACCCTAACTTGGATGCCTGGGTTGTAACTTGCAGAGACATGGTGAGTCACAAGTCAAAGCCTAGCTCACTTAGTCTCAGAGCCTAGCTCACTAAGGACTCATCTGATGGCTAGTCTTTGGTGCAAAAATGGGAAAAAAAAACATTAGAATCAATGCTTCAACTTAACATTTTTTTTCCATTTCTTCATTGCAACCTTAGAAAAAACATTTCATCTCATTTTATTGAGAAGAGAAGAGGATAATTGTAAAATCAGAATAAAATAAGAATCCATAGAAGAGCAACGAACATGAAGGCAGAGTTAAAAATCTGTAAAAATTCACATTGGAATAACAAAATACTAAAATTTGTAATAATTCACATTGGAACAACAAAATACTTGCATGTGAAGCATCAAAGAATCCATACTAGCAATTTTAAAGAGCTCCCATCTCTTTGTTATTATATATGTGAAGTTTTATGGATTTTTTGGGTTTTTGGCTTTTTTTCTCTAATAATTTTTTTTTTATTGTTTTTATTTTTAAAACTTTTCAATTCAAACTCAAATGAAAGTTAGCAAATTATACTTTTTAAAGAAAAAATTGTAAATATGCATTTATTAATTTTTTACTAAATTGTTTTTTTTTTAATTTTCAACTTTGACTTTTAATTTGAAAGGAAAAGAATGAGAAGTTTTAAAAATCCTCTAGTTTTGCATTAGTTTATAACATGCAATACACATATAGTAATTTTTTTTCTAAAATTGTCTTATTGCAACATTTTGACATTAAAAAAATTGTATTTTGCCCCAATGTCTATTGCTTATCTTTCACCTAAACTTAAGTCTAAGAAAATAGGTCAAAAAGATGTTGCTTGATAATATATCGAAAAATTTTCTAGTAGAACAAGAGGGCAAGTGAAATGTAAATTATGTAAATAAATTAATAGTGGTGACATCGATAGATTTAAATACCATATTATCAAGATACGTGGCCATAATATTGAGTCGTATAAAGAAGCCCCTCTCAAGGTTGTTCGTGCATGTCATGTGCAACTAGAAACATTTGAGGAATTAAAGGAAGCAAAGAAGAGGCAAAGAGAGAGGTTAGTTAGTATTGGTTCTCATTCAGTCCAATTTGTAGGTTGTGTTGGAGAGGCTTTTACTTGCCTTAGTTTCATCCTAGTTCTCCTACTAGTGTTAGTGCTTCTACTTATGCTCCTTGTGACACTATTAGCTTTGGTCCTAGAGCTCAGAAATCTAAATTGAAAAATTATTTTGGTTCATGTACTACACCTAGTTCACAACCTTTGCTTGAGAGCATGCTTTGGAATAAGGTCTATGATGCTACAAAAAATGCAATTTGCAAGTTTTGGTATTTTTGCAACATTCCATTTATTGTAGTCAAGTAGCTCATTTTTATATGATTGTTTTAAGTTTAAAATTTATAGTTTGAACTTTTATTTCTCTAATGAATTGCTACAATTTTATTTCACATACTTATCTAATATATTTTTGATAGGACTCCTTACTAATCATGTATGATTTATGTCGTAACCATTTATAAGGAAGGTTTAAAGCCCCTATTGATGTTGAGTTAAGTGACCCATTTGTGTTAGAGATAGTTGAAGATATAAAAGGTGGATTAGAGGATTGAGAAGTGCATTGAAGCAAAAAAATGTTGCAACATCATGACAGATGATTGGACTAATAGTGTAAGAATTTTCCTTAGGGCAAAATGATGCCAAGATCAAGAAGCTCAAGAACAAAGCATAGTATGGACCAAATGATGTATGATCATAATAACAATATGAGAATGGATTGATGTACATGTACACTAGAAGTGTCTGTATATAAAGGCTTCTAGAATGACTAGGAGTTAGCAAAATGATAAGCCTCACAACTAAGCACATGTCCACCAAGAGTGGATTATCTTCCATTGAGCACATAAGTTTGTACGATGATGAGAGGATAAGCTAACATAAGTGTGTTATGTAAAAAGATGGTGTAGACACCATGTGCTTAATTAGAGTGCGAACAACTGTGTTGTCTACATGAAAACTCAATTGAATATGCAAACTCCAGTGTTGTAGACACCATGTGCTAAAATGAGTCACTTACTCATGTGTTGTCAACAAGACAACTCATATGAGTACGCATACTCCTAGGTGTCTATATGACAACTAATAAAATAATGCATTTAATCTAAGTAAACTTAAGTAAAGTGTATATAGTAATTAATTATTTACACTAACACCCCCCCTTAAGTGCAACTTAGGGGAATGCACTTAAGCTCACAAAAGCTATGATGAAAATGCAGGATGGGTTCCATCTACTAGGCCATGTTAGGTACTCATGTACAAATGCAAAGCTCTACATACAATGTGATGCAATGCAATACAATAAAATCTCTCTGAAATGGAGAAAGAGGGAAAACCTCATGGGAAAAGCCCTCCCCCAAAAAGAGAGATAAGTATAGTAAAGAAAGATGCATGTATGGATGGAGTAATCAAGACCCCCCCCCCATTATGACATATGACATGCATATATAATAGAGAATCCCTCCATAAGAAGGAAATACAAAGAAATGAAATCCCCTCCTTAGTGAGAGATCTCCTAATGATGAGTGCTTGAAGACAAAAGAGAATCCAATGCCTACAAACAACATTTCTCGCTTTAGAAAGAAGATACACCAAGTATAGGTGCAAGTATGCTTCCCATTGTGGATAGGAAGATGGATGAGGAATCCATATATAGTATGCTATGGATGGTGCCTCTGAAGTTTGCTCATATGTCGAAAAGTATTTGATGAATGTAGATGCCACAAACCAATCTGGCGGTTGCCCAAAAAAAGGTGGCAAACAAGGTAACATGTCCATGGATGAAAGTGAATCAAACTCCAAAGACAATTAATCATCCTCATAGGAAGATATGGGAAGAGAAGCAATGTAGCCTCCCCTCAATGATGAATACACACCCATGAAAGAAGCTCCTTGATGACTAAAGAAGTTGCACCATGAAAGCTGAATGATGTTCCTCCTTGTAGGAAGAAATGGTGCCATAGGTGTAGTAGAGAATGCTCCTCAACTTGTAGGAAGAATCCTCAGAAGATATGATGTCTAAGGAAACTGGAATACAATCTCCAAAGACTAATATGTCTCCTATGAAGTAAAAGAGTCCTTCTCCATCTGTTGTAAAGAAGTATCCATAATCATTTCAATCTCAAAAGAAAGCTCAAGTGGTTGAGGGTCAGAGTGTTCCCTCACAACAAGTGAAGAAGAAGTCTCCTCAACAAAGAGAAGATGGATGTCATCAATGATGTCCCCCGCATCTTCAATGTAAGACTCCAAAAATAACACTGCAAAATTTGGAAGGAAGTCATCCCATGAAGCTGAAATAGGAAGACATGGTATTTTTTGTTGCACTGAATTAGGAGCATTTCTGGCTGGAATTGGATCAGTAGAAACAATAGGAGCATTAGGAGGTATGATCTCAACTAGAGTTGTAGGTACCACAACTGGAGTGATTGGAGGTAGAATGTCCTCTGGGAATGGAGGAATTGTTGGATCTCCATATGCTTTCCAAAGGGTCATCCAAAGATCATAAGGTTCACTAACCTTTCTAAGGACATCAAAACTGATATTGAAACAAATGGTTTGCACAATTATGCGAATAGGCATCGGATCAATGTAAGAGGGCAGTTCTTTGGAACATAGAAAAGGAAATACTTCCTTATGCTCTCTTAGATGATCAATCATCAAAGCACTCCATTTGTGATAGTTCCCTTTCGTCAACTTCAATTTTAAACCAAACTAACACTTCTGACATGACTCCATCAAATCAATAGATATATGCACCCCCCAAAATGCAAAAAAAAAACAAAGAAACCCCTCCTAATGTATGATTTGACACTTTATACTTAGTGCGTTTACAATAGGCCACTTGCCAATTTGGGGCCTAAGTGGACTTCTAATTTTGCTAGTTACAACAACAAATATGAAGCTATATCAGAATCAACAAAATAAGACACAAGACCTCTCAAGGATCTAATTAATTACAAGTGCCGATAGGCCAAAATGAGACCAAATTTTGAAAGTACTATGTCTACTCAGAATTACTCCAAACTGATACCAAATCTGGAAAGTAGAGAAAAATAATGCATTTAAAAAAAAATAGCACCTGAATATGTGTCTAGATGAGCCCGGACTAAGCCTTTGAAGTTGTAAAAATTGGGATTTACAATTTGCAGAAAAATTCAGGAACAGAGATCTCAAACAACCTGCACCAATGTAGATCACAAAATTTTACCCTAAAACAAAAAAAATTGCTCGAAAAAGGAGTCCGTATGAGGGAGATATCGTTGTTTGAAAATCACCTATGTAATTATTTTACTTGAATCGCTACTGTTGCACCTCCAAAAATCATTTAACTCTAGATTTCACCTCAGATGTCCGATTTTGATGAAACAAAAGTTGATTTGGGGGTTTTTTGACCTTTTGAATATGATGCCAATATCTGATTGCAAATCTGAAAATCAATTGCACAGATTTGAAGAGATCATACCAATTTTGCAAATCAGGCTTTTGGGTTCTGGTTTGCAAAAAAAAAATTGCCTCAATTTTGACTATGGCCAAGGGTAGGCAAATTTATAGTCAAAATTCACCGAATCGATGCTTCGGATGCAATGGTGAGGTCTTCTTTGGCTCTAGACACTCCCAATAGCTGCAGATACTTTGAATCTGAATCATGGTCCTTCAAGAGGTGAAGCAAAAATGGTCTCCAATGGCTATGAAATGACACTCCTATGTCTTTAATACCATGTAAGAATTTGGTATAGCTCTGATACCATGTAAGAATTTGCCTTAGGGAAAAATAACGCCAAGATCAAGAAGCTCAAGAACAAAGCACAATATGGACTAAATGATGTATGATCATAATAACAATATGAGAATGGATTGATATACATGTACACTAGAAGTGCCTATATATAAAGGCCTCTAGAATGACTAGGAGTTAGCAAAATGATAAGCCTCACAACTAAGCACATGTCCACCAAGAGCAATTATCCTCCATTGAGCATAGAAGTTTGTGTGATGATGAGAGGATAAGCTAACATAGGTGTGTCACGTAAAAAGATTTTGTAGACACCATGTGCTTCATTAGAGTGCGAACAACTGTGTTGTTTACATGACAACTCAGTTAAATATGCAAACTCCAGTTTTGTAGACACCATGTGCTAAAATGAGTTGCTTGCTCCAATGTTGTCAACAAGACAACTCATATGAGTACGCATACTTCTAGGTGTCTACATGGCAACTAATAAAATAATACATTTAACCTAAGTAAACTTAAGTAAAGTATAAATAGTAATTAATTACTTATGCTAACAGATAGGAGGAATAAAACACCTAAAGTTTGTTGCTTCTAGCAAATGCAATTGATAATTCTATTTTTCTATATGTAGTGATTGATTTGAATTTGATTTAGTGATTAATATTTAATTTTTTTACTTTAAGATTTATTAATTGATCTTTATCTTGCTTTATCTCCAGACTCCACCATGTTTTTAAAGTATATTAATACTTCCTCACATGTAAAAATATCACATACTTATATGAGGCTATTGAGGAAGTCATACATGAGGTGGGGGAAGAAAATGTGGTTCAAGTGGTGATGATCAATATAGCAAGTTATGTTGTTGTAGGTAAGTTTTTGATGAAGACCTACCTTTGAATAAATTTTGGTCTTTATTTGCAACCCATTGCCTTGACCTCATATTGATGGATACTAACAAGATTGAATGGATCACATCATATGTTGATAAGGCCAAAAATATTTGCAAGTTTATGTACAATCATAAATTGATCCTTAGCATAATGAGGCAATATACAAGACAAAAGGAGTTGGCTCATTCTAGTATCACAAAATTTATTTCAATTGTAACATTAACCCTTGATGTAGTCAAAGGCAAATTTGAGGTACATGTTTGTAGATGAGGAGTGGACTTCCTCAACCTATTTTGTGACCACTTTAGAGATGGATGTAGGAGATTGCATTTTTGAAGAGGCACATTTCTCAAACCCCTTGTGTAGAGATCGTGTAGGTGAATTTTAATATAAATTGTACATTATATTTTAGCATTTATTTTCAATTCATATACATACTTTTATTTTGTTTGCAACTTCACACTTTTTCTTATTTTCATTCATACTTTTTGTTTCACAATATTTGCAGTCCACCAAGCCCCTAATAGTTCTCCTATGAGTTACAAATGGAGAGAAGCTTTCTATAAGTTGCATATATGAGGGCATGGATAGGGACAAGGAGACCATTAGATTTGTAAATAGAAGAGATGAGAACAACTATTGTCCTATTTGGGTGATAATCTATAGAAGATGACACCCCCAACTCCATAAGTCCATCCATATTGTCTACTAACTAAGTCTGACATACTATTTCCACTATGATTTCAAGACAAACAAGGAGGTGGTTAAGAAGTAAAATCCACACACAATTGAGAGGGGGAAGGGAGGTGAATCAATTATGACCAATTAATACTAAATCCAAACTTATAAATCTCAAATCCAATAATTGAGACAATGATGCACAAAAAGAGAAAATCATACATCATAATACAATGATTTGTTGACTAAGGAACCCCTTGATTAGAGGAAAAACCCTAGTGGGGATGACACCCATAAGATAGTGTACTAATATATATATTCCTTATGAAAGGATGTGACCTTGTTAGGAGCCAATTGCAGTGCATTCAGTACCATAGTTCTTGTTAGAGGATATATTCATGTTAGGAGACCTTGAACCTTTGCTAGAAAGTTCTAACCCTATTAAGGTTATTAAGGAAACAAGTAGGCCCACTGCTTAAATGCTTCAACAACTATGGAGATCAAACTTTAGGATAACAAATCCAAATCAAGTGAACTAATTGATTTGCAACTTGTCAAAATAGTTTCTTTGAAGCCCAACATAATAAACCAAATCACACTCTGCTCTACTACAATTATTCATCCTTTAAGCTCATACCAACTGAACATCTACATTACATACATGATAATCAAGATGATATACAACCAAGGAAAAAAACTTTCCTTTATACCCTCACAAATAACTAATTAGACCAACTTATTGAAGCTTCCCCAATGTTCATTTAATTATATAGGACCACACTAATGCATACACACACTCATAAGCATCTTTACAAGTATTGCATAAAGGTTCCCACATGTTACAATATAATTAATACATTTTAAAATGATAATCAACATATTTTCTCAACCCAGTCGATTACCATTAAAAACATATTGCATGTTTCACAACAAAAATCATTCCAAAACAATATCAAAGCCTTGCTATCATGATCATAGGTTCATGAACAATTCTTCTACCACGATCCAAGCTTGCTAACGTTAATTCAACTCTATTGATAAGATATAGAAAATGTGCTACCATTTGTCTTTTATGTTATTTATTGCACAATGGTATGCTACCAACGTTACCAAATGAACTGTAACTCATCTAAAACTAAATATAAAATCCAATGAATATAGATATGATATCTATTTACTCATCCTTCTACACAGCTCTAAGCTCACATAGCTTATCCGGTCATGTGCCAACCTTGTTGTGCCAATAGTTACCTTGTACAATAAAAAATTGTTTTCTATCAATGATCATATAAATATATGTTGTCATTAATACAACACATAAATAGTAAATTCAATCGCCAACCAAACCTCTATTTCTAACAATCTCCCCTTTTGGCATGATGACAACATATGACGAAAAATCATCAATCCAAAAACCAATCTAAATGTTATTTTATGAATATCCTCAACCTATATAACCTTTCCAATTTTATGGATATCTTCAACAATTTCAATCTTCCTTATTGTTGTTACTCCCTCTTTTACTTAGGTTTTTCATTGAGTCTCTCCTCCTTTTTGTAGTTCTTTTGGTTTTTCATTGAATTTCTTCAGACTCTAGTCACAGTTCTCGTTGTTAGTCCGCCTAGGTCTCCGCCCTCTTGGGCTCAATTGGTATTAGTATGGATTGCCTTCACGCCTTTTAGTTTTCTTTGGATGCTCCAGCCCACCTTCTACCACCTCAGCAACAGTTGAACGAGCATGTTAGACTCAACAACTATAGACATCATATCATCACGACCTGGACGAATCCCCCAAGTGGGCTCCGTCAGCATATGGCCTTCTATGCTAAGCACTTCCTTGATATCCAAGACAAGATCATCTTACACCCTTGGTATCTCACTCATTGTTGGACTCATGTTCTTCGCATCTCTTTGGGATCCTTTAGAGTGGGATCCCTCTGGCTACATATTCAGACTGATAATCAGATTGACAGGGAGGACAAGATCTATCGCCTTTGTCACCTTGGGGAGGTTGAGACTGAGTCTCACTTTATCTTATGTTGCCCCATCTACTATGAGATTGAGGGGAGATTCTATTGTTTGTTCAAAGAGTGTTCTCTTCCCTCCTTTTTTAGATATATCGACCAACATTGTCTTGCACTTTACCTTCAGGAGACCATGCAGCTTCGTGACCACACTATATAGCTCTAGCTTTGCTTGACACCTACCCCTACATAGATCATCACCTCCTTTTTCACTCCTGTGGTTCCTACCCAAGGATTGAAGTGGCCTCTCTGCACTATCTCGATTCACACTAGATCTGTGAGACCCCACATAGATCACACACAACAACACCTCTACACTACTACTTCATGTAGACCTCAGAGGAGACCTTCTAGGGCACCTGATCATTCTAGTGCAGACTTTTCCATTCTTGACTACTTGCCTGTGAAGAGTACCTAGTTCTACTTCTTTCTTCCTTTGGTTCTTTTGTTGTTTTGCTTTCACACTCTTCCCACGAACAACGTTTGGTGCTCCCCCTTGCTGGCATTTTTTCCTTTGTATTGTTTCTAGTCTCTTAGACCCTCATTGGTATCATGTTGGACATTAATAAATTTATCTTATCTTATCTTATCCCCTTTGAGATCAACAAAAAATGTGCCAATATGCCAAAAATCAAAAAAATATGAAATGACCCCCTTTTTTTTAATATCCTTATCAAAGTACCTACACTAAATCAAGGTAATATGCAACCAAGACTATATCAAGTGCCAAAAAAAAATGTTAGGAAAAAATCAAATCATAAGATCTCTATGATTATCTCTACTCATTGTCATCACTCCTTAACAAGCATTATGTATAGATGAATGAATAATGCCCTACTTATACTGGATTAATACATTGTTGCATCAATTGTTGTGCACTAGGTGTGGACATTACCCCAAGCATACCTTTGAGATACTCAAAGGTGTCCTTTGCCAATGGTTTAGTGAATATACCTTCTATTTTCTCTTTTGTACTTACATCCTCCAATATGATTTTCTTCTTTGCAACTTTTTCTCTCAGAAAAATGATACTTAATTTCGATGCATAGTTTTTAATATAAAATAGGATTCCTAGACATACTAGATGCACCTGTGTTATCAAAATGTATAATAGTAGGTTCTGAAAAAGTAATACCTATATACTTCAACATCTGCTTCATCTATATTATTTGATTATGATTGTTAACTATTGCAACATATTATGCCACTGTTGTGGACTGAGAAATACAGTCTTGCTTCTTACTTAACAAAGATACTAACCTTCCACCAAGAAAGAATGTTCCTCCACTTGTGTTGTTTATGTCATCAATATTTCCTATCCAATTAGTATCATTATATGCATACAATGTAAAATCATTATATCTATCATTCCATAAGCTAAAATCCATAGTTCCTTTCAAATATATAAAACTCCCTTTACTAATGCAAAGTGTGTCTCTTTAAGATCTTCTTGAAATCTTGCTACTATTCTAACTGCATGAGAAATATCTAGTCTTGTGTGAGTTAATTATTGTAAGCCACCAATCATTGATCTAAAGCTTGTTTGCATATCACTAGGTGAATCATCTTTGTTAGAAAATTTGCATCCAGTTATCATAGGTGTTTCAACAGGTTTGCAATTTTCCATACCAAATCTCATGAATAACTCTTTAATATACTTAGTCTAAGATATAAAAATGCCATCTTTAGTTTGTGTTATTTGCAATCCTAGAAATTAGTTCATCTCACCAATCATAGAGATATCAAATTCATCTTTCATTTCATCAGAAAAATTGTTAGTTGCCTCATCATTACCACAAAAAATGATATCATCAAAAAATACTTTAATGATTAACTAAGCA
The DNA here is from genome assembly GCA_028749045.1 of Cupressus sempervirens. Classification (NCBI taxonomy): domain Eukaryota; kingdom Viridiplantae; phylum Streptophyta; class Pinopsida; order Cupressales; family Cupressaceae; genus Cupressus; species Cupressus sempervirens. The sequence continues at coordinate 653,521,766 of CM053789.1, read as the reverse complement.
TATGAATTAGTCCCCAATTACATGCTACTATTTGCATTTCCTATCTTAAGACCTAAACTCAATAAATATTTATCTAATATAGCATACTGTAGTCTAGTTTCTTTCTTCAATCCATACAATGCCTTCTTTAGCTTGCATACCATGTCTTTTTCTCTAGTCAATGGAAATCCACCATGTTGTTCAATGTACACCTCTTCCTCAAGTTCTTTATTTAAGAAAGATTATTTTGCATCCATCTAATACACTTTGAAATTCTTGTTAGATGCGTAAACAAAAAATATTCTTGCTACATGGGAAAAGGTTTCTTCAAAACCTATACCTTCTTATAGTGAATAGCCCTTACATACCAACCTTGCTTTATTCCTTACAACTTCACTTTTCTCATCCATTTTGTTCCCGAAAACCCATTTTTCCCAATAGCATTCTTATCTATAGGTATAGGGATTAATTTCCATGTATTGTTCTTTTCTATTTGCTCGAGCTCTTTTTTCTTTGCATTTATCCAAAATTCATCCTACCTGCTTCATCAATAGTCTTAATTTTAACTTGTGAAATCAAACAAATTTCTTCTCTTACTTTTTCTCTTGTCATCACCCCTCTATTAACATTATCAATAATCATATTATTAGGATGGTTCCTTGCAACATATTTAGGCGTTCTTTATTGTTCTCTAGGTTCCTCAATCTATACTTGTATTCCATCATCCATTTCAAATAATTATTCTTGTTTTGTATTCTGATTTAACTTTGGTCTCTAACTTGTAATAACTTGATTTGAATCATCATCAGAATCATATTCAAATATTCCTTCATGTTGAATTTATGGAGATCGCTGCAAATGTAATAGAACTACCTATGAGGTATGTGTTTTTCAAAGACATCAATCTTTCTTTTATTTATATTGTGAATGAGACATGGAGAGATGTGCCCTCATGGGAGTTTTCTATTCATTAATATATACTCTATTAGTTAATACAATTATATATATATATATATATATATATATATATATATATCACACACACACACACACAAACAATAGTACTATCTCATAGATTTATCTAACTGAAGCTACCAAACATCAACATTTCTTGCACTTGAATTCTTTCATCAATCCTACCATTTGCACTCAACAATCTTCTTTAGTCTTTGATGATAACATATATATGGCTTACTCTTAGTAGAATAGCCAAGGAATATGCCTTTATCACTTCTAGGATCAAATTTCCCTATATCATCTTTCCTTTCGATATAACATTTTGTGACAAAAATTATGAAGTATTTAACAGTGTATAGGAGGAAATGAATCCACTACCTTATACAAATATGAAGGGTGAAAACCATGATTGGCTTCCAAATGTAGGCCCAAGTAACACAAGTTAAGGTGTTCATTTGTGACCTATGCAAAATGGGTGAATTTCTTGGAATTACTTATTCCCCACCTCCATAAAGAAAGGGCTCTATGTAGGTAGATATGCAATATAAATTGAAAATAAAGGAATGGAAATAGAAAAGGGAAGAATACAACTTTATAAATACATTGTCTTATGGTATCATAAATTGTTGAAACTTGGTTTTGGTCATGAAACTAAAATATGAAAAACTTAGAAATTGTTTGGCTTTAGGGAAGAGTTGACTTTTTAGGTCGGGGAATAAATGCATACTAGTCTAAAAATGGGGAAGAAATGCACCCTAGTCCTCTTGTGCTTGATTGCAAAACTGATTTCAAATCTTTTATGTTTGGAAAAAAAGGTATCCCAATTTGCACTCTATTTTATTTTCTAAAACCTGTAACCTATAAAAAGAAAGCTTTTTTTTTTAAATTAGGAAGGGGTTTGCTCGGTCAAACCTTGGTTGAGGATGCTCATGGAGTCTGTTGTCATGGAGGACATATTTTTTATTAAAATGTTCTGATATTTAAAATCTCCACTTTTTGCTCTAAAGATTTTTCCAGATGCAAAGCATCTATGACTGATTAGTTTTTCCTCTACTTTAGTATCCTTAAAGCACATAATTCAAATCAACTGTTGATTTTTGCATGTATAAAAAATTTTAATTTCTTTTTTAATTTTAGTTGGTTAGTATTATAGAAAGAGTTTATATAGTTAGTATGTTATGGTTATTGTATTTGTTGTTTATACAGAATTTGTTCTTTTATATAATTAATTGTTCTACTAATTACAAAGTACTAGTTGTTTGTTGTTAAAGATCAATATATTTGAAGCAACATCAAATTTTAAGATTATATTTTAGATTTAAAATACTTTATGGTTTATTTAAAAAAACTATGATCTATATGGTATTATATTAAAAAATTATAATTGTCAATGACAAAGGCAAAATAAAGCTTAGGATAAAGTACAAATAGGAATAATTAGATGCAATTCCAATAATAACATCCATGCATTTGATTCAGGATTTGGCAAATCGGCTTGACTGTATTACTGCCTAAATAGTTCAAATCTAGAGATTGACAACCTAACATCTCCAACATTTCCAAACTTGTCACACAATCCATCAACAATCTTCCTTCCTAGCTTGGTTAGATCCTTGGCTATTAACTTTTCATTTAGAGAAGGCTTCAAGTGGTCCATGAAGTTACTGTATACATTTCTATTCTAATATTTTTTTTTTTCTTGAGCATCTTCTAATAAGAGGCATCCTTACAACTGAATTTTTTTTACTCTGAATTGATTAATCTAGGGGATTCTTACTAAAAATAAGAAAAATCATCAAGAATCCTAATGCATTCGCAAAATTGTTCTAGTAATCATAGTAATTATTTTATAACAACTAAAAAAAGAAAACCCCTCATAATTCTAGAAATAGAGAGCTTACATACACAAGATTAAGTTCAATTAGGGCACAAGAACTTATGATTTTCTAGCACAATTTCAAACTCAACTTCATTCTCAAAGAGCACCTTTAGATTGTTGATGATTTGTAGATAGACAGAACAATTCCTCAAGTTAAGAAGAATGAGAAAGAACCTTCAATCAATCAAATTTTATTCCCATTACCACTAGTGTTTCTTCCATTAGTTCATGTGTGAATAAATGGTTAAAAGGGTACATGATTTCAAATTTTACTTTTTTTCATCGATCTTGATGTACCCCACTTGATCATATGGAAATGAGAAGTCCATCATCTTTTGACTACTTATGTGTCACCTAGGCCCACCTTTTACCCAATCAAAAGTCACCATGTCATCGACCAAACCATGACACATCCCACTTTCTTACAACCAAGGACCCATATAAGCACCCCATGATCCATAAGGATTGATCACTTTTCATTGTAGGATCACGAAATCCACCAAATCTATTTGAAACTTAATCTCAATGTTGGAAATGTATTACATTATCTTTCAAGCACCTTTTATGTCAAGTTAAAACATCTTCATTCATTATTACCTCGTGCAGAAAGATTGAAATTTTAGTTGCTCATTCTTTACTTGCAATGAGATTTAGACTTAACACACGCTATAAACCAATTAGGAGTGTTGGCGAATTTCAGCAATATAGGCCCCAAACCAAGTCACTTGGATGACCATAGACATGTGGAAGAATCCCATGATCTTGTGATGAATAAAGATCATGCAACTTTTGTTGAGGGATCATAGGGGCCATTAGATCAACACCTCCTTTAACACAAATAAAGGAATGACATGTCTAGTCATACTTACAACATTGAAGATCTTCATTTATCGCAATTTCTAACTTCAATTACCATGAAAAGGAAATGACCAAATCATAAATTTCTTGTTTTTCTTTTGGGTAGCAATATTTTCTAGTTTTGCAGAGATACAAAAAATATTTTGTATCCACATCATGTTCACCATCATTATGTTGATTCTAGTGCGTGTGAATCTATTAAGATAGATGAAGTATATGGATTAAATCATCCATTGCAATTTCTTGTGTTCTAAAGATCCATTGAAAGGCTTCTTTTGCAACATTTTCACATCTTTAAATGTTTTTCATCTTATATTATCACATCTTCCTCATTCCTCCAAATGTTAAATCTTTCACATCATTTCTTTGAATAATATTTTTATTTAATAAATTATTTTTCCATGCATATCTTCTAGTCAATTATTTATACTTTTATTTGGAGATTTCAGCCTATTATAGTTATGTATTGTCATATTTCTACTCAATAATATTTACTCACACACACACCTTTGAAGGGTGCAAGGTTTAAGCATGTAGTCTTATATACCTTTGACAATGTTCTTGAGTAATTATTTTGTTTCTAGTTATAATTAATTTTTGTAGTTTGAATAAAACATTTCGTAGAAAAATTCCATTTTTTAATTTATTTTTGTGGTTAGAATAATTACATTTTGTTTGAAGAGTAACATAATTTAGGCAAGCTTCCTCTTTTTTTCATTTTGGAGTATTTGTGAAAGGTGGAAGGAGGTCGAATGTGGAGCTCATCTATTGATTTCACTCTCTAGAGACAATGTTGTAAAAGTAAGGCCTTGTCTCTTAACTGCACCAATATCCACTATTTTTTTTATAGCATGAGTCATTGGGATTTGTGTATATGCACACAACATGGTGATTAGAAGCCATCTCTGGCTACCTAGAGGGATATGTATTATTTGCACACATTCAAGGATCTTCATGGTTCCATGGTGGTCCATTTTAATTCTCAAAACGTTGACAACATACATGGGTCCATCTACTAGCCTACAATCTGGTCTGTAAAAGATATCAGTAATCTCATCAAGAACTCCAATAACAAGTCTTGCTTCTATCCAAGTGTTTTTTGCAAGCATGACTGACGCAAGGAGGAATTGAAAAGCTAGGGTCAGAGGCACACCTAACTATCCAAACACCATGTTGAGTAAACACAATGGAAGCACACAACAGAGAGAACAATGCCAAGGAGAGAAGGAACAAAAAAATCTTTATTGATTCATCAAATTATCAACATACATGCCTAGTTGTAAGACCTTCTAGGTTATGACCAATAAGATTTAAAATATCCTAGACTTAGAATTTTCACAAATCCTTCATTCTAACTCTTCCAGCTTCCTAGACTTTGCACTTTTCCAAGCATACCTAACCTAAGCCTAAACACCCTTATTTATACTTTGCCAAAATGACTTACAGAAGATTCTAGATCTTTACATAATAGAAGGCCGACCTATAAATGGTGTACATACATCCCAACACAATATCCTTGCATTAAATTCATGACCCAAATTAAATACATAAGTCAGCTCACATTAGGAACCAATCAAAGACAAACTTAGTCAAAGAAGGAACCAAGCATCAACAAACATTAGGTTCACTCAACACATGAAGAAACACTCAGCCACCAAAGCACTCGGTCAAAATTAAGCAACTCGGCCAACACTGAACTCGAGAGCAACTACAACTCGACAACCACTAGCACTCAACAATGACTGCAACTCGCCACTTACTGGTAGAATGAGTAAAGATGAGTAGGATAGTAAGGCAACCTAGGATGCTTTTGCATCAATAACACATTGTCCTCTGTAGAGTAGTAAATGTTTCTCTAGTTGTTCATTGTGCATATGGTTGCTATATTTTCTTGCATTATTTATTGTTGTACTTATTGCGAGTGAGCTCCTTTTGTAATAAAACTCATAATAGTGTTGAGACCTCTAACAAAGTCTAGTCCTCTAACAAGGATATATGTACTAAATGTATGTAATATACTCCTAACATGATCAAAACTTTTTACAAGGTTTTTTATTAGTGCATCATTTTGTGAGAACAATCCCCACCACGGTTTCCCTTGGCTAGGACTCCTTAGTTAATAAAATCCGGTGTTACAAGTTTCTTTGTGTAATGCACTTTACATTCCACTTTATTTATTTATATAACCCCAACCCCCCCCCCCCCGCAAAAGTATTACTTATTTCTAACAAGATTGTGGCATCAACTTGGAATAAAACTTGGGAATCAATCTCTAAGGAGTTTCCTATTACCAAACATTCAATTTTTGTGTTCATGTAATAATGGCTAGATACTCAAATATCTCAACTTTCATGCAATGTGAAAAGCACACCAAAATGAAGGAAACAACTCAATTGTTCTTTCAAAGTTTATAGGTTCATTTTAGATTAGCATCTACCATCATATTATATAGAGTCTGAAATTTTAAGCAACATGCCAACAATCTTAAACTCAATATTCAATTTTACATTGGTCTTCATCCACTTTTCAATACAAAACACTTGTGACATTAGTTTTGACCTTTGTTAAGCACATCAAATGTAGCATTAGAACCCTACCCAAATGAAATAAATATCAATTGCACTATGCAAACAATGTTTGATCAAATCACTAATATATGGCTTTTAAATATACAAGAAATGAAGAACCTTCAATCCACTAGATTATCAAGTTTTCCCAAGTTACTCATCGAAGGGAAAATAAATGCTCTAGAGATTAAATTGCAATAGTCATGCCAAACTTAATTGTCCAACTTCTCACAATGGGGACCATTATTTTTTAAGAAGAAACATATTATCCAAGAAGATTTGTAGTTTTCATCTGCACTCAATTGCATAGTTGTACTCAAAATAAGTTTTTCTCCAATTTTACCTTTACTGTCAACTTAATTAAGGACACATGGTCAAAGCCACAAAGCTTAATGCATCATTTCTACTCCTGCCAACTCCACAAATTTCAAGTCTTCTTTTCACACATGTTTAGCAATTTAATTAGAAAACAAGAGGAATATTGAAAAACGAGCAATTTATTTTGATGTAATTACCAATTTGTCCCTTCACTTTCTACTTCTATTAGAGTAAAATAGAACAAATATTTTGGTTGACACAACTATTGAATCACTACACAATTTGTTGATTCAAAGTGGATATAATCTTTTTGTCTATCTTATATGGTCCTTATATTTTGGATCTCATTGCAAAACTGAAGATTTTGGGAGTGGTAGTGGAGCAAACATTGGTTCTAGGACTAGACACCCAAGGGATTTTCCTACCACCCCAAATACCAACATATACATGTTGGTATTTTAATTTGTCACATTTGTTATAGCACAATGTGACACAATGAGGGAGGAAATCATCTTGTGAAATTCACAAGCAAAGACCCATAGTACAATCTACTCTAAAATCTAAAATAAAAACAAGCTTGAACATTGTGCAATCCATAAAAGCAATAATTTTTTATTTTTTTAAAAATCCTTATTAATATTTCAAATTCCAGAGGCAACCAATTTTTCCCCTAAAAAATCCCTATTCATTTAAAAATTGTTTACCTCATTTTTAGCAAACTTTTTGTATTTAGAGTGCATTAAAATCCTTATAAAATGGTAAAAAGGTCCTCTACAAAAAAATCACAAAATTGACTAGCAGCCCAGGACAAACTAGAGAAATAGTGCAAAAGAGAACACTTTCAAGACCAAATGAAACAAGCAAAATAGAAAGCCCAAACTGCCCAAAGTGTTTTAAGATTAGGAACCCACAACCTACAAGAAATAAGGAAAAAAAACTAAAATTTTCCTTTGCCTCCTTTCTTCTAGATCGTAGTGTCATTTCAAAACAAGGGGACTCTTTATGGTGTTTTCCAATAACTAAGATCCACACCTCCTTCACCAAAGATGCCTCTTCTTGCTAATCTTGAGAAACCAAAGCTTGGGATCCCAAGACAAAAAAAGGAAAAGAACCAACCATAGTACGACTTACAAGAGAGTTATGGATAGGTCCAAAAATGATGTTCTACATTAGAGGAGTGATGACAACATTATGTTGGATAGAATCAACAACATGCTTGACAATGCCAACAGTAGTAGTTCTCTTAGTGCAACTTAGACCCGCTTCCTCTTGCTCATCACCAACTAAAATAAAGAGCTCAACAAGATCAACACCCCCAACCCGTGTAGAAGAATATGACAATTCCTTGACCAACATAGGGCTAGCTCAAGCAATAGAAACAAAATAGCCAAGAACATTACCAAAAGACACAACTGGAACAATTTCAACAAAAGAGTCACCAACAAAACCATCTCTAGAAGAAACAAGACTAACAGAGCTAAAAGAGAAGATTGTAGTAGAGACGAAACCAACATCAGTGGGGTTCACCTCAATAGCAAGCTAAAGACTACTGCAAAACAGTTCAAAAAAAGCTCTTCTTAACAAGAGTGAAAACAATTTGTTATTTCGTCTCTTTAATTTTCTTTCTAACCTTTGGAAAACCCTAAACAAAGAAGTGGGAAGAGTAATGACACTCATCAAATAAATTTGAAAGGGCCTTAATCATTCTAAATTGTGGGAGGCATCTAAGATAGTACCCAAGTAGCTAATGAATCAATCTCTTTATGTGTCTTGCCCATGGATTCTGACACAAAACCCCTGACAAAGAAGTGGGAAGAACAATAACACTCATCAAATAAATTTGAGGCATTTAAGATAGTACCTAAGCAACTAATGAATTTTCTCGAAATCATGATTTTAATTGCTCAATCTCTCTATGTGTCTTGCCCATGGATTTTAATGCAATTTTGAATATATAATTAATATTAACATTAGTTTTAAATTGCAACTATTATGCTCTATTATAGATGGCCCTTCAATGGGAAGCAACAAACCCCTATTTTTTTATAAATAATATACTATGTTACTTTCAAAATTCAAGTAAAATTTATAATGTATTTATTTATTTTTAATATATAATTATTAAATTAAATATTTCATGAATATTGGTCTCTACCTAAAATAGGTGGTTGCCAAAGCTTAATGGCTTGCTATTCTTTTGCTTCAGCTAAGAAAAGTCTCATGTTAAATTCTACCTCGTATAATTGTTTATAAAACATAAAACATTGCATTTGTGTAATGTAATTTGATAAACTTTCACAAACATATTAAACTACCCCTACAAAACTCCTTGCCTCAATCACAATGAAATTCTTGGATCCCTTCAAAACGGTTTCCATTTTTAATAAGATAGTAGCTAGAGTATTGTCTAATAAATTTGGATAATAAATTTGATATGAATTAGCCCATGTAGACTTGGCTAATTTGACTTAACTAATATCTAATCTAAAACTGGCAACTATTTGTCAAGTTCCCTCTTAAAAAGCCTCATGTTGAACTCTACCTCATATAAAGGCTTACCAATTGTTTATTGTTTATAGAACATAAAGCATTGCAAGGCTTACCAATTGTTTATAGAACATAAAGCATTGTATTTGTGTAATGTAGTTTGATAAACTTTCACAAACATTAAACTACCCCTACAAAACTCCTTGCCTCAATCACAATGAAATTCTTGGATCACTTCAATCAAAACTGTTTCCATTTTTAATAAGATAGTAGCTAGACTATTGCATAAAGACTTGGCTAATCACAATGAAATTCTTGGATCACTTCAATCAAAACAGTTTCCATTTTAATAAGATAGTTCCATTTTTAATAAGATTGTAGCTAAACTATTGTCTAAAGACTTGGCTGATTTGACTTAACTAATATCTAATCTAAAACTGTCAACTATTTGTATTTGATTGCAAACTTGGACAACTATTTGGTGATTGCCCTCATAAAGCATTGCAAGGCTTACCAATTGTTTATAAAACATAAAGCATTAAATTTGTGTAATGTAATTTCATAAACTTTCACAAACATTAAACTACCCCTACAAAACTCCTTGCCTCAATCACAATGAAATTCTTGGATCACTTCAATCAAAATTGTTTCCATTTTTAATAATCAAAATTGTTTGATTATTGTCTAAACACTTGGCTAATCACAATGAAATTCTTGAATCACTTCAATCAAAACTGTTTCCATTTTTAATAAGATAGTAGCTAGACTATTGTCTAAAGACTTGGCTGATTTCAAACTTGGACAACTATTTGGTGATTGCCCTCTTAAAAATTTACTCTAATTAGCAATATGAATATCAACTATTTGTCAAGTTCCCTCCTAAAAATCTAATAATTTTTTATCCTTGTTACTTCATAGACACAACTAATATTTGACCTCAAAGTTTGACAACTATTTGGTGATTGCCCTCTTAAAAATTTATTTGAATATTTGTCTCTAATTAGCAATATAAATATCAAAGGAAAAATCTAAATCCTCTAAATGCTATAATTCATTGTGATCTTAGGCACTTCATAGACTTCCTCTAAATCTTACAATTCATTGTGATCTTAGGTACTTCATAGACTTCTAATATTTGAGCTCACATTTTAGGCAATTATTCATTTTAAAATGTTACATTTTCATCCTCTTAAAACAGTATAAAATACTACGTCCTTTTAGGTCTTCCAACTATTCTTCTTGCAGCTTCAAAACTCATAATAAACGGCAACTCATTTTCAAATGTTACATTTTCATCCTCTTAAAACAGTATACAATACTACTTTTTTGGCATTTTTCATCTCATCTCAAATATCCATTGAAATCAAGGGTTCTAATCTTTTTTTATTTTTTCGTCAACTTGCTCTGACTGATCCTCAACCTTGGCTTCACTATCGCTTTAAATGAAGAGCTCAGATTCATCATTTTTTTCCTTTGGTTTTGTTCCAATCTTCACCCGAGTGCATATACTAACATGGACACCACTTTTATAACATTCTATTTTGGCCTTCAAAAGAAGGTAAGCTCCAAATTATTATTATTATTATTATTTTTTTAAAATCTCATCAAGGATTTTCTTATGTGGATACCAAATGAATAAGGCATGGGCACTTGGAATCAAGTTTGCCAAAATAAAAATAAAAAGATTAATCTCACTAAAAAAATTTTGATCTTTTGCTAAATTGCTCCATATTTCCCTTTTTTCATGTTGTGCCAAATTTTTTTAATTTTTTTTTTGACTTTAACAAGCCTTACATGATTTTAGTACCAATTGAAGTGATTTTCACTAAATAAGTCTTGAATCTATACTATTGATCTTTTGACACTGTCATCTTAACACTTTTCACAGAATTAGAATAAAAAATGACTTTCTAAAAAAGTTGTGATTTATCTACTTCTCTCCTCAATCCTAAGCGCGCAAAAAAACAAAAACAAAAACAACCATTCTAAAAACATTTTAAAAAAAAAACTTTTTTGAATTTAGACTCCCTGAAGTGAAGTGAGCACTTTATGCTTGGAAGATGATCCTCCATGTGCGGAAAAGCCTATTTGCTTGAGCCTCAATCCTTCCTGTATATGCCTAGCATCTTCCTAACAGTCTTGAATTTCACCTTTTCTTTCCTCTATTAGTGCTAGAGCTAAAACCTCCAACAAGATTCAGAGCTTGATATTCTTTGTGATAAAGCAACCTGTATACATCATTAGTAGACAAATAGATACCAGCACCTAAGGAATTAACAACTTTGAGAAGAAAGATAACATAGTTGGAATTGATGTAGCAAGAATGACTTGGCATTGTGCAACAAATATGATTAAACACACAGCTTTTCAAGGGTAGAAAAGTTTGGTACCATTACTGGCTCTTTCTACAGACCATGAGATATCCATGGGTCAAAACAGGACTTTCAAAATCTCTATTGACTACAAATATTAGTATCATTATCCATCGGGTGATACAGTTGATATACAAAATAAATAAAGCACCTACATCGGAACACATAAGAAGATACATGATGAAAATGGGAAAAACAAAAAGCTATGTACTAACAAAAATGTACATGCTAGTCTAAAAATTGCATTAGTAGGCCAAGTGATATAACAATCTCTTCTCAAAATAGGGAAAGCAACCAACAAAGTCTTAATTTGGAGTCCTTCCAGATGGCTTGATGAAAAACCATGGTTCAAGAAGATAAACATAACCATTACTATAGGATTGACAAGCATAGGCCATGATATTTCCTCTTCTATATGTGTCAATCTTTCCAAGAAATTTAAGTACTCTACTTTTTTGAAATACATTAGAATATCATGATGTACCTTTACATCCATTGTAATAGCAATATTCACATAAGTTGTTTGATAACTCAAATCATGTAGCTTTCTGCAACAGTGAGACTTAGGAAGGGCTGCAATTGTTCCAGAAACATTCATGCATCTTGACCCCTAATTCTGCAGTTGTATTTTTACTTTGATATTTTCCTTCACTTCTTGTATGATCCAAAAGTTCCCAATCTATTTTAAGGTTCAACCAATTACTCCCGTCAAAACACAATTGTATATACATGTCTCCTACAGTCTGGTCATGAGGACTTTGTACCAAAATCAATTTTGACTATGCACTATCTTCCCATGAATGAGTGAAGTCTTCTTTTTATCCATATTTGCATCTTTTGTGCCATCTTCAATGACAACCTACATGTTATGCTCAGTTGGATATTCTTCATGAATTGATTTTATGTTATATCAATCATTTCTTATCTTCTATGTAAATCATTTCCCTTTCTGATATTTATCATATCATTAATTCATCTATAATTTCAAATGTTCATCTTCTTTTTTAACTTGCTTACAGTTTCTTCAAAAGATGATCCACTTTCTATATGTTTTATATTTTTGTGAATGCAACAAAATCTATAGAGGATCTTCTATAGTTACTTTAGCGGCTAAAGCAACTACAGAAGATCCTCTACTACACTTTGATGCTATAATGTCTTTAAGTGCATTTGGTGAATTCATGAAGAACGGGTAAAATTTTGAGGTTGGGATTTCTATGGGTTATGTCTCTTGCTTCCACAAAGGCAGAGAGTTCCAACATTGACCACTTCGTTTTGAGGAATCCTCAGAGAGAAGCGAAACTGCTATCTTACATGTCTCAACGACTTCTAATGTTGGAGTGGGGAAATTTTCTGCCAATGGCAAGCTTTGAGAATCTTGATCGAAGAAATAGGAAATTTTCTGCCAGTGGCAAGCTTTTAGAATAGTGTATGAATTTTGAATCTTTCAATTGTTTTTGGTCATTCTTCAGGGGGATTCATCTTATTTGACTAATAATTATTATTTAATAATATAAATATTAAATATAATATACTATATATCTATACACACACCTAAAACCTCTATAAAATAAAATTATGCATCCATCTACTAGATTCTCGTATTCACATCCACATTCGCACCCAAATCGTTAACTTAGCTTGGAGGGATACAAAATGACTACTTCCACCTGTTTGCAACCATAAAAGCCATCTTTCGGCTCATTTTGAGCTCTCTAAGTTCTTTCTCTAGTCTCTCTAATTATGCTAAGCTCTTGGCTCTCTCATACTATTGTTCTCTTGACATCTCTTGGCTCTCAAACTCTCAAAGAGAAGCTCTGCAGGATTCTACTTACATGGGAAGACCTTCAGTCCTGTCTATCTTGTTTCCATTTCTTACATTGTCTTCAATTACTCAACTCTATTATCTTACACATTTACTTATACATCTTGAAATAATATCTTGTTAAGGTAGTAGGGCTTTCCTCCCTCAAGGGAGGTTCATTTTTACTACTGGTTTGATCTCCATGCAATAAAGGCTTTCCTACATTAAGCGAGGCTCATTCTTATTGCCCGTCTTTGTGTAATAGGTGTTCTCTTCCATTAAGTGAGTATTTATTTCTAATACAAGTTAACCAAATATTTGGTGGGAAATATAAATACCATGGACACATGATAAGCTTGGCACAAGACATCAAAAGCATTGCCAAAGCTGTCCCACATAGGATACTGAACCTAGAGTGTTGTTATTGTAAGGCGAGTACATAGTCAAATAGAACACTATGACTGCTCTGTGAGTTGAACTCACATGAGAGAGGCGCTTCAGTACAAAATTAGACACGACCCCTACTATTTAGATGTAATTATAGATGACTCGTGTTTAACTGCACTGCCATAACAAAGGGCAAACACCTCCACCCTGTTAAAAACCATGGAAATAGAGGATCAGATGGAAATACTAGACTACAAAATAGATGTTGACGAATACTATAGTAAAGATAGTGGACCCTAGACATTGTCATTCATCTCCAAACTACCAAAAGGATCCTACGAAATTGAAAAGATAAGACATGCCTGACAACTAAATGAGACTCCATAAACAACAATTGAATGGCCTTGGATCGAGCATTACCAATCAATGAATACAACACAAAGGGGCTACTAGATATAACATTTCCTACACTCTTCCCTAATGAAAAAGTACAACACATGAAACTGAGAGAAAGGAAAGTGCAATTCCATGAATATGTCTCACACTTACTAAGGTTCCACGACCAAAGATTTGGAAGGCATCCTCGCTTCCAATACTTCATCTATAATCTCATGTTGTGACATCGTACACAATGACTTGCTATCATTTTCATGAAGAAAAATGGAAGAATGAAATTGTTGGGAGGTTGGTGCCTCCGTCCCCTCTAGGTGAAGTATCATTCAGCATAGACCAATGGATTTGTGACATGTGCTTAACCACCTCCCATGGATCCGTGTCTTTGGCTATTGTGACGTTTATTGACAGCTCGAGCTTTTGGTGCAACGGCAATGTTGATTCCAACAAGTGGTATCAAAGCATTGGGTTACGACTTCAAATCCCTTGGGTCAAGCTAAGGGGGGATTGTTGGGAGGATGGTGCCTGCCTCCATCCCCTCTAGATGAAGTATCATTGAGCATAGACCAATGGATTTGTGACATGTGCTTAACCACATCCTATGGATCCATGTCTCTCGTTGTTGTGACGTTCATTAACAACTCGAGCTTTTGGTGCAACGACAATGGTGATTCCAATAGAAATACCCACAACAATTGGAAACCTCTAGGCACACTTGCAAAATCTCCCAAATCCACAACTTGCAAAGCAACTCATGCCTTTCAAAGCTATGATCAGAGGTACATGGTCATATTTAACTAACCGTTGCTGAGAGCTAAAGAATTTAATCACCCAACTAGGCCCACCCACACTATTCCTTACACTAAGTGTAGCAGATACAAAACGGCCAAATCTACAATGAATTGTGGGAGGAGAAACACTCATTAGGATGTGCTTGGACAATGTTGTCAACAATCCACATATGACAACTCTATACCTACAACAAAGGTTTACTATCTTCAGTGAAGAAATTATCAAAATGTTGCTTGGTGTAAAAGACTATTGGTGTAGAACTGACTAGCAAAGTAGGGGCACCAGACACATACACAAGTTCATTTGGGTTCCAATTGCACTAGATGTTGAGAAACTTGATTGGAGAGATCACAAGAGCAAGAGCATTCTTTGATACATTGGTGACTTCTTCAAACCCCAAGGAAGTCAATAATCAAAACAACACAATATTTTGATCAATAAATGATGATCCATTCCTTTTAAACACAAATGAAATATTCACAATGAACCCCTTTGCAGACTAAGAAGAAATTGTAAATCATATCTAAAGGCACACAAAATGTAGAGAAGGAACATGCTTACAAATAAAGGGAAGAAAAATGGAATGGCATTACAGAGCCCCAGGGAAAGAGCAACATGTATCTTCACTATAATGAGATGAGAAAGGAAATGAGAAGCATGAGCTTGTAAGGAATGATAACAAGATGAACATTCATCACCATGCTATGCTATAGATTTGGAGAGCTAACATCGAATTGCCAACTTGTGGTATCAGGAATGCATGTCCTTAAGTACATTGTGAAATATGTGGCAAAAGTAGAGAGGAAATTGAAGACATGTAGTAGCATGTTGAAAGAATATCCTCAAGCCAAGAAGCATATAATCCAACAATTACAAAAAATAGGAAATTCATGATAGAGATGTGTTGGCATTAAGTTATGTTTGCCATTAGTGACAACACTTATTCATAATTATGTATGATTACCAAGTTCATCACTCAACCTCCAGTGTTTACCGAGCAATTCAGTGGTTACTAGGTTTCATAGTTCATACTGAGCATTCCAATGGTTACCAAGTGAGTTTAGTAGTGCAACAATTCAGACCGAGCAGTTAGTGGCTACTGAGCTTCGTAGTATTTATTGAGTCATCAGTTACATTGATGTGAAGCCAGTGTCTGCCAAGTGATGGGATGAGCATTGTTTGCTCAGTGAAAGCAAGGTAAACATAGTATTCAGTTCTTACCAAGTTACACTATATCTACCAAGTCTCCAATGTTCACCAATTTCAAAGCTACGTTGATTGATTAGTATGAACCGTGCCTCTATTTCTACTGAATGCATGATGATGCCAAGAAATGCATTGGATGTCGAGTATCAGAAGGTCACCAAGTTAGCTATTCAAAACCCAAGTTTCTACATTTGGGCCGACTCAATAATATTTGTGTTGACTTATGTTTTGGCCGACCTTGTAAATATGAGAATTGGGATGATATATATGTAATGTATTGTATCATTCTTAGATATGATGATAAGTAATGTTCTGAGAAGAGTGAATGTGAATCAACAACAGAGAAGAGTATTCAGCAAGGTCTATAAGGAGTAGTCAAGTTACATCTATCACAAGAGGTGATCAACATTTCAAGGATCTAATCAGCAACCAGTTGTAAGTTAGATCTACTATTTCATTCTAACAGGTGAATCAGATTCAAATCTTTTAACAGGGTAGACTTAACAGTCTTTTCTCTAAATCTCTTAATAGAGTGCATACTTCATTGTATGTTTGTAAAACCTCTAACAAGGTGGACCTAGCAATCCTAATTGCTCCTAATAGTGCAGATCATCTGAAGTGATTATTGTAAGCCTTAACAGGCCAATTTTATACTGTAGTATTGAAGTTTTGTGGGTATCATCCCCACCCTAGTTTTACTTTCTATTTGGAAGGTTTCTGGGTCACCAAATATTGTGTTCATGTGCTATGAATGTTTATCTTTTAGTTTCTCATGCATGCAGTAGATTAGATCAATTAATGGTGAATGGATTATGTTGATTAAGTGCTGAATTTGCTAAAAGTCTTTGAGGTTACTAATTCACCCCTCCCCTCTCAGTAACCTAGCTAGTGTTGATTATTTCCAACAATTGGTATCAGAGCTCTGTGGTTCTCAGGATAAAGTTTGACAGCTTGAGCAAAGATCAAGGACAATGGAGATATTCAGACTTGACAAAACTATTGAAAATGACAAGCTAGATCTGGAGATGGCCATAGCTCAACTCAAGAAAGCAAAAGAGCATCTTTCCCAATCCCTAAAAGGAAGGAAGGAAATTGCAAAAAAAATGAATGACCATCACTATGTTGAAGAAAATATTGAAGAATTTTTCCCTTCAAGTAGCTCAAATGAAGCAAATGAGGCAATCAAAGAACTCCTAAGAAAGAATGGCTCTCTGTAAGAAGAGGTAAGAAAATTGAAAAGAGAACAAGAAATTCAGTCAATAAGATTGTGTGAAATCTTGGAACAAAGGAATAAAACAAGTGAAGACTTGGAGGCAAGGAACAATGAAACTCAAAATCAATCCTTTCAGCAAGAAAGTCTTATCAATTAGCTCTCCAGTGCAAATGAGGAAATCATGAGTCTGAGATCTGAAAATGAAAGGTTAAGAAATGACTTACGCACTGAAAGACAAATCAATGAAAGATTGAAAGTTGATCTAAATTCTGAGAAGCAACTCAATGAAAGAATAATGAAATCCCAAGCAGACATGGATCAACTGAATCGGCAAAGTGAGCAAAATTTTTATAAGCAAAATGGTAAAGCGGGACTTGGATACAAAGAAGAAGGTGAATCTTCCAAACAAGGTGCTCAAAGGAATCAAAGACCTACTTGCAATCACTGTGGTAAGATAGGTCATACATCAAACAAATGTTGGAGCAATGGAAAGGCAAAATTCAATGGAAAATGCTATAATTGCAGTCAACATGGTCATAAAGCTAATTAATGCAAGGAAAAACCAAAATTTGAAGGTAAATGTCACAAATGCAAGAAACAAGGACATAAGGCATCTGAATGTAGATCTAAACCATCAATCCAGCTGAACAATTTGTAAAGGCAATATTTGGTTAGGATTACAATACTTGGTGTAGATGTCATTATTGTGGAGAATATGGACACATTAGCATAAATTGTGCAAGGCATCACTTGAGAAAGAAGGATACAACAATAAGATGTTAGACATACACTGAACTTGGTCATATAGCTAAGAATTGCATGAATATAGGTAAAGTTGAAGATGAAAAAAAAGCTAAAGCTGATAACATCAGGAAGGAGATGAGACAGTAGTGGATTCCCAAATCTACTGAGCAAGCCAATTCAAATGATGGTCATGTCACTCAAGAAGTGGGTGACTCCACCATTTCCAATTAAGTTCTTAAGGAAGAACTGGAACTGTATCTTCAAGCCACATCTTAAGCAACTCCAATGAAAGAAATGAAAGATCCAAATCAGTATTGTAAATACAAAGGGATCACAAAAAGTTTTAGCATTAGTATTCATCGAGCGAGGTTGGGAGTAACAAGTTTTGTTTGGTCACCGAGTTACAAGGCTCTACCGTGTTATTTGGATAGATAGTGGATGACAGCCTGTCAAGCACTATGTCATTATGGATCTCTTCATATTGAGCATTAATAAAAGGTTTTCATCAAAAGGGCAAAATTTTGACTTCATTTTCATCATAAATTCAGTCTATCTAGAGCAAAGCGATTTTCAGAGCATGCAGGTGATCTTGAGAGTAGTTTGCAATGAAATTTTTGAAGGAGATTTTATCAGTCTACCAAGCAATCATGGCATCCACCACCAACAGCAGCAAGGTAAAGAAAGGTTCTGAAATATTAGTGCGAGGTGTCGAATGGAAGGCTCCAAACTTCAAGCTAGTGCCAGCAATTGCGAAATCACTCGAGCCTAATGGAGGTCAATCTCAAATTTCACCAAAGGTACTTCTCATAAATGATATTTGTACTCATTTCAAATGTGTCGTACAAGAAATTGGAACCCTAGAAATGGACAGTGCCCTAGGTGAATGGAACCCTCAAACTCAAGCATAAACATTTAGAGGAGAAAGGTTTGACCCACATTCTGCACCTGCCAAGAAACTTCCAAATTAAGTGGATTAGCTATATTTTGAGCCGAGTGCACAATGGTCAGCTATGGTTAGAGCATCCTGTCTTGATAACAAAGAAGATGATTCACAGAATCATGGGTCTCCCTATGCTCAACAAGGTTAAGGTTACCAAAACCCTAGGTTGGGATGAGCTATAGAAGAAAACCCTAGCTAATGGGATGGTAGAGGACTGAAGATCAGTAATGCATTTGATATGGAACTTAGGTTTGGTATCCATATCATTGCCCATAAGATATACAGCTCTAGTCGATTGAATAGTGTGTCGTGTGAGGCTGTGGACTTAGCTTACAAAGTTGTAAAGAAGAATTTGGAGTATGATTTAGCAAATTTGATGTTGAAACAGCTTAACAAGAACATGGAAAGTATTAGGACCTCAAAGAATAATCCATGTAAATTTGGTTCTATGTTAACTTGTTTGTTCTTTTATGTACAAAATTTTTTTCCATCCAAAGGATTAGTGGGAGAAAGGATACTCTAGTTTTGTACCAAATCAATGAGTTTATTGTAGAAATGGGTGAGAATTTTGACAATATAATGGATAACTATTTTGAAGCCTTTAAGGAGAAGATGAATAACAAGTTTTGAATTCCACCAAAACTAGTTGAAGACTACAAGGACGATGTTTGTTTCATGGTTGACTGTGACAGGGTATATATTCAGGTAGTTAGGCCTAGAATTGTATGGGTGAAACCTCTTCCCTACAAGGTTAATATTGATGAAACCAAAGAGATAATTGAAGCCCTGGTGAATGAGCCAATAGATCCAAAGTTACCTGCCTTTGGAACATATGATGATGCAAAGGCCAGAATAGAGCTTGAGATCAAGCTACCTCAGGCGGTAAGCAAAGGTAAGAGGAAGATAGAAAAGTTGAAAACTACAAGTGCCCCTCTTATGCTTACCAAGGGCAAAGGAGAAGATGATGAAGAATCTGAAGAAGAAGAGCAGGAATCTAGAAAAGAAGAAGAGCATGTGAAAAAGAAAGACATGGTGATTATCACCAAGCCACCCAAGGCCTCCACAATTGTGTTTACAAGAAGATCCAAGAAGAAAGGAGGTAGTGAAATTGTATTCAGTAAGCCCCCACTCACCTTCCAAGAGAGATTGAAGCAATTAGAAGAAGGTGCAGGCATCACAAATTTCAAAGCTTTAAAGTATGAAACAAGAACTGATGCAGAGAAAATGCAGATTGAGGAGCTAGTGCTGACTAAGATGGGAAAATGGAAATATTCCCCAGATCAAATTGCCCCTCAGATTTCCAATGAATTATTGGCAAGGTTAAAACCTAGATGGGAATTAGTTGTACAGACAGCAAATGATATATATTAGCAATCTCTAGGACAATTGCTACAGAGTCTTACTAATGCAGAGGTTAAGGCAACAATGAAGGATAATGAAGGTAAAATGATGATCAAATTTCATACCTATTTGATTTTGGTAAAAGACAATGAGCATGTAGTTAAAGATGCTACTGCTATGTGGAAAAATGTTTATCATTTACACAAACCAAGTGAGGATCCAATGGAAATAAATGATGATGATAGTGAAAATGATGAAGAAGATAACACACCTTGTGTCACTATTGATGCTAAAGATTATCAGGCAGTGATGAAGGATGGTGAACAAGAGGAGGAAGAAGCTGAAGAGAAAGACAAGGAAGGAGAAGAAGAAGAGAATGATCCAGTAAGGATAGCTGCACAAGTTATAGCCTCCCTTCCTCACTCTCCACCAAAAATTGCTACATCATCTGGCATGGAGATAGCTTCAACAAGTGTAATTGCAACTTCAACAGATACATCATCTACTCAATCACTATTTGCTACCTCTCAGCTCCAGGTATCAGTAATGGAAGTGTCTACCACTTCATCTACTGAGCTACAACCCTCCTCTTCTTCAGCTCCTAAGTCAGGGACATCAGCAATATGTACAGCATCAAGTTCTACAATTTTGTCAACTTCAAATTTGAATGCTCCTATAAGTACTTCATTTGTAAATACTTCTACCGATGCTCCTATTGTATGTACTTCAATCAGTGTTCCACCTGTAATCACTTCAATTTTCGGTAGCACTTCAATTTTGGATTTTGTTAGCACTCTTATCAGTATTCCTTCAGTAGGCCCTACTCAAGTTTTCATAGCAAGCCCTACTGTTTCTACAATTGTTTCTGTTTATAAGTCCAAATCAGTAATGTCAGAAGTAGAACCAAGGACACCCCTCAAACTTTTGCTTACTGGAAAAGAAATTGATGAAGATATAGACTTGGACAAAGAGATTGAAATTCCTAAGTTGGATTTTGATAGTTCTATTGTGGAACAAATGAGATTGGTTAGCCAATTTCTGGAACAAAAAGCCAGGCAGAAGCAGTTAAGAGAGGAAAGGGATAGAGAGTTCAGGATAATTGAAAGTGCGAAGAATATCCTGACAGAGGCCATAGGAGTAGATGTTGATTCATCTCAACATATTTTGTTTCAGTTGGACGAAGCAGTGAATAAATTCAATGAGGACTCTATTGGTCAAGATAAGTTGATACAAAAGGCAGAGAAAAAGTTTGACAATAAGGTGCTCGAGCACATTGCTATTAACCAGGTAGAGCTTTCCTCAATTTTGGGTAATCTTGAAAATTCTTTTACAAATGTAACATCTCTTTTTGCCAAAATTTGTGATGTTATTGAGTACACTAAGGAAATAAAGGAAAAAATGAATAAAATTGATGAGGATTTGAAGGCCAATGCCCAAAAGTTACAGCTTGACCCCAGTTCGAGCTGTGCACATCACATAAAGGTTAGATTTTTATTAGACATGCAAGCTGAATTGTTGAGAGAGGAAGCAAGGATTAGGTCCACATTAATAGACATCCAAAACACGATCTTGGCAATCATGGACACAATGCAAAAACATATTGCATATTCAAAAATAGTGATCCATGATAACAATTTTTCTATTGCAGATCATATGATTGAACTCTCAACAAAGGTTCAAGTGGCACTTCATACCTGCAAAATTTTGCAAGAGAACTGGGATAAGACATTAGCTCTTATTCTCAAGGTACAACCTGAGTTTCTCTCACATTTTAGTGTCTCTGTATAAGTATGGTGTGTATAAATGTTTGGCATTATTGTCAAAAAGGGGGAGAGAAAGAGATATTTGTGGAGAGACATATGTACAGTACATAATAATAAAGAGAGACTTGTATATACAATATGGTACTATGCCTTATTTAATACGTACACTGTATGGGGGAGATATGTGCAAATGTATATATAGTAGAATTACAAAGAAATTTTTTGAAAAATAAAAAAAATTAGCATGTCATTATACATAAGTTTTGGCTAATAAGTGTTTTTGTCACTAATGCCAAAGGGGGAGATTGTTGGCATTAAGTTATGTTTTCCATTAGTGACAACACTTATTAATAATCTTGTATGATTACCGAGTTCATCACTCAGACTCCAGTGTGTTTACCGAGCAATTCAGTGGTTACCAGGTTTCATAGTTCATACCAAGCATTCCAATGGTTACCAAGTGAGTTCAGCAGTACAACAGTTCAGATTGAGCAGTTAGTGGTTACCGAGCTTCACAGTATTTACCGAGTCATCAGTTACTATGATGTGAAGCCAATGTCTACCGAGTGATGGGATGAGCAATGTTTGCTGAGTGAAAGCAAGGTAAACATAGTACACTATATCTACCAAGTCTCCAATGTTCACCGAGTTCAAAGCTATGTTGAGTGATTAGTATGGACTGTGCCTCTACTTCTACCAAATGCATGATGATGTCGAGTAATGTAGTGGACGTCGAGTATCAGAAGGTCACCAAGTCAGCTATTTAGAACCCAAGTTTTTACATTTGGGCCGACTCAGTAATATTTGTGTTGACTTATGTTTTAGCCGACCTTGTAAATATGAGAATTGGGATGATATATATGTAATGTATTGTATCATTCTTAGATATGATGATAAGTAATGTTCCGAGAAGAGTAAATGTGAATCAGAAACAGAGCAAAGTATTCAACAAGGTCTATAAGGAGTAGTCAAGTTACATCTATCACAAGAGGTGATCAACATTTCAAGGATCTAATCAGCAATCAGTTGTAAGTCAGATCTATTGTTTCATTCTAATAGGTGAATCGGATTCAAATCTTTTAACAGGGTAGACTTAACAGTCTTTTCTCTAAATCTCTTAATAGAGTGCATACTTCATTGTATGTTTGTAAAACCTCTGACAAGGTGGACCTAGCAGTCCTAATTGCTCCTAACAGGGTAGATCATCTGAAGTGATCATTGTAAGCCTTAACAGGCCAACTTTATACTGCAATATTGAAGTTTTGTGGGTATCATCCCCACCCCAATTTTACTTTCTATTTGGAAGGTTTCTGGGTCACCAAATATTGTGTTCATGTGCTATGAATGTTTATCTTTTAGTTTCTCATGCATGCAGTAGATTAGATCAATTAATGCTATATGGATTATGTTGATTAAGTTCTGAATTTGCTAAAAAATTTTGAGGTTACTGATACACCCCTCCCCTCTCAGTAACCTAGCTAGTCTTTGATTATTTCCAACAAGATGATAATAGAGCATGATATAGGGGCACAAGAAACATGCCACCTCTTACAAAAATTGCCACTTGTAGATTGCAGTCATCCTTTCACATCATTAAACATAGACCGTACGGTACTTTTGTACATACACAAAACAACCACCTAAGCTAGACACAGTTACATTACTCAAATCAACTAGTTCATATTCCTATTTTGCAAAGCATAAGCAAAGCCAATGGAAGCCATGACCAGTGGAGGCTATAGTTAGTGTATATCCTAGATTCGCCAGCAAACCATAGGAAGAAAAAACAACTTGAATTATTCTAAAATTGTCCGAACTTCTCTTGTACAAGCATTTTCGATGTATTGGACAAGACATAGGCCTTACAAAGGATACAATTGAATCAAGTTGGGAACAGATGAATATTACAAAGTACAACGTAAGACACATCAAACATCTCACACCAACAATCACAATGTTAGAAAGTGACAAAGAGGAAGATATAACAACAAAAGTGCACAGGATATAAATGAATGACAACTCTTATCGCAGATGGGACCAACAAATACACCAATATAAATCAGTTTGATATGCTCAGAATGTGACTTTGAGAACAACAAAACATGGGACCAAAATATGGTACCTTAGCATCTCCATGAAACAACAACCATGTTTGTAGGCACCCATAAAAGAACCCATTGGGTTGAAAGTACACTATCGAACATCAACAACCCCGAATATACATTATCAAAACAATTTTTTTTTGCCTTGGATATGATTATTCACCAAATAATAGAACCAACCACTCGCTCTTGTACATGATTATTCGAGGATCAATAGGCACTGAAAAATCATACTTGATCAAATGCATAAGATATGATCTCAACAACAAACGATCACAATATACAGCAGAACTACTTGCACTTGCCCCAACGGGAGTCATTACATTGAACATTCAAGCGGCAACTATACACTCGACATTTTAAATTCCAATCAAAGAAATGCAACCATTACAAGGTCAGCCATTAACAACATTTCAAGAGGAATTAAAGAACATCAAATATGTCCTCATCGATGAAATGAGCTTCATCAGACCAAAGCTGCTACTAAAAATAGATCTAGCAGACTCCGCCAGACATTCCCATACAACCAAAACATATGTTTTGGAGGGATCTCTATAATCTTGATTGGAGATCTCACCCAATTGCCACCCGTAATGGAAGCCCATACACGATACAAAAAAGAACCAAGCTACTATGGGAAAATTTTACAACAGTGGTCAACTTACACACATTGTTCCAACAACAATGAGTCTTAGCAACACAAAAGTTGTTTTGCCAAGCATTGCAAAACATACAAAATGTTGACCAACACAAGAGGACTGGGAGCTACTAATGACACACACACCTAGCTATATAATGCTAACCGAGGAAGAGGAATTTGACAATGCAACCCACCTATTCTCTACTAATGTTTAGGTCAATCTGCATGACAAGAAGATGCTTAAAAATCTCAATCGTCCAATTGCGCTAAGCATGGCAACCGATCCAAAAATACCAGAGGTACACATACGATAACAAACAAGGAACAACTCAGTGCTCAAGTATTGCTTTGCCAAGGCCAAAGGATCATGCTTACAACAAATATTTTGACACAAGAAGGTTGTGTAAACAAAGCATTGGGTGAGATGATAGATATCGTTTACAATAATGAATCAAAGCCACCAAACATACCCCTGTATATTGTAAAATAGATGGAAAACTACACGGGACCACCATGGAACATGGAAGACCTCAAAATGGTGCCAATAATACTAATATGTTTAGGCAGAAGAAGAAATGAATCATTAGTCCTACACAATAGTACTTATTAAAAGAATTCATAGTGGTATCTTTTGAATTTTTGTTCTTAAAAGCCTTTATGTATCGCATTGTATTCAAAAAGCTCATGCAAAATCACTTTACATTATTTGCCTGACACATGACAATAAAGACACGATAAGAATTTGTTTCCTACAACTATAAATACACACCAAAATGATAGCATGTTGTATATTGTAACATAGATGGAAAACTATATGAGACCACCATGGAACGTGGAAGTCCTCAAAATGGTGCCAATAATACCGATATCCTTAGGCAAAAGAAGAAATGAATCGTTAGTCCTACACAATAGTACTCATTAAAAAAATTCATAATATCTTTCAAATTTTTGTTCCTAAAAAGCCTCTATGTATCATTGTATTCAAAAAGCTCAAGCATAACCACTTTAAACTATTTTCCTAACACATGGCAATAAAGACATGGTAAATTTTTTTCCTACAACTATAAATACACACCAAAATGATAGCATGTTTCTTGAACCCTGAAACATTGTGAGATTATGTCTAGTACTCTAATGTGCACCTTCCATATCACAATTTACATGGTGTGTTCAATTTGTCCGCCCGTATGCTTGAGTTTTACACATTCGTCAATATATGCAAACATAAGCCAGGATTCAATTTTTTAAATTATCTGAATTCTGTATTCTTAATTTCTCTGTGTTAACTAATAGTTTTGGCATTCTATCTAATTTCACTATTAGGGATTTGCCTGTAGATTGCAGTAGTCGTAGTTACCCACACACTATCTTCATATATTATTGAGAGATTCTTTGTAGTTGTGTCTCCTCATTTTTTTGTAAGACTGTATATGGGTGGCTTCACATCTTCACAAATCTTTCAAATGGAAATGTTGGCTATAGATGTAATCCATCTAAGGTATTTACTCTAGACAAAGTTGTGAACATTAATCTGTCTTTTAGTGCTATTAATATCAACCATTTCTTTGTTGAGGGCCAACCCTTGAGATTTGTGTGTGGTGATTGCCCAAGTCATTGCAATTGGTACGTCTTATGCTGCATAAGCATATTGGTATTATTGGCACCATTTTGGGGTCTTCCATATTCCATGACAGTCCCACGTAGTTGTGTATCTATGTTACAATTTATACAGTGGTATGTTTTGAATGGTCTTGATTCATTATTGTCAATGATATCTATTATCTCACCCACTGTCATGTTTATAAGACCAACCGATATCCAAATATTTGTTGCAAGCATGATCTTTGGCCTTCAAAAAGTAATACTTGAGATTTAAGTTGTTCTTCATCTATTATTGTAATTGTACCTCTGATATTTTTGGATCTCATTGCTATGCTCAGCACAATTGGTTGATGGAGATTTTAAAGCATCTTCTTGTTGTGCAGACTAACCTACGCATTGGTAGAGAAGGGAGGGTTGCATTGTCAAACTGCTCTCATTCAGTTGGTGTTATATAGGTGTGCATGTCATTACTAGCTCCTACTCCTCAAATGTTATGCAATGCTTGATATAACAACATTTGTATTGTCGAGCTTCCTTATTGTCGGAACAATGTGTAAGCCACTATTGTAAACTTTTCCCATATTAGCTTGGTTGTCGTGTACACTCTGTACATGGGCTTGTCCACTACAAGTAGCAACTATGCGAGGTCTTCAGCCAGGATTATAGAGATCCCTCCAAAACATAGCTGTTGGTTGCATGGGAATGCTTGGTGAAGCCAGATATCTATTTTTAGTAGCAGCTTTGGTCCGATGAATCTTATTTCATCAATGAGGACATATTTTTTGCTCTTTAATTCCTCTTGAAATGTTGTCAATGCCTGACCTTATAATGGTTGAATTTCTTTGATTGTTGTTTGTAATACCAAGTGTATAGGTGTAGCTTGAATCTTCAATGCAACAACTCCCATCAGAGCAAGTGCAAGTAGTTTTGTTATGTATTGTGGGCCTCTGTTGTTGAGAGCATATTTTATGCATTTGATCAAGTATGATTTTCTAGTGCCTGTTGCTCCTCGAAAAATTATGTACAATGGCAATTTGTTGGTGCTTTTGCTATAGTGGATAGTTGTACCTAAAGTTAGTTTTTGTTGTTTTGATAATGTATATTCGGGGTGGTGGTTGTACGATAGTGTACTTTCAACCCATTGGGTTCTTTTCTAGATGTCTACAAACTTGGTTGTTGTTTAGTGAAGATGATGGGCTACCACATTTGTTTTTTTGTTATCAAAGTCACCTCTTCCAAGCATATCAAGTTCTTTTGTATTGGCATTGTTTGTTGGTCTCATCTATGGAAGGAGTTGTCATTCATTTATTTATTTTCGCTTTCATTATTGTTAATATATTCCTCTTCATCACTTTCTAACCTTTTGATTACTAGTGTGAGACATTCAATGTGCCATACATTGTACTTTGCAGCACTCATCCATTTTCAATTTGCTTCAGTTGTATCCTTTGTAAGGCCTATGTTTTGTTCAATGGATTGGAAATGCTTGTATAAGAGAAGTTTGGACCAGCAAAATAGTTCAAATTGTTTAGAGCCTTCCTCTGGTATGCTAGTGAATCGAGGATATACACTGACTATAGCCTCCACTGGTTGCCGCTTCTACTGATTCTACTTACGCTTTGCAGAGTAGGAATATGATCTAGCTGATTCGAGTAAGGCAACTGTGTCTAGTTCAAGTGGCCATTTTGTGTATGTACGAATGTAGGTGTCCAATATTTTCAGCCTCAAAGGTTGACCTTGTGATTCATTGAAGCACCATACAACCTATGTTTGTCGATGTGAAAGGAATACTGCAATCTACAAGTGACCATTTTTGTAGGAGGTAGCATGTTTCTTGTGACCCTATGTCATGCTATGTAATCACCTCTGTCATGAATTTCCTATATGCTATAATTGTTGGATTATTTTATTTTTGGCTTGAGCATATTCTTTTCAACATGTTGCTACATGTCTTTGATTTCATTTCTATTTTTTCACATATTTTGCTATGTACCTAAGGGCATGCATTCACTGGCAATCAATGTTAGCTCTCTAGATATATAGCATAGCATGGTGATGAAAGTCATCCTATCATCATTCCTTTTGAATACTTTGAGGAAAGAGTCCAAGATGGGTAAGAACATGATTCCAAAATCCTTGAGGAAAGACTCCAAGATGGATACAAACATGCATTCATAATACCTTGAGGGAGCCTACTTGTAGATAGGTATCTAGCACCTTGCAATATTGAGATTTTCATCCTCTTAAGGAGGTAATGTATGAAACAAAAAGGACTTGATCTCATTATGATAACCTATTCAATATATTTCATTAAATGAATCATTCAGGAAAATATATTGAAACTATAATGATCGATCATACTATATACATTGACCCTTTAATCATGAAGTCATCCACCAAATGATGTTCGAAACCAATTGAGGAAAATCAATACCTTGGCATTATGAAATCTATATTTTTTCATCATATAACATGATCTTCAAACACACATCACTTTTAGTATATAAATCTTAAACTCCTAATTATATCATCAAATTTAGATTCAGAACTTGAACAAGAGTCAACAATTGATTGTGAATTGCTCAAGGACAACCAATTTTGAGAGAGTAGGACTGTAATATCTCCTGATAATGTAATATAATATATATGTAAGAGTTAGTTGATCATCATATGAATAAAATAACATAATTTAATAATAATAAATAAACACTTGTTAAGGCAAATTATATTTATCTACATATAAACTAGATAACTAATTGTTATCAATTTATAAATAATTAATTACATCCCAATAAATATATTGGACCAAAATTATATTGACTTGTAGTAATCAAATAATGTTAAGTAACAATCATTATTCAAATTTTAAAAATAAATATATAAGTATGCATGTATAATAATTAGTATTTAACACTAATAACTAAAAATAATAAATAACATAATAAACTATTATATTAGTATTTAATAGATGGTCTTAAGTATATAGATCTTAGTAACTTAAAATATAAAAGCCAAGTGAATCGATCCTAGATTATCACCATATACCAAGGAAGGGAATCAATTTTATAAAGCAAACTAATATTTAAAAAAAAACATACTATTAAAAGGGTCAACGGGTTCAAAGGTAAGAGACATGACTTTCCAAGGGTCACACTATTCGGTGGAATATAATGGAGGATATTTAAGGACTTGCGTGAGATAAGGGAAGGTAAGGAAAAACTAAAAAAACCTCAAGGAAGAATAAAGAATATATACCAAGCAAATAATAAAGGAAAAGTTTAAGAAAGATACCCACTTTAAAAAGGAGAGGAGTATAACAAAGATAAATACATAAAAGATATAAATAAGATAAGGTATTAAGAGGTAAGCTTATGAATATATTTTGTTTTATTTTTAAATTATGTTATGTTATTTTATTTCTATATAAGGTAGAATATTATGTTTATTTTTTAAAATGAATATATATAAATATATATAGTTTTCATGATTAAAGTAGATTGATTTCAAATTCTTCACATCAATATTAGAGATGAGTAAAATTCTATTTGGCTGACACGAAAGAGATGAAACTCAAACTCTTAGTGTTAGTATTAGAGATGGGTGAAATGCTCATTTGGCTAATATGATGGAGATGTTTGTATTCTCTTATATATTCTCGAATAAAATGTAGATGGGTTTTACTTCCTCACCTGATAGAAATGAATAATATCTACTATGAATCGGCCTTGTGATTCACTAGGATTCAAATCCTTTGTATTTTGCGTAATATTAAAATGTTTACAATTTATTAAAGTTACAACATAATGCAATAGATGGCAGTAGGAAAACATTGATTACCTTCTTCTATATAGATGGTAGTAAGAAAATATTAATTGCCTAGATGTGCAGAATTTGGACAATGAAACTGGAATATTCTTATTCAGACAAAGACATAGAGGAAATATGGAGAAATAATAGGGATTGGGTTAAACAAGAGATTCAAAGACCAAAATATGAATGCAAATGAAGATGCAAGCTAATCTAAATGATGACGATGCAAAGCAATGCAAGAAAGATAATCTAATCTATAAAAGAAAATAATAATGCAATATTAATCTATGAAAATAAACATGGATCTAAGCTAATATAAAAATGCAAGGATGGATCATGATGATGGAAGCCATGGATGCATGAGAGAAGAAGACAAGAAGATAGGAGTTCTCCACAAAAAGCTTTAATGCTTAAACTCCTCCAAAAATCACTCTCCAAACCTGTAGCATAACAATAGCATAATTGTGGATGTCAAAAATGAGGAGAGGACTCTCCCTTATAAAAAATAATAGACGATTAAAATTAAGAGGCAATAAGATTTAATCAAGGGTGGAGAAAGAATGATCCATGTGAGACAAAATTCCACCAAGGAGAAAAAAGGAGGAAAATTAAATGGAATCCCACTTAGAAATATGTGCATTTAAGTGTAGAGAATTTTTTTTAAAAGTTTACTTAATTTTTATTTAATTTATTTTCTTTTTTTCAAGTGGGATTTTATTTATTTAATTAAAAGAGGGATCTTCTTTTAATTCAAAGGGGATTCTATTTAATTAAAAAGGAGCAAGTTCTTTTAATTAAATAGGAAATATTTAATTAAATTAAAAGAGGGGTTTTTCTCTTAATTAATTAAATGTGGATTAATTATTTAATGAAAAGAGAGGTTTTCTTTCAATTAAATAAGACTTACGATAAAAAGATCAAACCTTAGGAAATGTTCAAATAATTGAATTAATTACAATTTGATCAAAGAAATTGATTTGAATTGATTTAATAAAATATTGCAAACAATTGATTTAAGAAATTTGATAAATTGAATAATGTGGGCCCATAGTCTAGGTGACCATTTTAGGGTGCATGCATTTGCCCCTCTTTGACTAATGTATGATCAATTTGGGAGCATGTGTAGTCCAAGAAAGAAATTGAAGTGTGAGATCGATTTGGGATCACAAAACAACTCAGATGTGTGGTCGATTTGGGAACACATCAGGGCAAAGAATTCAAATAAATTTTGACTTTAAAAAGTCAAGGATAGAATTGATAAAACTGAATCAAGGATTGAAGTTGATAGGTACTGCCCCCTCGTGATAGAAATTGAAATGAGATAGAGGAGAAACAATAAATAGACAAATTTGATCAAATTGAACAAAAGATAAAGTTCTTGATGTAAGATGAAAGATATAAGAATCACAAAACTAAGGTAGATTGTCAAGCATGAAATATTATTCCCCAAAGGGGAATTAGAAGAAAAGAAGTGGGGTGAAAGTGAATGGAAGGTAGAAATTTGGTAGATATGGAAAGAAATAGAAAGAAGAAAATAAAAAAATTTGTAAGAAATAGAATGCCCCAAAATCAATCAACTATTTAAGATAGAAAATTTCGATTGAGATGATGAAAGAAGATAAGGAAATGAAGATCAAAACATGACCACAGTTGATTAAAAGTCCACAAGAAAGATGAAGGGAAAACCTTCTCAAACTCATAATGTACCCTAAAAATGCAAACTAACATGAAGTTTAATAATGCAAGCTACATGAAAATGAAAAGTTGTACTTGCAATAGAGCAACTGTAACATAGGATTTTGTGTCCATCATTCATTAGATAATGTAAAAAAACTTATTTTCATCATTGGGCCATTATTAACGGACATTAGAAAATCACACAATCATCACTAGTCACAAGTGTGGCTATGAAGATATGAATGTGATTTATATCAGATTGGAATGTGGAAAGATTCTAACATAAGCATCAAAGACATAAAGGTCAAGATGATTTCAATGTTAGCTTACCCAATTTAATGTAACAAAACCATGCTCACATCAAGGCATAGATGCCAGGATGACTGTAAGAACGGTTGTGCAAAAAAAAATAGTCAAGGATGATGCCTCAAATATCCTAAGTGTTTCAAGGGGACAACAAGAGACACTTTAGAGTTTCAACACCACACCCACAAGTAGAAAACAAATAAAAACATGCTCCATGCCCCAAGTCCTCTAGCTATGCATCCTAGAGAGACTTATCAAATAAGGACACTCAGGAAAAATCAATAATAGTCAGTGCACAAAGAAAAAAAATCATGACATAGGTCAAGCATTAAGTGTTTGTGTTTCAAAAATTTAAGTGTGTTAACTAATACTAAGTTTCAAGGATAAGAATCGAATTCTTGCAAGCAGGTAAGATCACATGATGAAACTAGGTAAGACCAAACCGATAAGTGTTGAAAAACACTCGATGTCAGGGGTTGTATTGAGAAACATAGTTGGGGTGGTGTTAAAAAAACACCATTTATGAGGTGTCCTAAAGACTAACGTAGCCAAGAGACCAAAGTGAACACACTTATTCCTCCTAGATAAAGACCAATTCCAAACCAAGGCATGATGGAGAAAGGCCAAGTATCGAGGACACATGCTAAGAAACATGGGTGCAAAGACCTCAAGTACAAATAACACAAACACATCAATAGAATGAGTAGCAAACTTATTTGTAATAAAGAGGACAACCATAGGATTCTATAAAACTTGACTCTTTTTCTTAATATAAATAATTTTATTTTATTGAAATCCAATATTTAATCTAGTTAGTAATTGTTTTAAATTATTAAAAAGTCAAACAAAAAATGAATCATGTGAACCCTATGTTTTTTTTCGATCTATGTGAACTAGGCAGCTAGGGAAAAATTTGACAGACAACATTTTATCTTTTGGCACACAAAAATGCCCTCCACTTTTACTATGAATCGATTTGAGACTTGGTTTCATGGAATCTTTCTAAACTAGTGAAGAACGAATCCAATGAGGAGGATAGGATCACTATAAAACCTAAATGATCCAAATGACAAGAAGATGTGTTTAATCCCCCAAAAACATGAATTCCTTCCCACCCTTATCCTTAAAACTCACATAGGTCAAAATCACCCTCTACAAGAAGACATGGATTGACTTTGTCCAAATGTTATTAGGATTAAAATCCTTTAATTCCTCAGAGAGAGCCAGTTCCAAGATTGCCCTTGCCTAAAGTTTAATTAGGTGCCATAGCCGAACAGACTAAGAAGGAAGCCCCAACTAGCCACAAGAAGAATTTGTCCCTTGTTTACTAGAGCCTAACAAGGAGGAAATCCTCACTCTAGATCTTCAAGGTTATGAAGTAGAATATACCTGGAAAAATAATGCTAGAAGTGTAGACTCTATGTCAGATGGATGGAAACATGCATAGAAGTAGAATCTATTGTGAGATGGTTGAAAGAATCTTATGGTAAGAAACTAGAAGTAACTATCTTGGAAAATAATTTTCTTTATATTGATTATTGTAGCTCCAATTTGAAAAAAGAATTTTTATTTATTAATGACCTACTTTTCAAAGGAAAATCTTTTATATTCCTTGATTGGCATCCTTTCTTTGACTCAAATAGTCCAGGCTTCTTCATAATAGATCGTGTTGATAGTTGTCTAATCACCCTATTGAAATACTAAGAAAAGGGATTCTTAAATTGATAGGTAAAAAGTTAGGGGAATATGTAGGTTACGTAGAATCTGAATTTAGGTTCTCCTGTCTAATTGTCATAGTCAGTATGGATGCCAACATTTGTAAACCTAAGCCCTTAAATATTTGCATTGAGGGAAGATCATTCATAATAGAATTGAGATACATAGAAGGATATTTCATAGGGTACCCTGCTTCAACTTCTCTAATCCTGAATTGGGGCCCTTCTTTTCCTTATCCTCCTCCGAACATGTAAATCATCCTTAATTAGGAAAAGGGAGGCTTGGAAATTGTGAAATCCAATGTAGCAGATGATTTGGGAGAGGAGGAAGAAGAGTTGTGCCCTCACTCACCTCGGTTATAGTGGGAATTGTTATCTTTGTAGATCAAAGAAGGAAGGCTTAAGGATTCATCATGAATGCCCCCCCTTTCAGCTCAACTAGAGTTAGAAATAGTTGTAGACAAACAAGGGGTGAGGAAATTTCCAAGCAATATCTTAGCAAAAATGCAAGGATGGAAACCACAGAGGCTAGAGGTAGGGACTCCAAAAGGAATAAGCCTCAGAAAGACATAGAAATAATACTTAATGAGGAAGAAGGAGGCTTTAAAAGTGAAACAAGTCAAAGGAAAGAGGAGAAGGATCATGGAGGAGGGGATCACCTAGATAATGAAACAAATATCTAAGAGGAAACATTAAGTCCATCAAGCCCTTCAAATGAGGAACTTGATAGCCAAGCTAGAGTGGAGGAAGAGGTTGCAATCATTTTTGGCATTTATGCAAGTTTGTAGTTAATGAACTAATGGATGGATTCATGGATGACATCTTTTATGCAGAAGAACTACTGAGACAAAATGGATTTTTGATCAAGGAAATTTTGAAAGGTGATGATCCTATGGAGAGAGTGGAAGTGTAACAACTCCTAGCAACACTAGAATATCATAAACTAAATAGTTAGGAACACATAGCGATAACCATGACTAAACCAACTAATAATAGCCCCAATTTTGCAAAAATAATTAAAACAAGGGGAAGAAAATCTCTATAGGAATTATGAATGAGGGATGGATGTGCTCATGGTTAATCCAAATTAAATGATATCTTTAATTCAAGGAAGGGGAAGATCCTTCCTAAGTCGCCATGAATTTCATAACTTGGAATATTAGGGGTTGAAATACCCCTAATAAGCATCGAGTCTTAAAATGTTGCACATCAAAAATAAAAGTAGAGCCCATTTTATTACAAGAAATGAAGCTAGATATGAATGATCTAGAGGGTTTTAAAAAGAAGCTAGAATTTAGGGAGATATAGGGATCTCCATCTAGGGGACTCTTAGGAGGGTTAGCTTTCATATGGGACCTAAGGTTTTTGACTATAACATCTTTAAAAGATCATGGAAATTGGATTTGTGGCTTAGTAAGAAGTTCCCAAATGAAATTGAGCTTCAGGATTTTTAATACGTGTGGCCCTATTCAGAATATGGAGAAATTTAGTGTTTGGAGAGAGATTGAAGAAAACTTGACTATTTATAAAGGAGAGATTTCAATCATAAGATGACATGTCAACACTATAACTAAGGTATTGGAAAAATGGGGTGGAACTCAAAAATTCCCTAAAGTAGCAATAGATTTTAACAAGTGGATTAACAAAAATGGACTAATAAATATTGTTACTTCCAGAGATAACTATACTTGGAATAGTAGGATAAAAGGATTCGACTTTATTGCAGAGAAACTGGATAGATTTTTTTAATGGGGATATAGCACAACTACCCTTTACTCTGGAATCAAAAGTGAAACCCATCTCTAGTTTGGATCACTACCTAGTTGAATTATGCATCATAAAGTATAAAAAGCTAGACAATTGCCCTTTTAAATTTGAACAAATACATTTGAAGGATGATGACTTTTTAAAGATGATATAAAAATGTTTGAATGAAATTGTATTAAACTTTACCAAGTGCTTAACAGATAAAAAATAATTAAGCAAAGGCTCAAGGTATGAATTTCTAAACAGTTCGGAATATCTTTGAAAACAAGGAAGAATTGGAAGAAGAATTAGAGAATCTAAACAAGGAGGCTATAGAGAAAGGGATGGATTTAGCCTTATATGAAAGAGAGAAGTCCCTAATGAATGATTTTGAAGAAATCTTAACCAAAAAGAAACACTTTTGTAGAAAAAAATCTAGAGAAACATGGCTAGGTGTAGGCAATAGAAACAAAAAATTATTTTACAATAGTACAAAATGTAAAATAGCTAATAGTTTTGTTCTTAGGTGTTGATGCACAATTCTTCTAAGCTTCTCTTCTTTTGTTGTTATGTTCCTATGTAAAAGGTTTTGGGTATAGTAGCTAATAGAATCACTTCCACTAAGAACATGGATGGGACAAAACTGAAAGACCCAGATGAGATTGCAAAAGAGGCAATAAAGTACTTTGAATAAATATTCACTAATAATGGTAACCAAGATCTAGGGGTACAAGATAACATCATTAAGAACATCCCAAAGCTTATATCCAAAGAACAAAATAAAACATTGTTGAAAAATTTTACCTTTGAGGAAGTAAGTATGGCCCTCAAGCAAATGAATCTAGATAAATCTCTAGGGCCAAATGAGTTTTTGGCATGTTTCTTTAAAAAATGTTTGGACTTCATAGGAACGGAGGTAACAAAGGCTTTAGAAGGAGTACGAAATTTAGGAAAACTCCTTAGGGAGGCAAATAATACTTTTATCACCCTTATCCCGAAAAAGGAGAAACCAAAGACCTTTAATAGTTATCATCCCATAGCTCTTTGCAATACTCTTTAAAAATTATTTACTAATACTATGGAAATGAGAATCCAAAAAAACTTCTCCCAAACCTAATTAACTAGGAACAAATAGGGTGTGTACAAGGCAAATCTATCTTTGATGTAGTAATTATTGCCCAAGAGGCCATACATACTATTCAAAACAACAAAGAGCCTGGTCTATTAATTAAGCTCGATATTAAAAAGGCATATGACAGAGTGAGTTTGGGATTTTTGAGGAAATACCTGAAAGCCTTTGGGTCTGCAAAACAATGGGTGAATTTTATCTTTGGATGCATATCCTCCCTAAGTTATTAATACTAGTAAATGGTTCACACAAAGGCTTTTCTGGTATTAGCAAGGGACTTAGATAAGGGGATTTGATATCCCTTTTTATTTTCATCTTAGTGACAGAAGTGTTAGGAAGATCAATAAACAATGACAGGTATGAGAAGATCATTAAAAGAATAAGGATCAATAGTGACAAAGTACCAACAACCCACCAACCCACCAACAATTCGTTGATGACACTGATTTATGGACAAAGTACCATAGAGGAGGAAAAATCATTTAAAATAACATTAAGACAATACACCAATGCATCAGTTCAAGAGATTAACCCTGAGAAGTAAAAAAATCCTCTTCTTTAATACCCATCCTAATCTAAAGTAGAAGATATTGAATTTCAAAAGAGGAAATTTACCTTCTAAATACTTGGGTCTCACTTTAGATAAAGGGTTTCATTCAACAAAACTATGGGATCAAATAACATAAAAGATCAAAAAAAAAAAATTAGATTTTTGGAAAGGAAAATAACTTCACCTATGGGTAGAGAAATAATGATACATTCTGTCCTTTCAAAACCTATTTATAATCAATTATTTTGTATTGATCCCCTTGGAAAAAAATAGGGACAAAATCAATAGACTCTATGGGACTTTCTTTTGGAAAGGAATAGGGGAAAAGAAAAGAAAAATCCATGTTAGCTTGGGACAAGGTATGTAGACCAAAAGATAAGGGAGGTGTAGGGATTTGAAAAATCAAAGTCCAAGGTAAAGCTTTAAGAGTTAAACTAGTTTGGAGAATTTATAGGAATCCTCACCTCAAGTGGGAAAAGATTATAATAAAGAAATATCAGAGAAATGCTGATTTGATCAACATATTTGATCAACATATTTAGGGAAAAATCTCTGTCTAGAGGATCAAGAATTTGGAACTTCATGATGGATTGTAGATCCTCCATCCAAGCAAGGGGGAACAAGTTCTCTTCTAGCAAGACTCTTGGGGAGCATATGATGCTTTGGAAAAGGATGGTAAACTAACTTAGTTAAGGTTGACACTTGAAGCTAGATGGGGAAAAAGAGCTATAGATTATGTGACCTTTGAGGATGGAGGAAAAGGTTTGAAATGGAAGGATTTGAAACACGATCCTCCCACCTAAGGAAGTGGAATATCTAAAAAGAACCCTATCAAACATGAAAGTAACATTCAATTTTGGCAAGGAAAAATTGATGTGGGGTGAAGGTGAAAATGGGGAATACAACCTGAACGAGGGGTATAATTTCCTCAAGTCTCTCTTGATGAGCACAAAGGACTCCCTCCCTACAACATTATGTTGGAATGAAGCGTGTTTGCCTAAGGCAATATTTTTCACCTAGTTAATTTTAAATAGGAA
This sequence comes from Cupressus sempervirens, assembly GCA_028749045.1. NCBI lineage: Eukaryota > Viridiplantae > Streptophyta > Pinopsida > Cupressales > Cupressaceae > Cupressus > Cupressus sempervirens. The sequence goes on along the minus strand of CM053789.1, from coordinate 653,483,452 downwards.
GGTCCTTACCTTAAAAAGATTTAAGAAGATGGGATACCAAGGCCCAAATAGATATCCTTGATAAGAAAATAAATCTAAGATTCCATTGGTGACCTTCTTTTACTTTACTCTTATTTGAGTCAATGTCGAAAATGGCTTTGTTCATAATTGGGGTGGGTATCAACATATTCAAGGACTATAACAAATATGCTGCATGTTTGGGCCCTCCTTAGAAATGATAGTATTTATAGTTTTTTATGGATATCTACACCTTCCATAGTCCTATGGGAATTATGGAAGCAACACAACCAAATAATTTTTCGGGATAAGAAGATGAATGTAAAACAACTTCTAATTAAAATTGAGACTTTTGTTATTGAACTTACCAACAACTGAATTTTGAATAGAAAAAAGGAGGCTATAATGTCTCATTGGGATGAGTAAATGAGAGGAAATTGGATAGGTCTGAAATTACAGGAGTGGGGGGGAATTTCAAAAAGAAAATGAGAGATGTACTACTAGTAACCATCCAAGGAGGGATGGTTTAAACTCAATTTTGACGGAGCTTCAAGAGGAAATATGGGCATAATAGGCATTTTTTTTAGTATAATTAATTTAGAAGGAAAGGATATAGCAAGGTTACCAAGATATATAGGAATAGAAACTAATAATTGGGTGAAATAAATGGTTAGTTTAAGTACTAAAATTGCGTAAAACTCTTGGTTGCAAGAATGTAGAGATTGAAGGGGATTCCACAATTATAATAAATGCTATAAGAAAGGATACCTCATTAATTGGAGACTGGACTCAGTTTTATCTAGAGCCCTATCACAATCAATCATCTATACCAGAAAGACTATCAAAGAGAGGGTGAATTAGCTAATATAGGTATAGAAGAAGGTTAGACATAAGAAGTCAAAATTTTAATATAAGGCCTCCATCTAAATTAGGGATGGCTTAGATTTTTTAGAATTGTAACCATAGTTTTCATCTCATTATCCCAGGGAAGATTCAGGGGTCTTTCTTTATCTTTTACCCATTGCTTGCATCTTGTATACCAAGTCAATATGTGTTGGAAATATTCAAGATATGACAAGTTACTGAGAGGGGAGGGGTGAATCAGTAACTTCTAAAATTTCAAACAATAAAATTGTATACTGATATATTCATCATTCATCCAAGTAACCTATTGTAAGCATGAAACAAAATCATTTGCAACATTTGAACACACAGATTTGGTGACCCAGAAACCTTCCAAATAGAAAGTAAAACTGGGGTGGGGATGAAACCCACAAGCTTCGTTACTGCAGTATGAAGTTGGCCGATTAAGGCTTACAATGACCACTTCTGGTGATCTGCCCTATTAGGAGCACAAAGGATTGCTAGATCCACCTTGTTAGAGGATTTCCAAACATACAATAAAGTATGCACTCTGTTAGGAGATTTACAAAAGACTGTTAAGTCTACCCTGTTAAAGGATTTGCAAAAACTGATTCACCTGTTAGAATGAAACAGTGGATCTGATTACAACTGATTGCTGATAAGATCCGCTATACTCTGATTCACCTTGATGTGATAGATAAAACTTTTCTGCTTCAAAACTAGACCTGCTGAATATCTTTACAATTCAGCCCACATACTTTCGCATGCATGTAATTCTTTCGCACTTTCACATATTCACACTTTCATATTTCCACTTATTACCATTTGCTATATCTTTTTTTAATGATACAATACATTGCATATATATACTATCCATATAAATAATACATGCAAGGTCGGCTAAACAATACATGCAAGGTCAGCTAAAACAACAAGTGCAAATCTCTATACAAAGTCGGCCCAAGGTAAAAACTCGGGTTCACTGAACTGACTAGGTGTCCTTCTGATACTCGGCGTCCACTACGTTACTCGGCATCGTCATGCACTTGGTAGAAGTGAAGGCACAGTTCATACTAAACACTTCAAATAGTTCTGAACTCGGTAACCACTGGAGACTCGGTAGAAGAGATGTCACTCGGTGAATACTTCTTTCTGAACTGTTGCTCGGTGATCAAAGGAAATACTTGATAGAACCTTGTGACTCGGTGATAGTTAGTTTCTTTGATATCCGTCTGAGCTCAGTAAAAATTAATTTCCTTGATAATCTCAAGAGCTCGGTTATCATGAAGTTCTCGGTTACATCTTAGTACATCTTTACTCGGTCAAAACTGATTCCTTTCTTTATCTTGAATGCTCGGTAAACACTGATTTCTTTGTTCACCTTGATCACTCGGTAAACACTGATTGCTTTGTTCACCTTGATCACTCGGTAAACACTGATTTCTTTGTTCACCTTGATTACTCGGTAAACACTGAGTACTAGGTAAAGCTTGGTTTCCGGTGTGAGCTCGGTAAGCATTCAGAATCCAATAAGTGTTGTAACTAATGACAAAAATGTATCATAATGCCAACAATCTCCCCCTTTGGCATTAGTGACAAAAACACTTATGAGACAAAATTTATCTGACATGTTGATGACTGATTCTGAATATACATAGCTTCGTTATATACAACTCCCCCATAGAATAGCTTTTATGTACAACTCCCCAATAGAATGTACATACATTATTTACATGAGCTGTATATCTCTTTCTTTGTAAAAATTTTGAATACACTTATTTACCCATAGTATCCAAATAGTATACATATCCAACAATAATCTCCCCCTTTTTGACAATAATGCCAAAGAATAAAGAATATATATACTTATATGGAAACACCAAAATGAGAGATGAACTCTGAATGTACCTGGAGAATAAGCTGGAGAGTCTTATCCCAATTCTCTTGCAAAATTTTGCAGGTAGAAAGAGCTATTTGAATTTCAGCCGAAAGTTCAATCACATGATCTGCAATGGAGAAGTTATTATCATGGATTAATGTCTTTGAATGTGCAATATGCTTCTGCATTGAATCCATGATGGGAAGGATCATGTTTTGGATATCTATTAATGTAGATCGGATCCTTGCCTCTTCCCTCAACAGCTCTGCCTGCTTCTCTGACAAAAATTTGATTTTGAGGTGATGAGATGAGCTTGAACTGGGCTCAAGCTTCAAGTTCTGTGCGCTTACCTTCAGATCTTCATCAATTTTATTTAGTTTTTCTCTTATTCCTTTAGTGTATTCGGTAACATCACAAAGTTTAGCAAAAAGAGATGTTACATTATTAAAAGAATTTTCCATATCTGCCAAAACTGAGGTTAATGCAACCTGATTTATTGCAATGTTCTGGGCAATGTGCCCTAATACTTTATTATCAAATTTCTTTTCTGCACGCTCAATTAGCTTTTCTTGTCCGGAGGCATCTTCATTGAATTTATTAACTGCCTCTTCTAGTTGAATCAAAATGTGTTGAGAAGTATCAACATCAACACCTATAGCCTCAGTAATTATGTTCCGGGCTTCCTCAATTATTCTATATTCCTTATCCCTTTCTGATCTTAACTGCATCTGAGTAGCCTTTTTCTCAATAAGTTGACTAGCATACCTCATTTCTTCAATGGTAGCATTATCAAAGTCAATCTTTGGAATTATTATCTCTGTGTCCAAGTCAATATCCTCAGGAATTTCCTTTCCAGTGATCATAAGTTTTAATGGTTGCTTTTGTTTGACTTCTGGGATGACTGGTTTGACCTTTGGAATAGACACAACAGTAGAGATGGAAGGACTAGCAGTAGAAACTGGGATGTTTGAGGTTTGAGTGCCAATAGAAGTATGTACAGGGTCAAAAATTTGAGTGCTGGCCAAAAATGGTGATACACTCGGTAATATAGTATCTGAGCTCACTGTGCCTGAAGTAGATGGCAACAAAATTGTAGAACAAATTTGAGTTGTCAAAATTTGAGAACTTACAGCAATGCCAACTGATGATGATGGAGTCGAGGAGGCTACCTCGGTAGATGAAAAGGGGTGCAGCTCGGTAGACGAAGAGGGATGCAGCTCGGTAGATGAAGTGGTAGTCACTTCCACTGATGATACCTGGAGCTGAGATATGGCAGGTGTAGATGGTAAAACTGGTGTAGATGAACCTGCTGAAGCTGACTCCAACCTTGATGATGTCATAGGTTTGTCTGGGGAGTGAGGAAGGGATGCAATAACTGCTGCTGCAATTTTTACCGTATCATCCTCCTTATCTTCCTCTTCATCTTCTTCCTCTTTGTCTTCTTCCTCCTTTTCTTCCATCATTGCATGCAACTCTCCTGGTGTAACTGTGATGGATGGAGTGCTATCTGATTCATCACTGCTGCTGCTGCTGTCATCATCCTTTATTTCTACTGGGTCTACACTGGGCTTATGTAGATGATAGATGTTTTTCCACATGTTTGTAGCATCATTTACAACATGCTCTATATCTTTGATCAAAACTAAACAAGTGTGGAATCTGATCATCATTTTACCTTCATAGGTTTTCAATTCAGATTTTACCTCAGCTCTAGTGAGACTAGGCCGAAGATTCTTCAGGGATTGCTCATATATATCTTTTACCCTCTTGGTGGCTAATTCCCATCTTGGCTGTACTCTCTCCAGTAGTTCTTTAGGGATATGAGGAGCAATCTGGTCCGGGGAGTATTTCCATTTTCCCATTTTGTTAAGTACCAGTTCCTCAATTTGCATTTTCTCTGCATCAGTCCTTGTCTCAAATCTCAATGCCTTGAAATTTGCAATGCCAGCTCCTTCTTCCAATGTTTTGAGCCTTTGCTCGAATGTAGGTGCAGGTTTGACCAATACAGGTTCCTGAATACCTTTTCTCGTTCTTCGAGTGAATACTGCAGTAGGCTGCTTCTTGGGCTTGGTAATGATTACCTTGCCTTTCTTCTTTGCCGGTTGCTCTTTTTCTGATTCTTTTTCTCCTTCTTTTTCTTCTTCACTTTCTTTATCTTCACCTTTTCCCTCGGTGACCATAAGAGAACTCATTTCAGTTTTTAGTTTGGCCATTTTCCTTTTACCTTTGCTGATGGCCTGTGGAATTTTGATTTCTAGTTCAATTCTGGCCTTTGCTTCATCATAAGTACCAAAAATTCATTGCCTTGGGTCTACTGGCTCATTTACCAGTGCTTCAATGATATCCCTGGTTTCATCAATATTTACCTCATATGGAAGAGGTTTCACCCATGCAACTCGGGGTCTAACTGCCTGTATGTATACCTTGTCACAGTCAACCATGAAACAGACATCATCCTTATACTCTTTAACAAGTTTTGGAGGTATTCTGAATCTGTTGTTCATCCTTTCCTTGAAATCTTCAAAATAATTGTCCATTACTTTGTCAAAATTCATACCCATATCTACTATGAATTCATTTATTTGATACAAAATTGGAGTATCTTTCCTCCATACAACTGTACCTTTGGAGGAATCTGTGATTGAGCTCCATGTGGGTCGAGTGATTCAGCGATGGCAGGAACAAGCTTGAACGTCGGTGCCTTCCATTCTGTTCCCTTCACAAGCATTTCTGATCCTTTCTTCGCCTTGCTGCTGCTGGTACTTGCAGAAGCCATTGCTGCTCGGTGAGTAAGAAGATTTCGTAAGAATACTTCGCTGAAAAATTTCTTCAACTCACTTGAATTCGCTTGAAAGCCCTCTTTTGAAAATCTCGAATTCGCGGTGAAAAAATGAGGTTGAAATTTGCCCTTTTGATGAAAAATTCGTCATTAATGTTCAGCACGGAGGTAGCTGCGATTGACAGGTTGTCATCCACTAGCTCGGTTTAAACTTCGCAACTCGGTGACCAAAAGAAAATAGGTTAATCCGCCCTTAACTCGTTAAGAGAAGAACCAACCATTCTCGGTAAGTGCAACTTGGTGAAAGAAGCCTTATTGCACCCGACTGAGCTCGGTAAGGTCATGTACCGACCATGATCCTGATGTATCTGAAATACTGATTTGATCATATTTTCATTCTAGGACTGCTTAGGATATTGCTTGTAAATACAGTCCTGGTCTTATCCTGATGAGTCTTTAATTGGAAATGGGAGAGTCACTCACTTCTTGAGTGACCATTCCATTACTTGAATTATCTGGCTCGGTAGACTTAGAAACCCATTGCCACTTCATTTGCTTCCGAATATTGTCTACTTTGATTTTCTTCTCATCCTCGACTTTCTTTATGTTCATGCAGTTTTTAGATATATGACCAAGTTCTGTACATGTATAACATCTTACAGTGGTATCCCTTTTTCTTAGGTGATGCCTTGCACAGTTTATGCCAGTATGACCATATTCTCCACAATAATGACATCTGCACCAAGTGTTGTAGTCCCAATCAAATATTGCTTTGACAAGTTGTTCAGCTGGATTAAAAGATTTGAATTTGCATTGTGATGCCTTATGACCTTGCTTTTGGCATTTGTGAAATTTACCTTCAAATTTCGGTTTCCTTTTGCATTCATTGGCTTTGTGTCCATGCTGATTGCAATTGTAGCATTTTCCATTAAATTTGCCTTTTCCATTGCTCCAACATCTGTTAGATGTATGACCTAACTTACCACAGTGGCTGCAAGTAGGTTTTTGATTCTTTTGAGTACCCTGTTTGGAGGATTCACCTTCTTCCTTGTATCTAAGGCCTGCTTTACCATTTTGTTTATGAAAGTTTTCTTCATTTTGCAGATTCAATTGATCCATGTCTTTTTGAGATTTTACCATTCTCTCATTGACTTGTTTTTCAAAGATTAGATCACTTTGTAAGCTTGCATTGATTTGTCTTTCAGTAATTAAGTCATTTCTCAAAATCTCATTCTCAGATCTTAGATTCATAATTTCTTCATTTGCATTAGATAACTGAGTTACAAGACTTTCAAGCTGAGAGGATTGATTATTCCTTACCTCTAAGTCTTCAGCTGCCTTGTTCCTTTGCTCCAAGATTTCGCATAGCCTGATGGACTGGATTCCTTGTTCCCTTTTGAGCTTTCTTACTTCTTCCTGCAGAGATCCATTCTTTTCTAAGAGTTCTTTGATTGCTTTGTCAGCTTCATCTGAACTATTTGATGGTGAGAGATCTTCAATCTTTTCTTCAACATACTGATGGTCATTCATTTGCTTTGCAAGTTCTTTTCTTCTTTTCAAGGATTGTAAAAGATGCTCTTTTGCTTCATTGAGTTGAGCCATGGCCATTTTCAGATCTAGCTTTTCATTCTCAATAGTTTTGTCAAGTTTGAATATCTCCATTGTCCTTGATCTTTGCTCAAGCTGTGAAGCTTTTATCTTGAGAACCTTATAGCTCTGATACCAATTGTTGGAAATATTCAAGATATGACAAGTTACTGAGAGGGGAGGGGTGAATCAGTAACTTCTAAAATTTCAAACAATAAAACTGTATACTGATATATTCATCATTCATCCAAGTAACCTATTGTAAGCATGAAACAAAATCATTTGCAACATTTGAACACACAGATTTGGTGACCCAGAAACCTTCCAAATAGAAAGTAAAACTGGGGTGGGGATGAAACCCACAAGCTTCGTTACTGCAGTATGAAGTTGGCCGGTTAAGGCTTACAATGACCACTTCTGGTGATCTGCCCTGTTAGGAGCACAAAGGATTGCTAGATCCACCTTGTTAGAGGATTTCCAAACATACAATAAAGTATGCACTCTGTTAGGAGATTTACAAAAGACTGTTAAGTCTACCCTGTTAAAGGATTTGCAAAAACTGATTCACCTGTTAGAATGAAACAGTGGATCTGATTACAACTGATTGCTGATAAGATTCGCTATGCTCTGATTCACCTTGATGTGATAGATAAAACTTTTTTGCTTCAAAACTAGACCTGCTGAATATCTTTACAATTCAGCCCACATACTTTCGCATGCATGTAATTCTTTCGCACTTTCACATATTCACACTTTCATATTTCCACTTATTACCATTTGCTATATCTTTTTTTAATGATACAATACATTGCATATATATACTATCCATATAAATAATACATGCAAGGTCGGCTAAACAATACATGCAAGGTCGGCTAAAACAACAAGTGCAAATCTCTATACAAAGTCGGCCCAAGGTAAAAACTCGGGTTCACTGAACTGACTAGGTGTCCTTCTGATACTCGGCGTCCACTGCGTTACTCGGCATCGTCATGCACTCGGTAGAAGTGAAGGCACGGTTCATACTAAACACTTCGAATAGTTCTGAACTCAGTGACCACTGGAGACTCGGTAGAAGAGATGTCACTCGGTAAATACTTCTTTCTGAACTGTTGCTCGGTGATCAAAGGAAATACTTGATAGAACCTTGTGACTCGGTGATAGTTAGTTTCTTTGATATCCGTCTGAGCTCGGTAAAAATTAATTTCCTTGATAACCTCAGGAGCTCGGTTATCATGAAGTTCTCGGTTACATCTTAGTACATCTTTACTCGGTCAAAACTGATTCCTTTCTTTATCTTGAATGCTCGGTAAACACTGATTGCTTTGTTCACCTTGATCACTCGGTAAACACTAATTGCTTTGTTCACCTTGATCACTCGGTAAACACTGATTTCTTTGTTCACCTTGATTACTCGGTAAACACTGAGTACTAGGTAAAGCTTGGTTTCCGGTGTGAGCTCGGTAAGCATTCAGAATCCAATAAGTGTTGTAACTAATGACAAAAATGTATCATAATGCCAACAAATATGATAACTAGATAGACATATTTTTAAGGAAGATGGTATTAAACCCTGGGAAAATGAGTTTGAGGTGAATTTGGAGGTTTTGGAATCATCCATTTTGGACTCGATGGACATTCATATTGATAGGGAGCCTCTTTCCTCCCTTTTTATGCCTGTAGAGTAACATAGGTTTATTATAGTTGTAGTTTTAATATGACTAAGCTAGCTAAACACACTTGAGTGTAACAAACTAATAATTGTGTTGCTTAAGATATGAATTCTCAACTAATGAATGCCTACTTCACTCTGTTAGATATTTTTTTGATGATTTAGATGTATATTATATTTTGTTTGAGAAAATATTTTTATCAATTCACATTTCATTTCTACATCCTTTCTATATTCATGTTTCGTGACTTTTTGGATCTTTACCCTTAATATAAGTGCAAGACATAATACTTAGATTATATACGGTTCCTGATCGAAGCTAGAAGAAGGGAAGGACAAGGAATGACCTAGATGGAAAGTGGGAAAAATATATAACTTGGGACTAAAAGTTGATTATCTAGATGTATCTATGTACTTTATGATGTATCAATGCTTAGGTTATTTATCTATAAAAGAAAAAAGTATAATATTTTTAGAATTGTAATAATTAGTTATTTAATATTATTAAAATAAGTATAATTAGTTATTTTTTGTTTTCCTTTTTTTCTTGAGTTCTTTTTAATAAAATGGTATGGTGGATTCTCACTTTTATTTTATTTTAAAAAATATATTATTTTGATTATATATATCATACTTAAGAATTATAATATGATTGATTAGAATATTTATAATTAATTATAATGAAAAGATGTAACTATAGTTAACGACAATCTTATATTTTCTTTGAAACTAGTGCAAAATTATAAATCGCTGGTGAAATATAGAATGTCAATCGAACTTCATGAAATCAAGATCAATATAATATATATATCATAAAATATATTATGTTAAGTATAATAGTTTTAGAATTGTAATAATTAGTTATTTTTTATTATCATGTGTTGTAATCGAGCAAGGATATGATGTTTTGTTGTTGTTAGTTTGGGTTTGGGTTTTGAAAATAAAAAATATTATATTATTAGATCAAAATGAATAAAAAAAGAATATAATGATCATATTAGTAATGCATAAAATATTATCTTAAGAGAGAAGAGAAGGTAACTCAATGATTAAGTCAAAATGACTTAATAATTAAGCTATTGATTTACTCTAACAGGTTTTATCTCAAGTGAAACAACTATCTTTGCAAATCAATCATTAGAATTGTATTGTCTTGATGCAAGAGGATGATCCTCTTTAAAAATAACACATTTACTAATGCTTAAGAAAAGTAAAGACTTTTAATTAAAAGCTCAAAAGTTTTAGCATCTAGCTCTTTATGATTTAATTGAAGTCAAATTTTAAAAATTCAAAGATATTATTATATATCTTAGGTATTTTAAATTATTAAATGTAATTTGTAAATCATAATAAAAAAATACATATTTAGTTTATATAACTATATTTAATATTATATATTATATTGTATCGTATAAAATAATATACATATTAAATATTGTAAATTTGAAATAATAGTCGAATATTTGTTATTGATTTATATTTAGCTATAATTTTAAATTATAATTATGATTTTATATATTATAACTTTTATTATTATTTAAATTAGTATAAGATAAATTAGAAGTTTGTTTGAAAAATATAAAATTATTTCTAGTTTTCTCACTAAATAAAAATTAAGATTTATTGTTTGAAGGTAATGAAATTTTATAATAAAAGTAAAATTTAGAAATATGTATCTCCTTTTTTATACCTATATTTATATATTATTTCATATCATTCCCTTTGTCACTTTATATCTTTATTTATTTCTTTTATCTATCTACTATCCTTTCTATTTATTTATCCTCCTCCTCTCTATCTCTATCTCCATTTGCACCTCCACCCTTGTCTCCTTACCCTTTTTTCCTCTTACCATCAAGCTCCTTACTTTAGTATCTCCTTAGTTCTCCTCTCTCCATTTATCTCCCTCCATAACTCTTAGTTCAACCCATTACATACCAAGATGTAATTGCTAGTTAAAGAAATCTTTTATTTCAACTTTTAGATTACTATGCAAACTACTTACATAATTAATTCATTAAGTCGAGAGGCTTCTACAATAGGAACATTCATCAAGAAATCTTTTATTTCAACTTTTAGAGTACTCTGCAAACTACCTAGATAATATTCATTAAGTCGAGAGGCTTCTACAATAGGAACATTCATCGTTGTAAACATTTTAACAATTTAAACAAATTTGATGTACATTTAACTTTCTTATTGATTTGAAGAGTGTTGAAAAAGCTTTCGGTCGTTTAAAACATAATTAATATTTCCATATCAATTATAATGGATGAAAAGTATGACGCATGACACATGACACATAAACCGATCTTGCCAACATTTATCCGTTGCAACTGATGGGATTATGGATTACTTTTAAAAACAACATATTAACAATGGTAACGTTTCTTACGATTACTAAAAATACTTTGTTCAGGCGGTTCGTTAATCACATGATGTGTTTATGGAAGGTCTTGAGCCGAAAAAAATGCAAGTCACAATAGGCTATGCAAAGCTCTCACAAGCCAAACTCAAATTTTCAAAAGAGTGAAAAGAAAAAACATATTAGAGGAGTACCTTTGATGAAGCATAATATTTGCATCTCAAAATTTTTTGTTAAGAAAACAATGATATCATTCCAACAAAACCATTTTAAATAATGGAAACTACAAAATCTCTATTGACGTGACACCAACATAGAGACAGTTTTTTCAAAAGGCCACAATCGATGTAGATCAACAAAGAGATCAAACCCACATGCCAACATCCAAATGGATGCTCTCAAGTAATTACAACAGTTTTAGAGATAAGAAATAATTGAATGTAAATGTGATCAAATGAAATAAGAAATGTGTTTCCATGGGGACTAAATGATTATTTTTAATATTTATCCAATAAGCATGAAATATTTATAAAATTGTTCAAATAAAACCATCTCTAGGATTCGTAGTTTATAGTGTTGTGCACTTGACTTAAGGATAATGTTATTTCATGCAAAATTTGTTGGGATAAAATAATTTGTCATTCTAAAGATCATTAATTGAACCGACGGTGATCTTGATCTTTGAAAGTCATTCAGAACAAGTGATGCAGAGTGTCAAAGTTCCTGCCAATAGTAAATGAAAATGGAAATGGAGACAAAGAACCAGAGGAGATATTGAGGGAGTGTTTAGAAGGAGTAGAAAGAAATGTTTTAGGTAAATGTATGTAGAGGGGGAGATGGGAGACTTATATTTATAGACACTGTAGAGATTTAATGAATGTAAGAGTGAGAGTTGAAGAGAGAATTAAAGTAGCTATTCAAATCATACAAAGATTTGGTTTAGTCATTCCATAAAAAGAAGCCCATTGAGGGCATTCCAAATTCATTTAAAGTTGGTTGATTTATATTGTCATTGGATAAAGGAAGCAACTTTGATGTAGTCACTATATCATGCATGATAGAAATATTGTTAAGGAGGCCCAAAGTTTTGATTATAGAAGACAAATAGTTGATTGTAATTTTCATGCCATAGAGTAATCATCCAATTCTAGGCTATAAATGAAATCTACAATGAGCTCAAAACAAAGTTTGAGGGATAAACACAACTCAATGAACTAATATTTTAAAATAACACTTAACAAATAAACTACATTTTTTTTTCTCGGGAAATAATAATGTTAAGTGAATGAAATGTTGTTTATTTATTTGTATATTATTGTTTTAAATAAATTTTAAAACTAAAATAATTATGAAAATGAAAAAAATGGATTCAGCCAAAACATAAAAAATAGCACATAAAAGAATGTAAAGCTAAAACAAATTAAACATTAGCAACTTTTATACACATGTTTATTAGTCGAGAGGCTCTTCAGTCTCATAAGAGACCCCCAAAATTGTGCAAACATATTTTGTATGAAATACATGAATTTAACTAATACACCCAAAATTGGGCCCGTGTAAACAATGTATTTTGTATGAATTTAACGAATACATCCGAAATTGGGCCAATTATGGGAACAAGAAAGTGGTTATAGTGACAGCTGGAAGGAGAAGAAATGGGAGGGGCTTTCTTTGGGAAGTACGATAGGGTATAAATGTGGAAGATAACATACGACAGAGTTGGGGGAGAATAGAAGATGACAAAGTTGGGGAGAATAGAAGACGAAAAAGTTATGGAGAGTAGCAATAGTGACAACTAGAGAGAAAAACAACAGAGCACACCATTGGATAGGGACATATATTCTCCAACCAGATCTGGGATTGAATTTCATTAAACTAGGGGTTGTTTGAAAATGGGGTCAGTTACATGATGAAAAGGTTATAAAAATAAAAGAAATCAATTATTCAAGGGCAACGGCGGTTATAAGGAAGCAGAGGAAGCTGAATTGGGAAAACAAAGTCATCGGCATTCTAGGTTCTCTCTACATTTTACAGCTCTGCAAAAAAACCCAATGAGTGGTTATTCTTATTTTAAATGTTGTGAATTGTAGATGTAATTTCCAAAATCTTTCTGTGTGATTCTTGATTATGCCACTGCATGTATAGGGTAAAACTAATCTTGTAATTAGTTCTTAAAAATTTGATATGAAGTCATAGTGCTTGAGTCTGAATTTGGGGAATTTATGTGTCTTTTGGGTGTGCATAGAAACATCATTCTCATTGGGGATTACATTGTGTTACCCATTACTGGACTATGATAAATTTGAAGGGGTTTTACTAGGAAAGTAGCTCTTGTTTGGAAAATTTAAAAGGCCACAACTTGCATTTTTATTACTGAGATTGACGTTATTCAAATTAGAATTTGTGAAATTCAATATGACCTATCATGCTAACTTTTTAAAGTGCAACAAAATCAAATGTCTCCTCTCAGCTCTACCATTCGATCACTCCCTGTAAACATGTCAGATTTATGCTTCAAATAGAATGCTAAGATGTAACATTATACATTATGGAATTAATGTTGTGAATTTCCCAGCTTAGCGGTTATGTTTTTATAGAGATGAAGAAGATTGCTTCTTTAACATAGTTTACCCAATTTCAAACTCTTGTTTTGTTTAGAATTATGATTCAATTTCCTAAATATGAAACAAGTGCTAATACATATGCAAAATGAATTGGTATATATATAATCACACTATAGATTATATGAGAATTCTTTATCCTAATATAGAATATAATATGCAGCTACTTGGTATCAATTCTTAGATGTTTGTAGCAATGATGAATGACTTATTTTCTTTTATCATCTTTTCTAGAAAATTCGATCCAATACCTCAAAAGTATTAATACCCTCACTCATTTTCTTGTTCGATGCATTGTGATTAAATACGTTATCTGATTCAATACTAAGTCATGAAATCAGATTACTTGCAATTGTTAAGGGAAGCATCTTGCCATCAAGATTGTGGAAGACACGTAACATGAGGTTGAGGATCTCTGTTACCAGCTAAGTTTTGCTCATTTTCTCTATACAAATCTGAAAATCGGATGTCTATTATAACTACAACCAAGGAACAAGAAGTAGGTACAAGGGAGATGGAAATCAAACAAATATAAGAAGGGATTGAGAGATTCCTTAAGGAGTTCAAGCGGAAATGAGGCATAATGATTGTAATGGAAAGGAGATCTAAAATGTTAATGAAAGGATTGAAGAGTTTCATAAGGAAATACCTTCCAACCTTTTGACATCATTTGATTTGAGAGTCCATTGCCTATGATCACTTGCTAAGGACGTGTGAAAAGTCAACATTTGATGATAGACAAGGAGCCCAAAAAAATTATTTTGAGCACCCGAAGTTTACCTTCCCATTCTCTTGAGTTTGTAGCTTTTACACATGGAAAAAATAATAAAGAGGGGTTTAGAAGTGTTGGTACTGAAAGTGCAAGTATTAAACATAATATTAACTAGCAGTTGCACTCGAAGGAGCAAGAGGTACGTCGATAGCGACAAAAGGTGCTAAGTCTATATAAGTGATTGCCCACATATATAGTTAAATAATTAGTCGTTGGGGTACATACATTTTTTTTCCTAAATTGAAAATAATTTATTAATAAATAGAAAGAAATGTAGAAGAGGAAAATAAAAAACAAAGATCTAGGTAAATTGGTATGTGTTTTTTCCCACAAGTAAATATTTTAGAAGTAAAATAGAATAAAAATTTATGCATATTTTTGTTTGTAAGTTTATTATAATGTATGTATTAAGCAACAGGTAGTTTACTTTTGGAACAAGAAGAAATTGATTTCAAAGTCACCAATCAGAAGAGCAACCAATGTCTAATTTCATGCTATAGAAGTTTGAATGAAACCACCATTGAGCTGAAATTGTTGTAGGTAAACATTAGTATTACAACTATTTTTCAAAAGAACATGATTTGGATCAATTTTCTTTCACCCCTCCTGATGAAATTATGCACATGGCCAGTGATTACCTTGTTGATGTAAACTACATATATGTATTTATATCTCATTACGAATGAAAAAGCAATTTCTTGACATTTTTTTTCGTTGTCACCTATGCATGCAACAAACTAGATGACATTAATCTATCCAATTAGAACCAAATTAGATTTAAAGGCAAGTTAGAAACCATGAAATACCAATTATCTCTATCAAGGGGAACATTTCTAATAAATCTACAAGTGAACAGAGGGGTGGATGAAGAACAAATCTCTAGCTTGCATTAGAGTTAGGAGTAGAAGGAAGACTCACATGAGAGGTCCAAATTTCCATATTTGAACTTTGTAGGAATCATACATTAGGATGGAAGAAAGTAAGATGAAATTATGTTGATCTATGCTAGTTTGGTTCAAGTTTATTGTTGATTCTCATTCTCATGATTTGAAATTTTGCAGAGATAATGTTAGAGAAAGCACAAATTCATATATATTAAATGATCTTAAACTAGTTATCAATTTTATATTTTATCTTTAAAGTCTCTTCAGTTTCAACTGTAGAACAATTTTTAGCAAGTCAAATTTGCACTTTTATAAAGTTTGTCTCATGTTTCAACAAATTAGAATAGCATCATCCTCAGAGCTAATAAGATGAATACTAAACTGATTAAAAACACAATAGGAGATTGTGGAAAATGAAGGTGGTCATTGTTGCCAAAGAGGAGTTACATAACAACTTGAACTCCCTAATTACAATGTCACTTGTACTCTTCACTACAAGGTTTTGGCAAAATAAAGGTATCTCGGGATAGCAATTCAAGAATTAAAACATCTATGGTATAAAAAAATACTATTGCTAGCAAGAGCTTAATAATATATAATTTATTAAATGCAATAATGTTTAATCAATAACCATAGAGGGATTGTCTCTGGATCAATTCAATCCTACTAAAGCTACAACATGAACACAATATTCTGGGGAGAGTTTTTTGATTTGGGGACAGATCAACATCCCCAAATGTTAAAGGATGTTTCCTATAGTTTCCTACTATTTCTTAAAATATGAGGGGACATTTTCTTTTTGTACCACTATCCCCAAATGTTTCCACAATGAAAACAAGTCCCCTAGTAGTTTATCTAACAATTTTTGCATAAAATTCAAGAAGCCACTCTGTTCCCATGTAATTTTTAAATTAAGAGGAAATAATAGTTTAGAATATTTCCTATTATGGTGGAGCAACAGTTGTTAAGGGTGAAGTCACATGGAGGGTGCTTTCCTAAAAATATTCAGTGGGTATTACTGACACTTTTTATGATTATTTTAAAGTGGGACGTCCCATGAATTTTGAGGCGGAGTTTATGCTTAAAAGTTTAACCTCTGTGATTTATAGAAGTTGATGGTCTCATGAATTATTTTATTGAGCATTGTCAATTTACATGACTAAATAATCAAAAATTAATATTGATAAGAATTTTAAAATATATATATGATTGATGTGTGGAAGACAATAGGTCCAAGCTGGTGGGGCAAATTCTAGCTCCCCACCTTTTCCACCCACTCAAATTCATACCCTAGAAAGTAGGAGTTGCTATTTTTGAGGAGATGATTCTAGTTAATCTTGTAGCGCTTTTTTTTACTTCATGGGACCTTCCACTTCATAAAATAGAACCCGATCTCAAAATAAGATTTGAAAAAAGGAGGGTATGAAAATAAGCTTTGAAAAAAAGGAGGGGCTAAAAGTAAGCAAATATCTAGATCAATACATATGCTATGATGGTTTATGATGCCTATGGTCCAATGCCATGCTTGGGTTTCATTTTTTCCACTTAACAACTCAGGCAACAATTTCCAATTTTTATAAACACTCGTCATGTTTCACCATTTTATGTACTTCAATGAGATGCTATCATAACTGCTAGTTGTTTGTATTCAAAAGATTGCAATTACAATTAGCTTTTTCTCATGACAAACAAGATTCCCTTCTTTGGTCAATAGAACAAGTAATGATTGATGGAAATATTTAAGATAATGACTTCACACTTCACAATTGGGACTGTAGACAAAACATAAACATTTGGCAGTTTGATTTTCAGTAAACATTTAAGCTAAATATGGAAACTAATTCAATTCCTTTTGCCACCAAAAAACGCTTCCAAATTGAGTGTTAAATTACATACTGCTTTGCTTTCTCAAATAATTTTGAATTGTGTGACACTAGTATTGATTGTGCATGACTTAATGTAACAAACACTATTACTCCTAAAGATCTCTTGAAAGCACACCCAAAAAATAAACATTTGTTGTCCTAATAATGCTTGGCAAGCCAAGGAAGCATAACTTGTTGCTTTGTTTACAGGCTCATATATAATGGAGAACTTCCAAAACTATAATTTGGAAGATTTTGAAACAAATTTTAAAAAGATGATACTTTTAAACGGGATTCCAAATATCAATGCATAACTAAAAGGGATTAAATTAACTTTTGTTTTCATTTGAATGATAGATTTGTGATAACAAAATGCTAATGAGTGATCAAAGGACTAAACCTATCTTTTACTCTCATATTAATGTTAGATCAAGAAGTTCTCGTGCATGGGTTGTCTGCATCAACTTTTAGTCCTATTGGTGGATCCAGGATCAAATGGATCAACCCTAAGCTAGAATCTCATAACTTAATTTTGACAGAATCCTAGTCCCTCAAGTGTGTGGTGTATTATTATTCCCGCCTATAAATAAGTGGAGACTATATAATTTTTACCTATTTCATCTCTAATTAATTTATGCTTTGAAAATAATAAGTAGAGTTTTAAGCTATGGTTTTCTCAAATGATTCAATTAAAACATAATTTTATGCTTTTATTGCTATTTTATGATTGGTCATGGTTAATTTTAGTACTAGTCTTTTCAATTTATCACTTAACAAATTCAAAAAAATTGAACATTGGCATATGACAACATTGCAATGGATTTCATGAAAGATTAGGTGGTTGTGGTCTGTTGCATGGAGCTTCCACAATTAACATGTTTTTTGTAAGTTTTGTTCCATTGCACAATGTAGATTATGGAATTACATGATTGTCTATGGTGATCAACTAGTGTTTATTTGGTGCACTTGGGTGGAGTTCTTTCCATTTGGATTTGGCCACCAATGCTAATCCGGAGCCCAAAAAATATTGAAGGGAAGAAGTGGCATTGTTCCATGGATCTCATTCTTGACTAGAATTATTGTGAATGACAACAACCATCGTGGTCCAAGAAAGTATTGAGAATCATGTTAATACAAATAGTTCATGTGCTATTATAATAGCAATTACACAAGGCTTAAAAATTCCACTATTTTAGGTTTGTACAAAGATTTTAAACCTTATAGAAATGAACTAATTCTAGTCTGTACAAAGAAATATTTAGGTATGTTTGTTAAAACTTTCATTTTGCATTTTCATTTTTTTAATTTTTGATGACAAGATTTCAAATCAGTGCAATTTCAAGTGGGATGCTATAAACCTCCCATCTTATGTAGGTAGCATCAAACAATAGATTCCTCCTATTACAGATCGAACCATGGTTGATTTCTCTGAGAAGCTTTATGATAATCATGACACTTTATATGATAATTCCAATGGGAGGATGGATTTGAAATTTGGGGAAATGCATAGAAAACTCTATTTCCTGGAGATGGAAAACTGGGGTTGTGGATGAATTTTGTTTCTTAGATGGGATCCATTTAGAATTTATGGCAGCAGAGGATAATGAATTAGGGAAAAAGGAAATCGTTGGAGATTTAGGAGAGGACTTGAGAGATTCAAATTTAGTTATTCCTCATGTTTTCAACAATTGTAGTGTTGTTTTGAGTGAATTGGATGAGGTTAAAGCAAGAGATTCATATTGGGAGGTTGTGTGCAGGAAGGAGTGTGATGAATCTACCAAAGATCTTCTGTTGAAAGCATGTAGTTTTAATCCGTTTATTGGGGAGCCTTATTTGGTGTTGGGTTAGATTTATTTGTCAATGGAGAGATTTGGGGAAGCTAAAAGAGTGGTTGAAATTATTGTAGGAGTGGGGAACCTACTAGGATATAGTTCTCAAATTGAACAATCCATATTTCAGAAATATGAATGCCAAATGGTTAATAGTTTGTTCACAAACCAACTATTCTAGGCTGAAATTTAAATTTTGAGCATCTAAAAATGTAGTGACAAGCATTTGAGCCCTAAGTTTCAACAACTCAAACTCAAAATAGAATTCCATGACAATCTATTTAAGGGGGGGGGGGGGGGGGCGAATGGCTTGCTATTCAATGTAGGGTATCTAGGTGAATATCCTAGATATATAGAACTAGTAATGTACTAAAATAGGCCACACATTTTGATGCAGCAGTCTTAGGAAAACTTGTTTCTAGAGCTTGTAGATAATTCATTTATAAATGTTTATAAAACATATGGGCCTTGAGAAGAACTGTTAATGAGATGAATGCCAAAATGTAAATATGTGTTTTCATTCTAATTATTAGAAATATCTCCATATTTGTGTTGCATTATTCACTAATATTATTTTCTAAATCTTTTTCATGCATGTGATCCAATAAGTAAATGGTGCCGTTTCTCTTAGCACAAAGTATATGTTTTAGCACAACTTTGTCCAATGGAAGCAACCAGGTCTGAAAGTCCTCGTACACCGACTCCATGGGTGCCACAAGGTCCTCCGCTTCTGTTAAATTGTGATCTTTAGAGCTTCACACTATATCCACATGGCACAATAAGAGGCCTTGTTCTGCAATACCACAGTCATCGTCTCCTTATCACAACTCTCGTTCTCAATCTGGCATGTAAATTCCACTTACGCCCAACTGATTTCACTCTTCTGGCTCTTCCTTAGTGATAAAGACATTCCACTGTGCAGGTAGAAAATACCCACAACTACGATGAGAAATCTGGTCAAGATCCTGTGTGACCATAAATGTCCTCCTATGTAAATCGCGTGAAAAAGAAATGCGCCTCTATGCTGAAAGTTTCATATTTCGCCCTGTTCATGTTCATTGAAGATTTCATCTCATTGCATTTGATTTAAAATCCGTTACAGATAAGACTTGGTCTGATCAAGTTAATGATTTTTTTAACCACTAAAACATATACGGGCAACTGAAATCCACTAACCAACTTACCACCGGTATTCTCAGCATCAGACAGGTTTGAAGTGAAGTTTCCATCTATAATAGTCTATTGACTAATAATAATACTAGCACTTGCATCGATAGAGCAAGGGGTACACCGATAGTTAAAAAAGTTACAAGTCTATAAGATGATTGCACACATATATTAATATAAAAGAAAACTTAACATTCAAATAAATAAATTAAACGTTGTTAATTTGAAATAGTTAATTTTAATTGTTCTTCAATTCATAATATTCATCATAAAACTTTAAAAGAAATGTAGAAAGAGGCAAAAAAAAAAGATACTTTAATTGCAAGAACAAATGGATTTCAAGAAGTAGAAGCTTGAATTGGTAGTACAAATGCTTTTCAAAAAAACACAATCTACATCGCACAAGGAGCATTTTCTCACCATACCGGCACCACAACAACTTTGCTCATTAGGGAAAGAGGATATTGAAATGCATAAATGTAACCAATAAAAAAAGTGACAAGTAATCTTCCTTTTCCTTGATAATTGTATATGGACTGTTTTTCATTTTTAAATATCAATCAAAGGAGATTGGTTGTCCTCTATGAAGGTTTTCTAGTGATTTTACTCTTGAACCAATATCAATTATTGTTTTTTGAAGTGTGAATCCTTGGGATTTTTGTATGGTGAGTATCGATGACATGGATAGTAGTATTTTTCTAAGATTGCCTAGGGATATATGTATTATATAGGTTAATGCTTTTTGTGATCTTGATTCCAAGGTGGGTTGTTGGAATTCTCAAATCAAGCAACCACATATAGAGGTAGTTCTAGAAGTTTACAACTAGGTGTGTACACAATATCTACCACCTACCCAATTGATTGATGGTGGTGACTCATTTGGTAACACAAGGGGGGCATTACTACTACTTATCACAATAACATCCATAGAATTTGATGTTTTTTCCACAACTAACTGAAAAACTTTCATTAAATTATTTAAATCTCATAAAGGACAATGGGAAATAAGCATTTTAAAACAAGTGAAACAAGATAAAGAAAAACTAATCTCATGCCAATATGTTTGGAGAAAAGAAAATGCTTGTTTAAAAATCTATTTGATTAAAATTAATATTTTAAAATATACAAATATAAAAATAATAATTATAATCAATGCTAAATCATTTCTTAAAATTTTGGTAGAGTTAAATGGAAAATAGTAGATTTACTATATTGTTTTGGTGAATTCAACATTTAAACTAAATATTGAATTCCAACCATGTCATAAACAAATTTGGTGTTAGGATAAACCATGGACAAAATAAAAACTACATGCAAATATAACCAATAACAGAAAAAATAATAGATTACACAGAAATGAACACAAGGCACCAAGATTTAACATGGTTCACCCAATCCCTAGGCTACGTCCACCAAACAGCAAGTTCGATCTTATTACAATCTAGTGATTACAACCTGATTACAGTCTGTAATCCCTTACAACTCAATACCACCGCAAGAAGCAATTTTGCATCACAACAAAATGAAAATACATAACCGTAAACCCTTTTATACAAGTATTTTATCCGTTTTAGGGTTACAACATGTCGGCCATAATATGTCAGCTACAACGTCGGTCACGACCCAAAAATTTTTAAGTATGTACAATACTTTCCCGATCAGTCACCATAATCTAACATTTGGTAAATCTTTTTTAATCAAATTTTTAACTATTTTGTATGATAATACCAAAATTAAAATTTATAATACTTATTTTTAATGATATGAAATTTATTTGAATTAAATTTAAAATTTGTACATGCTTATTTTTCCTTTAACCTATATATTTCTAATTACTAAACTATAATATATATTTAAAATTATTATAAAATTAGATTGTTATAAAAAAAAAAGTATTTGATTTATTATTTAAATTATAATTTCAAATTAGTTTAAAAACTATGACTTTCAAAATAAATAGTACAAAAGAACTTTAGACAAAGTGTAACAAACATTTTATAAAGATTAAAAGGAACATTGCAACACAACTTTAAAAGGAAAATATAACAGAGAAATGCTCTCGAGAAAACACAAATTAACAAGAGCTCTATTTGAGCTTGAGTCCCTACCTCATAAGAAAATAAATCAAATTTGAATTGATAAATTTAGTTTCATTAAAGATGATTTGTAAATAGATAAATAAGAATGATAAATAGAATAAAAAATTTGTATATTTAATTAATTAATTTTTAAAAAAAAAATTTACTTAAGTTCATTTGAGATAAAGATTAAAATTATAGATTATTTATTTATTTTTAAATAGTTTATAATATACAAATTAAAATTTATTACAAATTGACAATTTTTTAATCTAGTAAGCTATAAAATCAATTTATACATGCCGATAGATGTTTACATATGCAACTGTCAAACATTTTAAGAATTAAGAAAGTAATTATATTAATATAATTTTGTTTTAAATTAAATTTAATCCTTTTGAATATAAAATCTCTTTTTAAATTCTCTTTCTATGTTTCCTCATTGATAACATTTCCAATTATTGCAATAATTATAATATCTAAAAAATAATTAGATGTGCACACATTGTTTGAAGCCTGCATTTGGGCACATGTACTAAGGGTGGTGGCAAAGGATTTGTCTTTACACCTGTCCTTTGCCTTTACACCTGGCAGTTGCCTTTGCATGAAAGTTTCTAAAGAATTCATGAAGCTTTATTTTCTCATAATAAACAATGGCTAGAGAATATCAAGTCTCAAGGGGCAATTCCGACAATTTCTCTTCAATGGTGGGGAAAGGGTCTTTTTTATGCAGGGCCTTTTCACCCTTGTCAAAAGCCATGCATCCAAGATCAACTCTAATTGTAAGATATCCAGCATCATCTTCTCCAAAGCAATCAAAGTTCTCCACCTCAATTGTCATCTTGTGAACATCCTCCTGCACAATCTCTAGTCCAAGTGATTTCACCCAACACCAGCAACTAGAGATCAAGTTTGCTTCTTTCTTCTTTAGAGTTTCTTTATTTAGAATAGTCATTCTCTTTTTGTGATTCTTTGCAACTTTTTTAGCCTTTGGTATGTAGGACTCGTGTGGAAGGAGCAACAAGTAGTTTATGCTTTAGTAGCCACCATTGATTTCTGGCAGCTTATTCAGTTAGTTAAGCAGCTAGTTATGCATTTGACATATTTCTTATGTTGAGAGCAACAAGATTTGACCTAGATGTCTTCCTGTGGTTCCCCCAGTGGTTGTCCCGGTGGTTTCTTTGGTTGCTTGAAATTGAGTATTCCAATTGATCTTTTCCATTCTACTCCATTACAAAGGAGGCATACATACATCAATCTGCCTGTCATTATAGATATGTAGAAATGTATAGAGGCTCGACGTACATACAACTACATGCATAGAACAGAGATGGTGAATTCTCATATTCAATTCCTATGTTCCCTAATGGTCTATTGTTTTGTGTATATTAAATGTCTTCTCCAATTATGGTAGTCCAATGGTTGCAATATGAGAAATAGTAGATCCATGTTTTCCAGATGATTATTCATCAATAGGGCCAAGAAGATCCTCTACGGTACATTGGCATGCAAACTCCCCTTCGAAATTCAAGCATAAAAATTCATTCTATCATATGCATTATACTATTACTATGTACACATCCAATATTTTTTTCTTTTTCAGAAAAGAATCTAATTCCAATTGATGTAGTAGATGAGGAGAATGTTCGAGCAGCTACACATCATTCAATTGAAAACTAGTACGGGCATATGAGGCACTTGGATGCAATTTGAGACTACAAGTCAGCAACTGTCTTTCCTCCATTGCAGAGGAGACGAAAGCTAAGCTTACAGATTTGAACAATATTTCATGGTACTTTGAATAACATTTCAGAGATTTCAAGAGATTCGATAATTTAAATTGGATAATTTTTGGTTTGGATAAATTGATTTTACCCCTAGGTAAATAGGGACTAGCCAATCAGAAATAGGAAATTAATATTTAAAAATTAATTTAAAAATAAACCATTTGAAAACCTTATCAATAAAGTCACTCTAATTATTAAAATTAATAGTGGACTGCAACGGGACTAAAAATAAAAAAGAGACAACTTCCAAATAATTAAAAAAGAGGGAAAGCATTAGCTATGATAATGTGCCTCTAGGTATTGCATTCACCTTTCTTGTATAAAGTTGCAATTTTGTTTGTTTTTACTGGATACGTGCAATGAGACAAAGAAAAAAAAATTATAAAATCATTTATCTTTTCAATAAAATTAATTTAAATCACTTTTAATTTTTTTTTAAAACTTATTCTGAAACCATTTATCTCTTTAATAAAATCAATTTAATCAACTTTTAATAAAAATAAAATAAAGTAATATGTTTATGCCTTATTGGATCAACTTAATCCTGTGATTATGGATACATTGAATGCTATAATTTCCGACAACACTAATAAAACATAAAGACTCAAACTAACTAAAAAGAAATCTAATAATAATAATCCATACCAATAATAATAATATATATTAGACGATGATTGTTTAAAAAGTAAGTTTGATTGATGCTATGATTGGTCTAAGTTAATATTGGTGTAAGTCAATAATGATTATAAACTAGTCATGTTGAATAGAAATGTGAAAGTATTGGCTATTCTAGGATGTGAATTTGATTAATGATATGTTGTAAAAGAGGATTTACATATAAGGATTAAGATTGGATAATGATTTTTGATTGGGGAGTTAAAATAATCGAGTCCATAAGTCTTCGAGATGGAATTATATTAGGGCCCATTTGGCAGCGAGTATATAAGTGGAATAGGCATATTTTAAATTCTTCATTTGGATGCACCAAATCGGAAATGGAATAGGAATAAAATAGGAATATATATGAAGGTTTGACACTAATGACTGAAGCGAAAAGTGTCCATTCCATCCAAGTGAATGTCGTGAACTTTCAAATTGCTTTCCAAAATATATGACACTGCAACCTCATGAAGCAAGCTATACAAGAGCCAGGTACCACAATTATCATTTCTCATGTACCACATCCTTTGAACATAACTACAAGAAAAATACAAGATCCACGTGTATTGATAGAAAATAGTATTGGTAGGATTCATGGCCACCTGATTCTTGGTTGCATCTCCAATGAGGCACTCAGTATCAATAACTGCAACATATGAAGGGGTAGTCCTACTGCCCTAGTCATTGGCTATGATCTCAACCCTATCATGGTGCCACACACCCATGCAAGAACATGTTGCACCCAATTCTATGCTAATTGATGGGCCCTCACCTTTGCCTATCATTTCGAATTGCTCAATTAGACCAAAAGATCTAATGAACTCTAACCTTGACTATATATTGCGTCAAAACCTTCAAATATAAGCAGAGAATGAAATTTGATCTCTGAAGCCCTTGAAGTTTTAAATTTTTCCATAACACAAACACAATAAGACTTAATTATCGGTTTAATAACATAATAAAACATGTAATAGTTTGTTGAAAAAAAGAACAAAGTTTAGCCATGGAATAAAATATCACCAAAAAATTCCCCAAATTTGGTTGATACAACTACTAAATGTAAAACGCTCTACAAATTTAACAACTGTAGATAATATTACACACTGTGTACAATGAGGAAGAAACCATGAAAACTCATATAGGGTTTCAAGGTCTCCCATGCGACACAATCGTCTAGGCTGTAGCCCAGGCATTGCATAGGAAGATATAAGCCTGTGATGAGCCATCCATTGGCCTTGTCCCACTGCACAAAAAAACTAACTAGATTAGGGCTCAACACAGACCATGAACAACATGATGGGCTCGATGAAGTGTATTTTTAATGGAGCAAGCTGAGTGACATGGAAATCATAGTGACCTCCTGGGCTTCAAAGATTTACAAGCTATGCATTCTTGGCAAGTCTATTGATATGTTAAATGGGAAGTAGCCATTTCTGAGATTTACCAGGATATCACTTGATTGTCCAAGATACAATTTGATTCTAGAGAAAAAGATTTGATGGTATCAACATAATGGTGTGGCACACAAAGGATTACATATAGATTGAGCAAGATCTTCAGCAGTTTTCAATATTTATTAAAACAATTATTGGTTTCTGGTTTGAACGAATAGGTTTCGATTGAAATCCCCTCCGTTCCAAGCCAAACCCTAGCCCCCTACCACACAGAATCTATCCAAATAAATTAAATGAATTGATATGGTCGGTGTTGGAGGTTTAGATAAGATTTTCATTTATTGCTTGATGAGCAGTTTCTAAATACAACTACTGGATTTTTATGAACGAACAGGTTTGTTGAAGTTTCCCACCTATAATAGCCTATTGCCTAATTAATAGTGATAAAGTAATTATTTTATTTTATTTTAGATTGACATTTGAAATATAAATTATAAGTACTTTCATTTATATTTTACTAGTTTTTATAACCTTAAATTGAATTACTAAGAAAATAAATCAAACACTAACCCTATTTGACATGACTTTTAATACTAATGAATTTTTTCACTATCTTCACATTGTTAGCCGACCTAAAATTCATAACCATTTCAAAGTAACTTAGAGTCTTAAAACACTAAAGCAATATAGACATTGTTCATAAGAGAAAAAAGAGTTGAATTATCTACAATTATAATCATAAAATCCAATCTTAACTATTTCAGCCTTAAAATAATAATAATCATGACAATTCATATTTACTATTTTTCAATTAGATTAATTTATTTAACTATTTTTTAAGATAGTGAAAATTAATTAAAATATTTAAATTTTGAAAGGTGAAAATTGAGTATTTGTAAATAAGAACTTACTATAAAAAATGATGTTTTAATATATGGCTTAGTTAGGGCTATGGTTGACTTAGGGATAATGTTCCTTATGAATCTCTAATAGTTTGAGATATTATTACATGTAATTTCACCATGTGTGTCGATAAGTGTCATTTCTACTTAATCAACTTCATTTTTGAAACCATTATACTAAACGATATTTAGGTATAATATATTTAAACCATTCTAAGTTAAATTTATATTTAAACGATAAATATATGAAATAGGTACTTATATACTCTTAACTTAGAGCCACCTTCACAAATACACAAATAAATGAATATAGTCTTGGAATTATTTTTGAGAGGTTTAGAAATAAGTGTTTTATTTTTCAATTTTATGTTTTCTTTCAATTTTATGTTTTCTATTCAATTTCATAGTTTTTTTTTTAAAATATATTTTTTTATTTAACTATTTTTTAAGATAGTAAAAATTTATAAATCTATTTACTGGAGTATTTAAATTTAGAAAAGTCGAAATTAATTCATAGTATCAAAGATTGTATTTATTGAGACTGAAAGGAAAATAGTGTTTTACATTAGAGAAATGTAATTAATGAAGGATTAATTTGTACTACAATTAGCCATCAATTTTATAAGCTTTTGTATTTCAAAAATATACGTACAAAATTTTGTTAGTTTATGAATGAAAATGTAGAATTTCTTTGAATTTTTTTAATGGAAATGGCTCAGTTTGAACATTATTCAATGTTCAACTAGAAAAATGTACGTTTGATATTTTTAATGACAAAGATAAAAATATCTATAGTTCCACATTCTTTTATAAATTTGAAGGGATTGTTAAATAGGAAGTAGGAATATTCTAAAAGAAAATTAATTGACATACTTTATCAATAAAAGAAACAAAACATATTTTAAATTATATGTTTAATTTTACATTGTAGCTATGCCACCAAGACATTTAAACTTTCAGTCCGAGGAGGAGCGAAGGCAATACAAAAGGGATTATCAAAGAAAATATAGGCGTAGGTGAAAAGAACAAATACATGATTCAGAAAATGGGTCACAACATTTTGTGCATAATGAAGATGAAACAACAATATCTGCTAGAATGAGAACAGAAATGATGGATTGTGAAATAAAAAATCAAAATATAGTTCAAGGGAAGGGAATACAATCAATTTAGATATTCTAGCTTGCTTTGATCAATATACACCAATTAAATTTGAAAATGAACTTCAATTTTCAAATAGATCTTTGAATTTGCATGCTTTAGAGAATGAGATGGATAATAGGTTTGAGTGTCACATGGAATGTAGGCCAAGTCAACAACCACAAATTGATGAAAGAAAAAGAGAAAACAAACACATTAAGTGTATTTCAAAAGAAAAGGAGCATAATTCTAGAGAAAGACAAGAAAAAATTACAAATGGATTAGATACTGCAAACATGATGGATGCGAATGTCAACATAACAGAATCTCAACTAGATCTAGAACAAAGACAAATTGTAATAGCAGTTAATGAAGAAAATATTGGTGAAAATTCAATCCATCAATCTATCCAAGATAGAAGAAAATATATGAGAGAATATCAAAGAGAATATAGAAAAAGACAAAGGAACCAAATGAATGATATTGAACGAGAAAATCAATGTATCAAGTGCAATCAAGAAGATAGGCAAAGAAATGTTAGAAGAAAAACTCAAAGAATGATACAAGAACTAAAAGTCCAAAATAATAATCTAACAAATACATCAAGGGTTGAACTTGATCATAATGAATCAAGTGGTGTTGAGTCACTCATTCCTAAAAAAAATGACACCAATTATTGCAGTGTTGAAACTCAACAGAATGTTAATACAAATTTTGTAAATCGTTATCAAAATCTTCAATTACAATTTTGACATCACTTGGATTGTCTGGTTCAACCAGCAATGTGCTATATGTGTCAGGAGTGTTATCTTGGCATTAAAGTTTGTCACATAAAAGAAGGTCCAATATGTTCTAGATGTCAACAAGAAAAAGAAAACAATTGATTCTCTGCAGAAAACAATATGGATCCAGGATCATAGCCATCTGAACTTGTAAGTTTAACACAAGTGGAGGAAATGTTGATTGCATGTGTTAGTCCAATTTTGTAGGTAACACATGCAATAGGTGAGCAATATAAATACAAGGGGGGCACAATAAACTTCCCTCAAAATATTGAGCACATATATAAAAGTCTTCCATGTCCAATAAAAGAGTTACCAATAATAATTGTTCAAAAGAAAAGATCAACGTGGTACAAATTATGACTTTACATTTAACAGGGATCATGTATATCGTGCCTTCAAGTATAAAAATGAAAAGGATAAATTTTATTCAGATGTTCAGGTGGATGCTCATGCGTTGGATGATATTGAAAGAAATTGTGATTTTGAAATATTTAAACAAATTAAGACTATTCATGTTCAAGTTGAGAGTGAGTCAAATAATTAATCTACGTACAATCTGAAATGGATGATGAAGAAAATAGTAACCTAAACCATTCAACTTCAATGGCAACAAGCTCAGCAAACTTGCAAAGGGAAATGGAATTCATATAGGCATGGATAAATAACCCCAATATAGATTCTTTAAGGTTAATTGATTGCCCATCAATAGGTGCATCTCCAGTAAATAAATATGTTACGCCAGGTTTGTTGGACATGGCCTTTCCTACATTATTTCCCACTGGACAATGTGATTGGTTAGAGCCCCATGAATATACCTCCATGAATATGTGAAGCATCTTTTTCGATATAGGGATCACCACTTTGAAAAACACCCCAAGTTTAGATATTATATGATGAACATGATACAGAGGCACCGAGCACAAAATTCAAGTACAATTTTTGCCAAAAGAAATATTCAGGATCTACCAATAACCATAGATGAGTTACGTCAACATATGGAAGATGTACCAAACACAAAATTGGCTGACAACTTAATGCATTTTGGAAAAACATTACGAGGGACAAAATGTTATTGACTACCCTCATATTGTGGCTCACTACATGCACCTTAGGCACACAATGTTTCAAAAAGAGATTTTAGAGAAAGGATTGAATGTGAAAGACTTTTGGTCCAGATATGAATGGCAACATAGGGGCTCTCCACATGTACCTGGTTTTTTATGGCTTCATGGTGCTCCAAATATGGACACATTAGATTGGCATAATGAAGAACAAGTAAAACATGTTGAAAATTATATTCATCATATTGTTCATGTGTGGAATCCATGAGCATGTGTTAGTGCACACAATATGCAAGTATTTTTACAATGGAATTAAAAAAAATTCTCATTCTAATTTTTGTATTTTAAATCTATATGTTAAAATATTTGTTTGTATTCAAGCATTTTAGAATTTTGCACAACATCCATGTTTGAGAAACACAAGACGACTTTAAAAAATGAATGTTGATCAAGATTGTGATGAAATTTTAAATAATGTTCACAGATATACAATTTGTAGAAAGGGTGAATATCTTAGAAAAAAAAAGAGGGCAAAATGACTTGCAGGTAATCATATTTTTATTTTTTGTTTAGCTTAATTTTTTTATTTAAATAGTATTTATTGATCTATAGCTATTTCTAAATAAATTTTAGGTACAATGCTCCTTGGCCTCTAAATATAAATGGTTCAAAACTATATGAAGATGGTGAAAGTAGAGAAAAAAAATTTGAGCCTATGCGAAATGATGAAAGAGTTAACTCTCACAATCATTATATATTGCAATTATGGAGAGCCAATATAGATTGTCAACTGGTTTTGTTAGCACATGTTGTAATTAGATACATTGCAAAATATGCATCAAAAGCAGAGAAAGGATTAGAGACATACCATCAAATGTTGATGCATCTAGCAAATATTGAAAATCCTGAAGATTTTGCTTCCAAAGTGTACAAGAAACTTTTAGTAGAAACAATCATTGAAAGAGATGTTGGTGCTCAAGAAACATGTCACATGCTCCTCGAACTTCCTTTGGTTGAATGCAATAGATGCTTTGTTAACCTTAATGTTTCACATAAAATATTTAAACTTATTAACAAAAATAATGAGGATCGCTCTGAAAAAAAAAGGCAAAATCATTTATGGATGCATATAAAAGTAGGCCTTCATCTATGGAAATGATCTCTTTGATCGATGCATCGAAATGTTGGATATATAATAAAAATAGGAAAAAAGATAACAAATGGCAGCGTAGACAGAAGTTTGCAATTGTGAGGGTGTATCCAAGATTTGTTTCAATTCCACCACGTGTGTCAGATAAGTTTCTTGATTTCTACTTTTCACAATTATTGTTGTATAACCATTTCGTGAAATTACAGTAGATATTGGTGAAGATAGTAATCCAATAATTTCAAATTGGGAGTCGCTGAATTATGATCCCTGCCATGTGGAACGAATAATAGATATAGAAGATAATGATTGTATTAGTGAGTCAGAAAGTGAAACTAATGAGATTGGTCCAAGTAAAATTATAGAGCATGGATGGGAAATCATTTCGCGGTTACATCATGGTCAAACAATGAAAATTTCAAAAATTGATATGCTCGGAAGAAGGGATATGGATAAGCAATTTAATTGGTCGAATCACTACAAGTCTGATCAATATACTGCAGAGGCTATCGATTTTATTTGTAGAATGAGAGAAAGTGGATGCATTATAAATTCTCAATGTCAACAACAAGTTAATAGCGACAATTTGGGTGAAAAAAAAAGACATTTGACATTATTATGACACACTACAATGGGGGTAAAAATGTAACACCATTATATATGATAGTTTAGGGTATAGCAGGGACTGGAAAGTCATATTTGATTGGTGTCATCAATAAATATCTCAATCAAGTAGCACTACCTCATCATTGTCCACTTCTACTATTAGCACCGACAGGAGTAGCCACATACAACATAGGTGGATCAATAGTACATTCAAAGTTTAAAATTCCTAAAAAATGATTTTTCTCAATTAGAAGGAACACGTTTGACAAGTTTTCAAGAAGAAATGAGCCATGTAAGATATATATTGATAGACGAAATGAGCTTTATTGCAGAAAAGTTGCCTGAAAATTTTGACTCTCGGCTTCGTCAAGCATTTCCTCAAAATGCAGATGTTAACTTTGAAAGTTAGATTTTATTTTCAAATAAGATTCATTAATTAGTAAAAATGATTATATGATCTTTATATAATTTTAAATAAAATATTATTTCATTGAATTATTTTCAAATAATTGTTTTATTTTTTAGGAATTTCAGTGATTTTAGTTGGTGACCTTGGACAGCTCCCCCCAGTGAGAGACAAAGTTGCATATGATAGTAGGAGGCAGGCAAAGATCTTATGGGAAGAATTCAAAATTGTACTCACATTGGAAAAGGTTTATAGACAAAATGGAGAGGATTTGGAACAAACAAAATTTAGTCAATTGCTAACAAATCTTAGAGATGCTAAACCAACAATTGATGATTGGAGATTACTAATGTCACGAGCAAAAAGTAACATTTTACCGGTCATAAATATGGATTTTGATAATAATGTTCACCTATTTTCCCCCAATGAGAATGTTCGCAATCATAATCAATATAAATTGCATTCTCTTAAAGAACCTGTTGCACGTGTTATTGCTACAAAACTATCAAATTTTGGTGTTGTTGATGGCAATTCAAGTGATGAACTTGATATGGAATTGTTGATTTCAAAGCATGCAAGAGTTATGTTGACTTCTAATTTATGGATAGAAGCATGTCTTGTAAATGGTGCTTTGGGTTATGTTGAGGAAATTGTCTATAGGCCAGGAAGAGCGCCACCTGAACTACCATTGTATGTCATGGTGAAATTTGACAACTACTCTGGTTTTCCATTCAATAATGTAGATTCCAAAATAGTACCTATTTGTGCTATACAAAGAGGATCTACTACTCAAATACCTTTAAGGTTGGCTTGAGCATTAACAATTCACAAATCTCAAGGATTGACACTTGAAAAGGCAACAATTGATATAGGACCAACCGAAATAATAGGTCTGACATTTGTGGCAATATCTCGTGTAAAGTCACTACAAGGTTTGAGGATAAAGCCACCATTTTCTTATGACCATTATCATGAGAAAATGAAAAGGAGGAAACAACTGGAAAAAAGAAAAGCTGAAGAAAGAAGACTTCAATAATTATTATAAGTAAATTTATAGTAGTTAATATTTTATCAAATGCATACGAAAAAATATTTTCAATGCAACTGATTGTAAATAAATATATTTAGTTTACCTTGTGGAAGTTCATCATTCTCAATTAAAATTGTATAAATTTTTCCATAATTTTTTTAAAGATTATTATGTTAACTGACTAAAAGTTAAATGTACACATGATATTTGTTTAAAATGATATCATTGAATCTAAAATTTTCTCTAAAAGAAATAATTGAATGCTATTGATGTTTATTATTCTCATTTTGCACTATAGTATTTTGATCAATAAATATTTTTTTAGTGACTATGTTTTGAGTGTCAAAGCTATATGTACCCGTCATATTTATTGTTAATGATCACATCTATGTTTTATCTCTATTATTATTATTGTTCTTCTTAGATTGTTGTATGGCTTCAATTTGAAACATGTATGTATTTTTCTATATTTCATGATTAATAATTTTAATAGTTTTTGAAGTAATTGATAGTAGCCAACAAGACGGGGGCTGACCCTGAAGTACTAATTTTAATAGTTGATAGTAGTGTATTGAAGATATATAAAAAGTTTTCATACAACTTAAAAATAATCATATTAATGTTGATAATAAATATCTATAATCTTTAGAATTAACTTTCATAATGAAGATATTTGTTAATGACGAGGAAGATATGGTTATAAGGGGAGAGAAAAAGATGAAGTACAAAGAAAGGAGTGAGATGAGAGATATTTGTTTACTTCCTATAATATTAAGCCAAGTTAAAAAAATAAATCTAGATATGATACACCAATAAAATAAAATTAAACATTATTGTCCACCAAATGATTAATCTAATATTAAATGGTACATTAAGTTGAAGACTTAGTTTTAAGAAAATTGTGTCATGATAATTTTTTCCCTCAACTCTAGATACGATACACTAATACTAAATCAAAAATCTAATTTTTAATGAGATATCAAAATCTAAATTCTATTTGAAGCTAATTTGAGCTCCACAACTAACTAAATGGTAAATGCAAGCAAAAATTAAATATAATACCATATTAATTGAGTTGTATTATTATACACAAAAGAAGTAAAAACCTTTGTAAAATCAGACATTAAATGAACCCATTACATAATTTTCACAAAGTAAAATCATCACTCAGATATAACATTTATAAAACCCTAGGAAAGTGAACCCTATTAATGACTAAATGCCCACCCAAATTGACTCATCATAACTTTAAATTTAATAAATCACTAAATAATAATGAGCCCTAACCTAAGACTAAATTAAATTGAACCCTAGCCTTAACACTAGATTAATTTAGACTAGCTCTAATGCTAAGTAAACTCGAACATACACAAAATGAAATCAAATTATAATCATAAACTAAATTTATTGTGACCTTAAAATAAATTCAACCCATATTACTAAACATAATTGAACAATACATTTTCTACTAAACCAAATTAAATGATAATACAAAACCAAAATGAAAGATAACCCTAACCCCAATTGATTAAAAAGCCACATTGACTGCTAACCCATACCTTCAATTAAGTTAAATTTTTAATCTAAAACCTAATTTTTATTCTATATATAATCCTATAAAAATCCAATACTACATATAACCCTAACCCTAACACTAAATCAAAATGAGCCATAACCCAACATTTAACTAAAATATAATCTTAATATTAAAGAAAAAAATCTTATTTCAACCTAACCATATAAACCAAACTAAAAAGAAAAATTAAGTAAACCTTGTCCCTAAAACAAATAGAACCTCAATCCTACTCAAATTGACCATTTTTAATATTGAACAAAACAACCCCAACCCCAACCCCAACCCTATCTTAAATTAGACCCATTTTTCCAATTAAAAACTAATTGTCTTAGAAAAGTAAATATATAATTAAATTTTTATACAAATCTATATTAGAGAATTAATGTACTAATATAATAGTATATAATAAATATTAGAATTTTATTTAGACAACTTCCCCTCCCGATGCTACTAGCTATATCTATATTATATATTTACATAATATATATATATAAATCCTAGAGATATTGAGACTTTAATTTACTTTGCAAAATATTATCACCTTAGAAAATTAAAGCCTTGATATCTCTTGGCTTTATCTATATATATTATATAAATATATAATATAGATATAGCTAGTAATTTAACATACAAATGAATGTAAAACTAACATAAATGAAACTTAAGAAATTTTTATACATCTGTTTAGCCGCCCTCCAAGTTTCTCAAGAAAGTGACAAATACATTAACATGAAATAGGCATATTATACCTAAAACATTTACAGGTTACAAGTGTCCATGCACTTGTCCCATTTGAGGTAGATCTAAATGTGATGTGAGGGCAGGTAAGGAATTTTGAAGATGTTTGTTACAAATGTTAAATAACTGACTTAAAATATCAATTGAAGTGAAATAATGTGATGATGGGTTCAAGTATGGGATGGTTTTGAGGGGATAAAATGCAAGACGTTTGAACTCGACTTACACATAAGCTATATTTGTTTATGAGCATCAACATCAACCTGAGTTTAGCATTTTATGCTAGAGTTGGTTATAATACTCCTCTTGTGCCAATAGTAGGTGAAGAGTTCTTGCAAGGCCGAAATCTGTGATGAAGGGATGGAGATCTCGATGGAGACTTGTGTTGTTGGGTTTTATACACAATTGGGGAACATCATTCATCGTGGAGAAATTGCAGCATGGATCTTGCTCTTGCAACGATCTCCAATAATAGGGCTACATTTGGGTAACTAACTCGACCGATGGATTTTCTTGCTAGTTTTGAACTTTGAAAATCGCCCCTATTTTCAATACTACATTCAAAAAATATAGAAAAAAAATATTGCATTCAAAATCACCCCTATTTTCTTACTAGTTTTGAATTTTGAAAGGGGTAAAAGAAGCTTCTCGAATCTGTGATGAAGGGATGGAGATCTCGATGGAGACTTGTGTTGTTGGGTTTTATACACAATTGGGGGACATCATTCATCGTGGAGAAATTGCAGCATGGATCTTGCTCTTGCAACGATCTCCAATAATAGGGCTACATTTGGGTAATTGACTCGACCGATGGATTTTCTTGCTAGTTTTGAACTTTGAAAATTGCCCCTATTTTCAATACTACATTCAAAAAATATAGAAAAAAAATATTGCATTCAAAATCACCCCTATTTTCTTACTAGTTTTGAATTTTGAAAGGGGTAAAAGAAGCTTCTCGAATCTGTGAGTGTTGCAAGTGTTACAATGTTCGGAATTTTTGTATTTTTAGTAAACCAAAAATTAATTTTTCTGCGGACTTCAATGAATGAAAAATAGGAAAATCTCATTTTTCTGATATTTTAAAACAAATATTTTTATTAACTATAATGTTTGTGCATAATACAATTTAATATTGAATGGTGATTGGTTGGCAAACAAAGTCAAATGAAGAAATTGGCACCTAATGATTCCATAAGTAGTCTTTCGGTAGGAACTAAGTAATAATTAGAAATTAGAAGGGTGTTTGGGATAATGTAAGCAATGTGTCATAATGTAATTTCATAATTAAGTTCTACCGTAGAGCTAATTTGCCCTTTGGTTATAAATCTTTTTTTATTTTAGTGAAAGCCATTAATAACTTTTCAAGAAATTCGTATATAGGTTCTTAACCCTCAAGTATTTTTTCTTCTATGACAAATTTTTAAAAATATGATTCATTTACATTCATAACTTGAACTCATTTTATGTAGTGGTTGTTGAATGTCTATTAGATTATATGCAGATAATAAGTTAGCACTGTCTACGAATTTTGCATGGACAAGACAATCAAAATAATTTTTATGTTTTTAAAATATTGGTTACTTTATGTTAATCTTTTCATCATGATTAATACTAAGGAACACATATTTCATTTATTTGATTGATTTTCTACCTAGAATTAATAATTGCTCATGCTCTCATCTAAAACTTGTATTATATTAATTTATGTTATTTGTCAAACTTAATACCTGTTTCTCATTCATTTTATTGAGTTTCTACCCAAATTTGCTAGATAGAGTAAGAATCACCTTGATGGTATTCATCCTATCTATAACTAAAAAGGTTTTAATATAGCATGTATCTTGTTATTAAGAAAAGCCTTTAAAAGTCAGTTTTTCTTGTTTCTAGAGCCATGTTGAAGTTTTACATGTCAATAGTTAATGGAAATAATCACGTGACAATTAATGTATAAATTCAAATATTACTTTCAATGGACCAACATTTCAATGATGAAAACATAATTATTTTGTCAAACCAAGCATACATTTATGTTATATTGACTCTCATTCTTCCATTTACCCAGAAAAAGAAAATAACAAAATTTTTAACTCACATGACATACACAACTATTGTTGTACTTCCATCCCTCTATAATCCAAATATGCTTTCAGCCACTACAATATTATTCTTTACGATGCCTTCATACATACAAGGGAGAAACCATTGCAATTATTAATTTTGAGGCATTTTTTAGCCATAACATGGTCTAATTTATATAATCAATTACAAGATGGCCCAATTTCATAAAAATCACTTAATACATTATTATTATTTGATTACATTATTGCATGTCTTAGTCGTAACATGGTCTAATTTATATAATCAATTACAAGATGGTCCAATTTCATAAAAATCACGTAATATATTATTATTATTTCATTATATTATTGCATTATTTTTTTACTACACATTAGAAAATTAAGAGCTTTGTCTTTTTTTCACGCAATGCAGTCATAACTAGAATTACTAATTTCTTCTACATATTTATTAATAACTTTAAAAAGATTCATTTTATTTTAGAAAAATGTTCTATTTCTATTAAACTTTAATTTTAGACTTATTAGAACTTTTTGTTAAATATTCTATTCTTAGGATATTTTTAGTTTTAGATTTATTTTAAAATTAAGTGATAGTTCATTTAAATTTTTTGAAGTTATTTTATAAGAATGTGTACTTTTAATAATATTAAGTTTTGATTTATTTTTTTGTTTTGATTTATAATAGAAAAATCTTTATAATAAACTAAAATAAAATTATTTGATAGTGAAATACTTAAAAAGTATAATAGTGCATTTAGAAAGATTTATTTCTAAACTAGAAAACATCAATATTAGAAACTTATACAACATGAAATAGTTCAAAGAAGTAAATAACTCAAAACAAAATTTATTTATTTTGATAGGTACAAGACCTTAAAACCCAATAAATTTGATATCCATTTTTGTAAGATATCCAAGACTAAGGATGATTGGATTCTTTTAGGCCTTTTCTATTATTATGTTTTATGATTAGCGGTGATGGATTACCGGAATGGATTAGTTGTATATATATATATATATATATATATACATACATATACATATATATATATATATATATACATACATATATATATATATATATACATACATATATACATACATATATATATACATACATATATATATATATACATATATATATATATATATATATATATATATACATACATATATATATATATATATACATACATATATATATATATATATACATACATACATATATATATATATATATATACATACATATATATATATATATATATACATACATATATATATATATACATATATATACATATATATACATATATAGATATATGTTGAGGTACTTAGTGTCTGTTATTTTAGTTATTGAATGATGTTAGTTAGACAAATGATTTTTATGTGGTTTATGTAGATACTTAACCCATACTTGCATGTGTATGGTGTACATGTATGTTTTCTTTATGTTTGACGTTTATGATGTGGTTGAGGAAGGGAGTCATAGTCACCTGCTAGTCGGGATCTACACGATGAACCACTTCCTACCATTGCATGTTTAGTTTAGAATATTGTGTTTGTACATACGTGGATTTTATGCAAATTGCAGATACCAAGTATTGACTTCCTTGAATTACCAGGATGAGCATACCCTATCGTAGTATTTCAATGGTATAAGTGGGGAGATAACTCTTGAGTCCAAATACTAAACCCTAAGCCAATTGTCCTAGAAAATAAGGCAAGTATCTGAGTTAGTTTACCCGTCCGAATTTGTCAACTAACGTGAATTCGTAATTTTAACCCTGGAATTTGATTTTTGTCTTGTGCCTTCAATTGAGTTGTTGTATTTGGTTTTGTGGGTCTATTGTGATTTTTTGTTATAATTAAATCAAATTAAAAGATAATTTAATGATTTAATTTAATGGAAATTTTATAAAGAAATTTGATATTTAATTATATTTAATTAATTGAGAAATTAATTAAATAAAAGAATTAAATTTAAAAGATTATATTAAAGTTCTATTTTTCATTTATTTAATTTAATAATTATTATTTAGAAGTTTTTTTTTAATAATAAACTCTAAATAATATTATTAATTGAATTAATAAATATATTATTATAACATCTCGTAATTAACTTGAGAGAGAGAGAAAACATAAAATTTATAAGGTTTATTTTTATTAAATTGCATAAAGCATATGCAAGAAATTTAAAGATAAAGTTATAGTTCTCATATTTATATTTATTTAATTTAATAATAGTTATTTAAGAGTTTGATTTTAATAATAAATTCTAAATAATGTTATTAATTAAGTTAATAAATATATTATTAAAAATGTCTTGTGAATTAATTAAATAAAAGAATAAAATTCAAAGATAAAGTTATAGTTCTAATTTTGGCATATTTATATGTATTTAATTTAATAATAAATTATTTAGGAGTTTTATTTTAATCAATAAACTCTAAATAATATTATTAGTTAAATTAATAAATATGATATTAAAAATGTCTCATGATTAATTAAAGTAGGAAAGAAAATTAATTTAATAAAGTTTATTTTAATTAAATTGCATAAAGTGTGTGCATGAAAATTAAAATATAGTAATTAAAGACAAAGGGTTTTCGCATGATTGCATGATCAAAGCCTTGATTTGGGGGAAAAACTCTTTATTAAGGAAATTAGAGCTCATTTCTAGATACACAGGTTTTGAGGAGCCAATTTTTGAAAAGAGGGTTTTCAAAGGAAAAGGTAGATTCTTGTGTGTTTGTGCGCTCATTGTTTTAACATCATATCTAGGTAGGATCTCGTAGGTTTGTGCAGTAGTTGCTCATTTTTTGAATTCTTGTCTTCTTCATGTCTGTTGTGTTTTTGTTTCAGAAGTTCTCTAGGTTGAAACTCTTTTTTGAGAAAATTAATTTCCATTATAGAATTGTCTGTGATTTAATTTGAAAACTTTAGTAAATATTGAACTTTAGAATTTTAAAAACCTAATGAATTATGGAATTCACTTTTGTATGTGCTTTATGTAACATGTGGTTTACTGGTGTTGGGGTTTTCGGGTTTGACTTAGCTTTGGCCAGTCAGGGTGTTTACTAGAAGCTTGGGAGTTTTGTTTTATGATGGCATGATGATGTTTTGATCTCGATCTTTTATACTTAACCACAGTAATGTGTCTGGTATGCTCTATAAGATGTTTTGATGCATTGATTGTTATTGTTTTCCAGTGTTCTTATGTGAAACTTAGGTGAATGGTGTAACTTATTTGATATAACCTTTCAGTCTTCGATCAGTTGTATTTGGATTGCTTTTCAGTCACTTGTATAGGACTAAGGTGTTTGTATGATTTGTTCTTGGTGATGTCATGTTATGACATGGATTGGTTTATGTATACTTGATTTTGGGATCAATCCTATTAGGATGATCGTATTGGTGGAATCTGTGATTATGATCAATGTTTTTTCAATACTTGTCAGTTGCTTAGTTTAAGAACTGACATATGGTATGTGGTCTTTTGTGATCTTTAGATTTTACTAAGCTTAGGGTAGGTTATCTATATGTAATGTCAAGAAGTGGCTTGCAAGGGAGGCCAGGGCCCAAAGTGGCTGCTAGGGAAACCCATTGTAAGTTGTTTTATTAGTGAAAACACTACACTAAATGGGAATAAAATAAACCTAATAAGAGTCTTTGTATGTTCTCACCCATGCCTTGAGTGCTAGTATAGACTAGGATGAGAGTAGAGAGAATGTTTGGTTGTGACCATGCATCATTAGTATGCCTTGTTAGTACGAAAGGATACTAATGCCGCACAGAGTCATTAGGGGGTTGAGGTCAAGTTAGACTGCCAGGGTAACTCTAGTGTTGATTCATGCAATGACATTTTCCCACTTGCATAGTGGATTTCCTACATGTCTATGTTGCCTCTGGGTTTAGATGTCATTTGTATATTGGTACTTTTGAGTTAGATTATTTTTAGGTTTTCCTTGACTTAGATATTGGATTTGATTGTTGAGTTTGCTATCATATTTGGGACTTGAGACTATCTCCTCAGTGCGGTGGCAGTAGACCTTTTTGGGTTCCACGAGGTCGAGTGGTAGTGCTTTTTCTTATACCATTGAGATATGACCGTCATATGTCGTTGTTGGATGTGTTTGTGCAAATGTTCCTTTCTATATGTTCTTGTATTTCTATGATGGATGGTTGTACTATTGTATTGTATTGTATTTGATTCATAAGATCTTAAGAGGTGATGTAATTTATTTCATGATATATATTATTTTAGCCTTTCATACCCTATGACTTGTACAGTGGATGATTGTGCATTTTGTTTATTGCTAAGTGGCATCATATATAATTGTATATTATTTAAATGGATTCATACCGGTATATTATTTGATGTGTATTTATTATATATTAGATTTATTATTAATTAAACTTAAATATGATTCAACGTCATGAGACCCTTAAGAATTGTAATATGTTTTACGATATGTGTTTATGTGAATGTTAATTGCTTCCGCTATGTTATAACTATTGTTTTCAAGTTATTATCTTTAACTTTTTTTTAAAAAAATGTTTGACAAATTTAGTAAAACTTTAGGTTAGCTTCTTCTGGGTCACATGGTAGGACAAAGCTTAACTAATTTAATCATTTGACACCAATTGTTTAGCTTCCATATTTGTAGTTCAACTTTTTTGATATCCTTAATGAAGTATGTGTCAAAAAAAAAGAAGCCAAGATCAAGTTGTTAGAAACGTGATTAATACATTATCAAATACAAGTCAACATTTTCTGTTATATTGTACAATCAAAATATGCTTTGGAAAATTATTTTGATTATACATATTTAGTTTTAGTTTTCTTTTTCTATTATACATATTTGTATTATACATATTTATCCTTCCTTCCTGGATTAGACCTCTTTACCTATTGGCCACACTGTGGTAGTGCGAGTGTTGTTGACTATGTCATTTCCTCTCCTTTCATTTCTTCCATTCGCAATTTCACCATTTCGTGTCTTCCGCTAGCCGATCATGCTCTTCTTAGCATTTCTATTTGTGTTTCACCCCATCCTTCCCCGCCCTTGCTCTACCTAACTAGTACCGTCTCCCTTCCTACTCGCTTCCATTACCCTAAGAGTGATGGTGAGCTCTTTACTTATCACCTTAGGCATCTTTTGTCACCTGCTAGTTTTGATGACTCGCTGGCTGCCTCAAACATGTTTGATTCGCTTGCCTCTGCCATATGGGATTCTGCTCTCCTTTCCATTCCCCACCATTCCCCTCTCTCTCTCACAGCTAACCGTCAGAATACTTGTCCTATGAATAAATGGTTTGATGCTGACTGCAAAGCTTTCCATAGCTCTGTTCATGTCGCCTTTGAGGCTCAATCTCTTGCCCTTACCCATCTGCGCATTTCTTATCTGCGTTTTCTTCGTCATATGAAATGTTCCTTTGCCTCTTTTCAGTGCAGAACCCTTTGCTCCATGCTTATCCAAAATCCCCAGATCTTCTGGCGTACCCTTTTCCCTCGTTGCTCCCCCCCATCCTCCACTCTTGACTATCATTCTCTGACCTCCCATATCACGACGCTTTATGACATTCCTAGAAAGCCTCCTCTCTACTCCACTCCACCTCCCCATTGCCATTTGTTCACCTATTCTAGCATTATGGAGGCCATCAGATCTTTGAGATGCAGCAGAGCAACTGATGAAGAGTGTTTTCAGGCAGAACTTTTCAAACTTGGTGCTTCAGTTCTTGGATCTTACCTTCCTACACTCTTTAATAGAGTTGTTTGCACTGGGTTTCCTAATTCCTAGTCTAGACATGTTGTTTACCCTATTCACAATTTTGGGCCTATTTCTGATCC
This sequence comes from Cupressus sempervirens, assembly GCA_028749045.1. NCBI lineage: Eukaryota > Viridiplantae > Streptophyta > Pinopsida > Cupressales > Cupressaceae > Cupressus > Cupressus sempervirens. Next base: position 653,439,929 of record CM053789.1, on the reverse strand, counting down.
AGGAAATTACAGAACTATTATGATTGGTCATACTTTTGCCAAACTTTATGTCACTACTCTAAACACCATGTTATCCAGTGAGCTTGATAGACGGGAATGTAGGGCGAGAGTTCAGGCTGGCTTTCGGGCAAACTACCAGACTATGGATCATGTTTTTACACTGCAGGCTATCATTGAGGAGGCTAGACACCGCTCTCAGAAGGTCTATTGTTGTTTTGTGGACTTCCGTAAGGCTTTTGATTATGTTCCTAAGTTGGCTTTATTTCAAAGGCTTCAGGAGATTGGGATTTCAGATATGTTACAGACTGCTATTTTGAGACTTTATGAGAAGGTTACTTGTAGGCTTAGAACTCCAGAGGGCTTTTCTAATCCGATTTAGAGCACCATTGGTGTGAAGCAGAGTTGTCCTCTTTCCCCTACACTGTTTGGCTTGTATATTGATGAGTTGGAGGATTTCATTTATGAAATCCTCTCAACCAGGCAATAGGTGTTATTTACATCAGGTTTTGATCTCTATTCTCCTCTTTGTTGATGATGTCGTTGTCTTGGCCTCTTCTCCTGATAGCTTACAGAGACTCCTTGATAGTCTTGCTTCTTTCTATACTCGGCGACAGCTTGTGGTCAATTTATCTAAGACACGGGTTATGGTCTTTAACTGTTTAAAGACCTCTCATCTCCATTTCTTCTTCCAGGGGAAGGAGTTTGAGATTACTCCCTCTTACATGTATCTTGGTGTGAAGTTCTCAGGACCACGTTTCAATTTGAGACCTGCTATTTAGTCCAGAGTCAGTAAGGGTATGGGCTCCCTGGCTTTGCTGGAGAGACAATGCTTCAAGCATCATTTTCAGGATATTTCATCCAAGTTGTCCCTTTTTGACTCCTTGGTTCGTCTGACAGTCCTCTATGGTTCTGTGGTTTAGGGACCTTCTCTTATTGCTTCTAATTGGGCTTCTATTGAGTGGGTCCAGACACTGTTGTTGCATCGTATCATTAGGTGTCACTGATTCACCCCTCACAGCATTGTTTTAGCGGAGTTTGGTGCTCATCCTCTCAAACTTGCCGTTATTTTTTACTTGATTTGGTTTCTTCATCGGCTTCGTGGTTTTATGGAGACAGTTGCTCACCAACATAGATATTCTTTTTTGGCATATTGTTCTTTGGTGGAGATTATGAGATCTAACACTTCTGCTAGATCAAGATGTTGGTATGCTCAGGCCACCTCTTTGTTGGGTTCGATCGGGATTGAGATTGATAATCTTCCTCCCGATCAGTTTTCGTTGGATGCCCAGGCTCATCTTCTTCCCTCTCATCAGGAGTTGAATGAGCATGTCAGACAGGATATCTATAGGCAGTACATTACCACTACTTGGTGTCATCCCCTGGGTGGTTTGCGACCTAAGATGGCCTTCTATGCTAAGCATTTTCTTGTTATTCAGGATGGTATTGTTGTTCGCCCTGCCTATCTTTACCGGCGTTGGAATCATGCACTACGGTTCTCTTTGGGCTCTTTTAGGGTTGGTTCTCATCGTCTCAGGGGTTGGACTGATCACCATATGGATCAAGCTAATCGATTATGCCAGTTATGCACTCAGATGGAGGTTGAGACTGAGACTCACTTCATATTTCGTTGTCCTCATTACTATGAGATCAGAGGGAGATTCTATTGCCTTTTCAGAGACTATCCTTCTCTCTCGATGTTCTTCAGTTATATTGATCAGCAGTGTTTAGCACTTTATCTTCAAGAGGCCACCCATCTTCGAGAGAATACCCTACAGTCCTTTCATTAGAGACGGACTTCTGATCAGCTCATTACCACCTTTTTCTCTCCCTTGTCTCCTTTGCAAGGTTTGAAAATGCCTTCCATTACTTCACATTCCAGATCTGTCAGACATTGTACCAGTCTCTACAGGCAACATCAGTCCTATAGGGGTTCTTCACGGCATCCGAAGACTATGGATTGTCCACGAATGTACCTCTCTATTACAGATTTCTTTGTGATAATGAAGGACCCTTAGTCCTTACCTTGTCTTTCTTTCTTCTTGTTGCTTTGTTCCTTTTCAGTCACCGTTTGGTGCCTTTGCTTGGCTGGCTCTTCTGTTTGTATGCTCAGTCCCATAAACCGTTTTGGTTTTTTGCGGACATTAATAATTTTATCTTTATCTTTATCTTTCTTTTGATTGTCTTCGAACGTCTATATTTAATCTTTATTAGATTATATCCCAAATAAATTTTATCCCTCTACTATTGTGACTATCTAAGAGTAATTGTCTTTCTAATGGTTAACTTATCAATTTTATCTTATTAGTATCTCTTTTCCATAAGCTCCTTTATTAGCAAGGTTATCTACTTCTTTATTATCTTCTCTATAAATATGGTTGATGATTGTTTCTTCGAAATTATTGACTATATCTATGGCATACTCAAGTTTAGAATTTAGGATCCAATTAGGGATTTCTTTTTTTCTTAACACATTTAAAATAATTTGTAAATCACCATCTATAATTAGTTTCTTAATTTCGATATCTCGACTGAGTCTTAAGCCTTCTATCAGGGCTTCTAATCCTACTAGATTGTTAGTGTCGATGTTCACTATATATATATATATATATATATGATTAAATATATTATTATATTAATTATTTGATTAACGAATAGACATGCCCCATTAAGGGACATGTCTATTTGTTGTCTATTCTCAATATAAATCTTAGAGGATGTTGCATTTGGAACACACATACCAAATGCAATGGCAACGCTTAATACATTTGCAATAGATCCTTGGAAAACTAACATGATATCAGAGCATGTTCACAAATGCAAAGAGAGCTATATGCTAGATGTCGTGTAGTTAGTATAGAGGAAGAAACCTAATGCTAATTGAAAGATGCCTCAGCATTCGATTGTTGGTGTTCACATAAAGTAATTGGCACTTCATATATATCTTGTCATGGACATACACATAATGGTTGAAATAGGTGGAGTCACAAAGATTTTTAGAGGAATTTATGTTTATCCTTATCGGGTGCAAGAAAAATGATATCAAGTCAACCAAAGGTATGTGAGCTCATTTGGTGAGAAAATGTTATGTGTATATACCTCATTCATCATCAAATAGATAAATAAATAATTCAGTAACAGTGATATTATATAGCCTATCAAAAATAGTAAGGTCCAATACTTAATACACAAGGAGAGATTTGTGTATGAACTAGAGGAATAATAGAATATTGATGATTACAGAGTTATCAGTACAATACTGCAAAGTTCTAGAAGCGTCTGAATATGGAATCAACATCTAAAGAAGTTATTATATGAGGAACCCATTATGCAAACATTTCCAGAAACCATGATTTGCAAAGATCATAAGATTAGTTAGCTAGGGGTCACAATGATTAACAAATATTATAATTTTGAGAAGTACTTTATAATAGTCAATGGATAACTAAATAATGTGATTAATAAACAAACACATTTTAGAAGAGAGGTGACTCCTTGAGGCAAAGGTGAGAACATTTGGATTGTAAGATATATAGGGAGAGAAGATAAATCTCAAAACGTCAAGGAGCTTCAGATAAGACAATGATAATAATCCTAGTCATCATCCAACCATAAAGACAACCAAGTCAGAGATTAGAACAAGACATCAACAAGTTGGACATGTCGTCTAGTAAGAATCAATGGCAATAAATAATATAATGCAGTGTTGATTCAAAGGAGTCAGATAGGAAGAAAATGAGAACATAGAAATGGAGAAGATGGGCACAAGGCAGTCAAGTTTTGACCAAGCAAAAGAACAAACAAAAACATCCAACACTAGATACAACATATGTATTGATTGTGATTTTTTTTGACATTGAGTAAATACTATCAGTTCTTCATATCAAAGAAATATGAGTTTTGTGAAAGACTAAGTAATATTATAGTCGATGGAAAGGTCTACCATGTCACAAGAAGTAACTACTATAAGTCATGACCGAGTGCGATTAAGAAGTAAATTATAATGATATGGAGATGTATACTAAAGCAAAATGAGATATCAAGAAATAAAAAATCCTATTTAAAATCAATCCAAAGGAGATTCATGATTGTAGCATCATCTTTTAATTACAAGAGATAAGTATTTTCTGATTATTATATCTTGAAATCTACCTTTATTCATAGTTAATGTCTTATTTGTATTTTTGTGTATTATAAGAGCTATGTGCCTTGATCTTTTCCTCCAAGAGTGTTCTTGCGGGAAAAAGAGGGAGATTGAGATTTAGAGGGAGGTTGACATTTCAGGCAACCTTGAAAGAGAGGGAGCAGATGGAGGATATGATTTAGTCAATCTTCGGTGATCTCAGTCATATTGATTTAGAGGGAGTAAACCATGTTGAGATGGATTCTCCAGTGAAATAAATTGTAGCAGTCGTGAGGTCTGTGATTCATGAATATGCCTCGTGGCTATGTGATTAATGGGCCTACCCCCTGTGTACATCATGAGGAAGTGATGATTTCCAAATGATGTCACTTGCATTTGTAGAAGTTATTGTAAGGTGACGATCTTACAGTAACTTGTATTATGAGATCAAACAAACTGAGTATATGGTGAATCTCTTGCATCTCAAACATTCTGGAAGGCTATTACTTAAAGAGTAATTGGTGAATATGCTTGATATTTTGTTTTGGGAGCCCAATACTCTTGATATCGAACACAATATCAAATGGTGGAAAAATTTTGAGATATCAAATGAGATATCCTTAAAATTTGCAATATTACTAATGGTGTAATATATCTCTTGTGTTTATCATCCCTAGCTAAGAGGCAGTGTCAATGTTTGATAGCTTTTTTTATACATACATACGTGTGTGTGTGTGTGTGTGTGTGTGTGTGTGATTAAATATATTATTATATTAATTATCTTATTAACTAATAAACATGTCTCATGAAGGAACATTTCTATTCATTGTCTATTCTCAATATAAATCAAAGAGACACACATACCAAATACAATGACAATGCTTAATACATTTGTAGCAGATCCTTGGAAAACTAACAATTAGACATTAACCCTAAGGGTTTGGCACATTTAATTAGACATAGTCCCTTATCTGAATAAATTGTACATCCTAGGCCTACAAATCCTAGATTACCTCTACTTGACATCTATAGACAATATGTTATCACGACCTGGAGGAATCCCCCAGGTGGGCTTCGTTCGCGCATGGCCTTCTATGTTGAGCACTTTCTTGATATCCAAGATGGGATCATCTTACGTGCTTGGTACCTCACTCGTCATTGGACTCACGTTCTTCGCATCTCCTTGGGATCTTTTAGGGTGGGTTCTTACCGACTACGTATTTAGACTAATCACCAAATTGGTAGGGAGGACAAGATCTGTCAGCTTTGTCACCTTGGGGAGGTCGAGATCGAGTCTCACTTTATTTTTCATTGTCCCATTTACTATGAGATATGAGGGAAATTCTATTGTTTGTTCATAGAGTTTCGATCTCTTCCCTTATTCTTCAAATATATTAACTAGCACTATCTTGCACTCTACCTTCAAGAGACCATGCAGCTTCACGAGCACACTATATAGCTCCAAATTTACTCGACATTGAACCCTACACAACTCATCATCACCTCTTTCTTTAGTTCTACAGTTCTTGCTCGAGGATCAAAGTGGCCTCTCTGCACTATCTCGATTCACACTAGATCTGTGAGACCCCATAGAGATTACACTTGGCAACGTCCCTCTAGTAGACCTCAGAGGTGACCTTCTAGAGTACTTGATTGCCCTAATGTCCACCTTTCCATTCTGGACTGCTTCTCGCCTATGAGGGGTTCTTAACTGTTGTTATTCCTTTTTCTTGGTTCTTTTGTTATTTTTCTTTCACGTTCTTTCTACAGACGTCGTTTGGTGCTCCCTCTACTGGCATTTTTCCCTTTGTACTGTTTCCAGTCCCTTGGATCCTCGTTGGTCTCTTGTTGGACATTAATAAATTTATCTTATCTTATCTTATCTAGAAGCCCATCAAAATTTAATTTTGACCATCCTACAGGGGAGATTCCCATTTACATTCTTTCCTAGCACTCTAATTTGTTTTAATATAATTCATTGGAGGGTTTATTAGATTACACCAATTTTTTGCATTTTTGCATCCCAATCTGAAAAGGATCCGTCCTCCTTGTTAAATTTTCATAATTAGATTTATATAATCTTTTATTTATACATATAAATATATAATTAATCTTGCAAATATATTTATATATATTCTTGAATAATATAAATAAGTATTATATCCACTCTTTTAATATCGAATAGTGTTTGTCTTGCATCATAGATTTTGAGCAAAATGAATGGCACATTAATATTAAAATGAGGTTGGCAGGTACAAGAGACACGACCCTCTACGTACGTCAGTCAAAGACATAAAGCAACAGACGTGACCCTCAACCCATCGGTCAAGACGATACGGGAACAGCGAAGACAGGTCACGGATATACAAAGAATTTAATATGGGTCACGATGAAGATGACCATCCCATAAATTTTGCACCAATAAGGTTCCTAATCACCTTAGCAACGTGGAAACAAATTACGAGCATCATGCTAGGATATAGGTAATATAAACAAGAATATAAAACTTTTAATTTATGATAAAGATATACAATCATTTATTTACATTTATATATAATAATATTTAATCAATGAATTTATAAACAAAACTTTGATTTATCATATATAATAAAGATATAGATATATAATATACATATAATTAATAACCAAAGAGATTGATCATTTATCCGACAGAACATTAACACTCCCTCTTAGCAAGGGAGGATAAACACCAGGAAAATATTACACCATTGGTAATATTAGGAATCTAAAGATGTCTCAGAAGTTTTTCATTATATGATATCAAGAGCATTGATCTCCAGAATATCAACATATGATATTCATCAATTACTCAAGTTAAGGTAAGATATCACATTTGATATCAAGAGTCTTGATCTCCCAGAATATCGGCATCTGATATTCATCAAGTAATCAAAAACTAAGTTTAGATATCACATTTGATATCAAGAGTATTGGCCTCCCAGAATATTAATGATATTCACCACTTACTCAAAACGTTTAGATATCACATTCAATATCAAGAGTATTGTCCTCCCAAAATATCAATGCTATTCACCACTTACTCAAAACGTTGTAGTTATCACATTTGATATCAAGAGTATTGGTCTCCCAGAATATCAATGATATTCACCAAGTACGCTAAGAGTAATCGCCTCCCAGAATGTTGAGAATAGGACATTCACCATTTACTCAATTTATTTAATCTCATAATACAAGTTGATTGTAAGATCGTCACCTTACAACAACTTCTCCCAAATACAAGTGATGATCATTTGAAAGTCGTCACTTCCTCATGATGTACACAGGGGATAGGCCCATAAAAAGTCATATGGTCATAGTCCTTTTGACTATGATAGGTTATGATCATTAGAGATTCCATCTCAACATGATTTACTCCCTCTTAATCAATAAGATAAGGTTTACTGAGGTTAGCCAAAGAGCATCCTCAGTCTTCTCCCTCTAAATGATAAATAGGACTCCTCATTTAATTCTCTCTTCTTGTAGCACATTTCAAAATAGAAAGGTCAAAGCACATAGCTTACATGAGAAGAAAATATTGCATATAAAAGTATAGTGATTTATTTCATATCCTAAGACTCCATCTTAGAATTATAACAACTAAATTTTCTTTTGATAAGTATTTAACATTTATTTACATTACATGAATATAATAAAGAACTCCCTCTTAATTCAATATTTCACTCATGTTAAGGATACTTAGAAGTTCCTTTTAGAATGGTTGTTTCTCTGACTCTATATCATAATCACTAACTTTGGCAAAAGTTGCTTGATGTTTCAATCTATCAGGACATTTAAAGGCAGAGTGACCATAGTTGTCACATCTAAAACATTGCATCTTAGAGTAATCCGCATGCCTTCTTTTCCTTTTGAAATTTGGTTTCTTCCTTTTATCAACATGAGTTGAAAGAGCATGAAGATCACTTCCAATCGAAGTATCATCTTGTAATATTAACATACTTTCCTCTTGAATACAATCATCCTTTAGTCGACCAAGTTTGGGAAGTTTGGATCGAGCACATATTCCTTGACGGAAGGTTTTCCATGATTGTGGCAATCCTCTTAGAGCTATCATGGTTAATTCCTTTTCATCATAAATGTGACCATTTTTAGAGAGTTGGTTCCTTAGTTCAATTATCCTCATGAAATAGGATGTGATAGTTTCTCCTTTGTTCATCTTAATGTTGGAGAGACTATCTTTCAAATTAAGGATTCTCGTTGTATTGTTTATCTCAAACATTTCTTCAAGTGTTTGGAGCATTTCGTGTGTAGTGTCTAGTTCAGAAATAATAGGGAGTAGATGATCCGTAGCCCCATCCACAATCAATTTCATGGCTCTAGCATTGTATTTTTCCCATTTATTCAATTCATCATTTCCTTTTGGTGGTTTGTCAGATTTTTCCATGAATTGTTTGAGATCATTATCTTTTAAGGTTACCTTCATTCATAATTTCCATGCTGTATAATTTGAGTCACCTTCAAGTCTATCTTCAACTTTGATACCACTACCCATTTTGATTGGAAGAGAATTTTAGTGCACAAAATAAATAAATATAAATCTAATCAGGATCTACCTTCAAGCTATTTAGGCTTTATAGAAGGAACCTGGCTCTGATACCATGTTAAATTTTCATAATTAGATTTATATAATCTTTTATTTATACATATAAATATATAATTAATCTTGCAAATATATTTTTATATATTCTTGAATAATATAAATAAGTCTTGAAAATTTTGTTTATATCCACTCTTTTAATATCGAATAGTGTATGTCTTGCATCATAGATTTCAGGCAGAATGAATGGTACATAAATATTAAAATGAGGTTGGCAGGTACAAGAGACATGACCCTCTACATACGTCGGTTAGAGACATAAAGCAATAGATGTGACCCTCAACCCATTGGTCAAGACGATACGGGAACAGCAAAGACAGGTGATGGATATACAAAGAATTTAATATGGGTCACGATGAAGATGACCATCCCATAAATTTTGCACCAATAAGGTTCCTAATCACCTTAGCTACGAGGAAACAAATTACGAGCATCATGCTAGGATATAGGTAATATAAACAAGAATATAAAACTTTTCAATTTATGATAAAGATATACAATCATTCATTTACATTTATATATAATAATATTTAATCAATGAATTTATAAACAAAACTTTGATTTATCATATATAATAAAGATATAGATATATAATATACATATAATTAATAACCAAAGAGATTGATCATTTATCCGACAGAAGCTATAAACATTAACACTCCTTAAGTGAATTTTTGAGATTATTATTGGCTACCTCACTTATGCACGCCTCTAATTAATTAACGAAGTATGGTAGTTTCATCTTTGTATTACAAAAAATTCTTTTGTTCCTTTCTTTCCATATTTCCCATAGAAGAATAGATGGGGATATTTTCCACAAATTATTATAAACATTAGAACTTCCATATTTCGGCCAATTACTTAAAAAGTTTAAAAGATTTTGAAGAAATTTAAAAATCCAATTTAATTTCTACATAACCAATACCAATTTTTTTTAGCAAATGACCATTCAAAAAACAAGTGTTCAACAATTTCAAATTCTTTTTTGTAGAGATGATATCTTGACGATCCTTCAAAACCCATTTTAGTTAACATATCTATTGTTAGAATTCTCCTTTGAAGAGTTGCTCAAAGGAAGATGCCTGCTCTTGGAAGACATATCGAATCCCAGCATAAATTTAGAGGAATATCAATCTTATTCCATTGTTTTGAGTTTATTGTCTTTTCATACCCTAATTTAACTTTGTACTTTCCATCTTTTGATGCTCCCCAAATTAGTTTATGTTCATTTTCTTTATGATTTATTTGTCTTTTATTTGAAAATTGACTAAATATGTGTTTCTCCTGATCTAATAAAGGGGTTTCATATAAAAATTTCCATTGCCATTCTCTATATGTGTTATTGTTTATTTTAATTTTGTAATCGCACACATACTTACCCCATAGATTTGTCAAGATATGTTTTATGTTCAATTGTAGATTTGCACTATCTGGAGAAGGAAGACCATCCCATGAGTCCTCCCAAAATAAAGTGTCATGTCCTAAACCAATATCCCAAGTTAAATTTTTAGCTATTAAAGGATTACAACTTAACATAAAGTTCCAAATTCTTGATCCTTTTCGCGGATTTATTGTTATAAACAAAGATAATGGATTACTACTATCTAAATATTTATGATATAAAATGTTGGCCCATTTACTATTATGTTCTTTGAACATTCTCTAGACAAGTTTAACCCCTAATGCTTCATTTTGCCAGCTCAAATTTTTAATTCCTAAACCTCCATACTTTTTACGTCTACATATTTTATCCATTTTATCAAATCTTATTTTTTCTTTTCTATGGTTCCTTGCCAGAAGAATTTCTTAAGTTTAGAATATAATTTCCTTTTAACACCTTAAGGTAGTGGTAGACATGACATATGATATATAGGAATAGCTAAAAGAACGACTTTGATCATAGTCATTCTTACAGCTTTAGTTAACAATTTGTCTTTCCAACTTCCCATTTTTAAATCTAATTTCTCTATAATCCAATCCCAAGATTTAACTTCTCTAATACCTTTTTGAAGTTGAATCCCAAGATATTTACAAGGGAAGGTTCCTTTTTTATATCCCATAATTCTACAGATGTCTCTTTCCACTTCCTCTTTTGTATTACCTTTTGTCTTGAAGCTTCCATGTAACGTTTTATTATTAGTTTAAAATTTTGAGCTTCTTACTTAGTACTTTTCCCTAGTAAAATAGTATCATCCAAAAATTGTTGATGGGTTATTTTAGGAACATCTTTAATAACTGTAATACCTCCTATCTTCCTTTCAACTTGAGCCTTTGTTGTTGCTCTTCCAAGAGTATCTACCATAATTATAAAGAGGAAAGGTGAAATAAGGTCTCTTGTTTGATCCCTCTAGAAATACTAAAAAAACCTTCAAGTGTGCCAATTATAAGAAGGAATATCTTTGGAGTTGAAATACAATTGTATATTAGGTTGATCCTTTGAAGAGCAAATCTAAAAGCTTCAAGAGTTTTACGGAGAAATGTCCAATATACTTTATCTTAAGCCTTTTGAATATCTAATTGCATTAGCATATAAGATTCATTATTGGATTGTACAGAGAGAATTAATTACTAAATAATAAAAATACCATCGAAGATTGATCTATTGGAAACAAAACATGTCTGTTCCTCTGAAATGAGTTTTGGAAGAACTTTTTAAAGTCTGTTCGCTAACACTTTTGAGAGAATCATGTAAATTGTATTCCATAAAGCTATGGGCCTAAAATCTCCTAGATCCTCATATTCTGACTTTTTTGGAATTAAAGCTAAGAAGGTATTATTAATTTTTGTCAAAAGATATCTAGAATTCCTAGTTGCCTCAATAGCTTTCTAGAGATCATCTCCTAGGATATCCCAACACTTTTGAAAGAAAACGGCTTGAAAAACCATCTGGTCTTAGAGATTTATCTGGATTAAGTTGAAAATGACTTCTTTTATTTCTTGTTTATTAAATTTCTTACTTAAGGTCTTATTATCTTCTGAAGTTATTATTTTAGGGATCGATCCTAACATCTTATTCCGAGCTATTAAATTTGAAGATTCACAATTATTAAAAAATTTAGTATAATATTTAACAAAAGTTCCTTCTATCTCATTAGGGGTTTCCATTATCGTATCTACATAATCCTTGATGTTTAATATTCTATTTATTGTACTTCTATTGATAGTACTATTATGAAAGATATTTGTATTCCTATCCCCTTCTAACAACCAGGTTTCTCTTGATTTTTGTTTCCAAAATATTTCTTCTTTTGTTAGGATAGTTTCTTGTTCAGCCAAAAGTTATTTTTCTTTGATAAATTTATCATTGTACATTCCTCCCTTGATAACTTCTTCATTTAAATTTCATAATTCCTCTTCATTCTCTAATTTATCTTTAGAAATGTCATTAAAGTGTTGTTTATTCCATTTTTAAAAAAAATCTTCTAAAGATTTTAGTTTTGATATAAAACATGAACATTCATGATCCTTAAAAATCCTCTTCATTCCACCATTGCCTAATGCTATTGAGAAAATTTGTCTAAAAATCATATTTTTTCACATTTAAAAGAATTTCTTAATGGTTTGTGTGGTTCACCTATTTCTAGTCCAATCGGGTAATGATCAGATCCTGCATTAGGAAGAATGATTGTACTAAAAGGTTGATTAAAAGAAATTAAGTTTCTTTTAAATATAAATCTATCCAATCTTCCAATTATATTACAAAAACCTACTCGTCTATTGTTCTAAGTGAAGGTTCCATTAGTTGTTGGGATATCTATATAGTTTTCATTTGCAAACCAATCTTTGAAGTGTACCATAACCTAGGAAGAGGTTCCACTTGCTTTTTCTCTAAAGTCTAGGATAGCACTAAAATCCCCTCCAATAAAAATATTTTCTAAAGGATTTATTTCTAGATAATTACTTATTTCATTCCATTACTATTTCTTATTCGATGTTGGAATTGGTCCATATATATTTATTAGAATAAATTGAATTTCACTTTTAACGCTTTTAACTCCCCCTATCAAATTACTTGTTGAAGTGAGTGGATTAAATTGTACCCTCCTAAGATCCCATAAAATACCTATCCCATCAGAGGCCCCAACTGATACAACCAATTGTGTTTTCCAAAACCCTAATTTTCTTCTAAGTTTTTCTCCTTTTTTATTAAGTTTTGTTTCTTGAATTAAAATTATATTAGATTCAAATAATGACAAGTTGCGCTTTAGTAAGTGCTTTTTATTAGAGGCATTAAGATCCCTTATGTATGAAGTTGTTAACTTCGTGATTAAGTGGAGGGGAGCTTCCCTTTTCCTACATTCAACAGGTTGTTAATCCTTTTCTGGTTGCTAGCCATACCTGTAGCTTCTCTAAGTTCAGTTAAGGATTTTCTACCTCTTTTCCTACTTTGCTTTACACATTTTGGTTGAACTAATCCTTGTATGTTAGCTTTAATACCTAGGATGTCTAGATTATTACTTGCATTTTGCACACTTTTAGTAATTAAATCATCTTCATCTTTATCTAAATAATCTTTCTCTAATTCTTTCATAATTTTGTTACTTATTTCTTTATCGTTTTCTACCACTTCTTTAATTATTGATTTTGAAGTTTGACAATTTATTTCGTTTATACTATCCTTCTCTTGTTGAAATACTTCCATAATCCCAAATCCTTCCTAGTTTTGACTTCTAAATTTATCCTTTTCTAATCTATCCAAACTCCCATTATCTAAATCTTCTTCTTGATTTAATAATTTGGATTCTTGTAAAAATATCTCAACCTCTAAAGGAATAAAATTACAAGTATTAGTTCCTACTTCTACATTTCCTCTAAAATACGAAATAGAGTTTGAATTCTTTTGCTTGAGATTGTATTATTCTTTTAAGGGTATTAGATGAATATCTTCTCCTCTCCTTACATCAATATCTGAGTTAGACTCACTAATACCGTTAATAGGATTGAGAGTTTTTGTATTAGTCTGTGGGTCTCCGTCTTTAGAATCTTCCTTATCCATTTCTATAATTCTTTCAACTAACCATCTTTTTTCCTTTAATGCTTCTTCATTTTCCTCATTTTCTAAATCAGACTCAATTTCCTCAAGATTTTCTTCTTTATCTAAACCAACTCTATCCAGGATAGATTTAAGGGACGTATTTGGAGTTACTCTATCCAAATCTTCGAAGAAAAAAAATCCATTGATAGGTGTCTACCAAAATTTGTAGAACATTTTCTTAGGCTCCTTATCTCTCTTTCTTATATCAGTATAGTCTCTTTTTGCTTCTTCTACTATTTTTGTTATGTCCACTTGAAGTTCAATATCTTCAGTGGGACTATTTTTTGTATCATTATCTATATTTCTTTTTTCTTTTTTCCCCATCTTATTTGTTTCTAGTGACTTTATCTCTTCCTGATTGCTATTTTGTTCAAACTCTTCTCCTTCTTTTGAATTATTATTAACATCTTTTGATGATGTGTTTATTTATAATCTTTCTTGTCTACTTTCTAAATCCTTGGTTGGTATGTTCTATAAATCCAATAATGATATATTTTATGTATATGTTTTCTCATTTCCTTGAATAGGTTCTAGTTGTAGGGGCATTGGACTCTCAATGTGTTATTTTCCCCAAAGGATTACTTGATTAGCTAAATTGTGTGCCTACTCTCATTCACATCTTTTCTAAACTTATTGTTGCTATTATTATCAGACTTTGATGGACTAGTTTTATGTTGATGGATTAGTGGTATTGTTTTGAGACTACCAGACATAATGTTATGGATTCAGTGGCTATATTATGAGATCATTTAGACTTTACATTTCATGCATACATGATGATCATTACATTACTTTTAGTTATTGTTGATGTTTAGTTGGATGGTTTATTATCTCATGTGTTTTATTATGGATACTTACCCCATACTTGCATGTGTATGGTGTGCGTGTTTTCTTATTGTATGGCGTTTCTGATGTGGTTAAGGAAGGGAGTCGTAGTCACCTGCTTAGTCGGGATCTACACAATGCACCACTTCCTGTCATTGTCTGTTTAGCCTAGCATTATATGTTGTATGTACATGCATGGTTTTTCTACAGGTTGCAGATATCGAGTATCGACTTCCCTGAATTGCCAAGATGAGCGTACCCTATTATACTATCTCAATGATAAGAGAAGGGAGATAAATTCTCAAGTCCAAATCCCAAACCTTTAAGCCAATTGTCCTAGTGAGGCAAGACAATATTTTACCCACCGAATGTGTCAGATGACATGATTCGTGATTTTTAACCCTTTAGACTGAGTTTGTGTGATTTGCTCTATAATGGGTTTTCATATTTTATCTTGGAGGTCTATGGTGAATTTTCTATTAATTAAGTCTTAATAAATAGATTTAATTAATAAATTAATTATTTGAGAAAATTAATATAAAATATCATGTTATTTGATATTTTGATTATAATTAATTAAATGGGAATTAATTGAAGAAAAAGAATTAAATAAAAGAAAATTATAAATTATAAAATAATAATAAAGTAATAAATAAACAATAATAATAAAAGTGATAAAAAAATTAAAATGAAAGTTATAAATATTTAAATGGAAATTATATAAAAAGTGAATTGGAGTTATAAGTTTGCATGGGAGTTAACGCACTTTTCTATTTCTCAAGTGTCAACAACACGGGGGTTAGTGCATCAATTAAGCACATGGTGTCTACAACCCTATGGCTCATCTTGAAGGTTGGAAAAGACCCATGCTTAGTTGGTGACACCTTCTAGCTATTTCTAGAGGCATTCTAGATGTTTCCTGAGAGCTCTTTATATTCAGGCATTCCTAGAAGCTTAGATATAGCGTTTGGAGTGAAATTGGAGCATTGGAGGATTCAAGAACTCTGAAGAGGGGAGCTTGCTCTGCGGGTTTTCTGAGGAAGAGCGAATTAGCATCAGAATCCGGGTAGATTCTTGTGATTTTATTTATGATATTTCCACATCATACATTTCCTATCTTCTTCGTGTCTTCCATATGTTTTCTGAGGAATTTCATGCATTTTTTTTCGTTATGGGTAGTTAAATTGATTTGAGAAACCTTATATGCATAGATCTAAAGAGATCACGGGGCTAAGGTTTAAATTTATAGCCAAATCCATTAGAAAATTAATTGAATGAATTTAGAGTGCAAATATTTTATAGGAAAATTCTTAAATTGTGGATATAATTCCTTGTGGAAAAACATACATGTTTATATATTTGGATCTGTATATGTGTGTGTGTGTGTGTGTGTGTGTTTATTATGAATGTATTGCAGAACAAAATTCGAATATATATATATATATAGAATTCACTAAATGATCGATTGTAAAATCGCAGTGGGGAAAACTTAATAAATTGCGACGCAATTTGTATTGCGAATTGGCGTTTGAAACAATGTTTAAAAAGTATATATATTAAAATTTGCTTGGGCACGATTTGTACCCCATGCCTGCGGAAGGCAGAGGCCTGCTGTCGCAGGTCTGCGACGACAAGGGTACTACGTACCCGTTGTCGGCGCAGTGCCTGCGACCGCAAGTACTGTGTACCGCAGCAAGGGTGGGGGGGTCATTCAAATGTTTCGTTGCATTTTTTTTTTTTTTTTAAATTTAAAAAACGTTTATGTTATACGAAATCGAATTTCATATGTTATATGAATTTCGGCTTTTCAATGTTGCATTGTTATTAAATTATTAAATGTTATATATATATATTTATGTATATATATATATATATATATATATATATATATATATATATATATATATATATATATATATATATATATATATATATATATTTATTTATTTATTTATTTATTTATTTATGTATATATATATATTTATGTATATTTATGTATATATATTTATGTGTGTATATATGTATATATATATATATATATATATATTATCAATAATAAATAATTGATATATTAATTGATGTTTGGAATTTAAAGAGAAATTCTTTAATAACAAGATATTTTATATTGGTGAGCAATATAGATTCAATATAATCTTTAATTTGGAAAGATGAGTATGAAAAGAATTTCAAATATTAATTTGGAAATGATGGGGGTCTAAATGGGAATATATAAGAGACATTTAGAACATTTAGAAAATTGAGTCTAATGGTTTTTGGGTAGAAACTTTTATCTACCAATACAAAAACATGGGTTAGATTAAACGTGAATTTTCTCCACTTGACAATTAAATTGAGAAATGTAAACCGAGACTTTTGCATTTAAATTTAAGTTGTAAATTTAGCAAAATCAAAATATGTGTTTGCATTATGTATTTTGTATGCTATTGTCTTGGGTTTCGGGTTGACTAGTGT
The DNA here is from genome assembly GCA_028749045.1 of Cupressus sempervirens. Lineage (NCBI taxonomy): Eukaryota > Viridiplantae > Streptophyta > Pinopsida > Cupressales > Cupressaceae > Cupressus > Cupressus sempervirens. Next base: position 653,422,841 of record CM053789.1, on the reverse strand, counting down.
TGACCAATTATAGGACGTCTACCAGAGGCTTGGGGGTTATGTGATTGTGATGACATGATGATGTTTTAATCTCGATCTTTATAAACCCAACCATGGTTATGTGATGGAATGCTCTATGTATTGGATGTGATTACTGATTGTTATAGTTAAGATTCTTATGTATGAGACACTTGACTTAACCATTATTTTTTTTGGTCATCGATCAGTTATCCTTGGTTATTTTCTAGTCGCCATGATGGGACTGTGATGTGGATTTATTCTTGATGATGTCATGTTGTGACATGTTTGACTCAACCATTTTTGGAGTCTTCGATCAGTATGATTGAGATATATTTTTGATTATTGAGAACCATTGGATACTTGATTATCAGTGATACTTCAGTTGCCAATAGAGAGCTGTTGTGTTCATGATTTTCTATGGATGTTTGCTCATGGAGATTTGATGCTTTTATGCATATTTGATGATATTATTATGGATTATCTTTTGTAATTTTGAGATTTATGATTCCATGAGCATTAGGGTAGGATATCTGTATGTAGTGACGGGAAGTGGCTTGCAATGGGGGCCGGGGCCCTAAAAGGCTGCCAGGGTAACTCATTGTAAGTTGGATTAATAAGTGATAACATTCACACCTAATACTAACAGAATGAACCTAAAAGGATAAGAGTTTTGTTCTCGCCCATGCCTTGAGTGCTTGTACAGGCTAGGGTGGGAGTAGTGAGAATGCATGGTTGCGACCTTGCATTCCGTAGTATGCCTCGTCAGTATGAGAAGATACTAGTGGCCGCATGAGATCAGTATGGACCCGTGGAGTTTAACTAACTGCCAGGGTAACTTGTACGTGATAATTGCGATGACACTTTCTCGCTTGCATAATAGGTTCCTACATGTCATTGTGTGCCTCTGGGATTAGATGTCGGATTTTGTGTTTGGAACCTCTGAGTTAGTTTACTTTTAGGATTCCTGGACTTATAGAGATTTATGCTATGTGATTTTGATAGCCTGTTTGGGACTTGAGATTATCTCCTTAGCACGGTGGGAGTGGACCACTTAGGTACCACGCGATCGGGTGGTAGTGTATTTTCCACTCTTATCATTTGAGATTCATTGATACATCGTGGCTGATGCGTCCTTCATGATGGTGGATATGTATCCTTTACATTGATGATTAGCATATGTTAGATGATGTTATCTTATGCTTTTATTTGCATGTTAGATTACTTTCTGCATATGATGTTGTATATGTTAGGGGTGACATTCTTACTATGTTAGTGCCGATGATCTCTTCGGTGATTTAGAATGTTACGCATGGAGGGATGGCTAGGATCCACGATGGTCTAATGATGCTATTAACGGTTGGGAGGAGCCGTGCACTTAGTTTATTATGTTGATTTTTATGATGGATGTATTTGTCTTCTATAATGGTGTATCATGTATATCATGTGATTATCTTTACTTTGGTGTATCATGGATTAGAATAGGATGATGTACCTTATTCTTTATATGTATATTCTTTTGAGCTTGTCATACCCTGTGACATGTACAGTGGATGATTGAGTATTTGAAATGTAATGTATAAACATTGGACTTATCATTATTATTTCATGTGGATGTTGTACTAGATGGATTCATGTATGTAATTCAACGTTACGGGATCTTTAAATAATGTAACCAATTGTGTATGTTATGTTTATTTTCAGATGGACATTGCTATTGCTTCCGTCATTGTGCATGAGTTATATGTGGTATTTACTTTCATGTTAGAAAAAAAAAATGCTACCAAACTTAGTGAAATTCTAGGTTAATTCTTTGGATCCCTTGGCAGGGCATTACATAAATCATTTTGGATTATTAACAAATCATGTGAAAGTCTTATGTCTATTCTCAAGTTCTCTTTAAACTCTTCTATGATGAGATTTTGCTTTATGCACCTTCACACTATTGTAATCTGAAATGCTTTCTTCTACTTCCATATCTTAAACCAAATCTATCTAGGATATATTTTAGGGACGTATTTGGAGTTACTCTATCCAGATCTTCGAAAGATCTTTTTCCATTGATAGGTGTCTACCAAAATTTGTAGAACTTTTGCTTGGGCTCATTATCTCTCTTTCTTATATCATTATAGTCTCTTTTTTCTTTTTCTACTGTATATGTCCTATCTACTTGAAGTTCAGTGTCTTCTGTGAGACTATTTTTTTGTATCATTATCTATATTTTCCCCATCTTATTTGTCTTTGGTGACTTTATCTCTTCCTGATTACTAGTCTGCTCAAACTCTTCTCCTTCTTTTGAATTGTTATTAACATCTTTTGTTGATTTGTTTATTTCTAATCTTTATTGTCTTCTTTCTAAATCCTTGGTTGGTGTGTTCTGTAATTTTGATAATGGTATGTTTTATGTATATGTTTGCTCATTTCCTTGAATAGGTTCTAGTTTTAGGGGCGTTGGACTCTCATTGTGTGCTTTTTCCCAAAGGATTACTTGATCAGTTAAATCATTTTGGATTAGTAACAAATCAAGTTAAAGTCTTATGTATATTTCCAGGTTCTCTTTAAAATCTTCTATGAAGACATTTTGCTTTATGCACCTTTCACACTGTTGTAATCTGAAATGCTTTCTTCTACTTCCATATTCTTCACTAGCTTAGGGATGACTTCATTGTCCAGTTTTCCTTGATTCTTAACTTGGTCTTTATTTTCCTTCTTTTATTTATCTTGATGTGATTGATTATTGGAACAAAGGAGGTTGTTACTAGTGTGTTCATTTTGCTCTATTATTTCCCCTTCTTCTCTTACCTTCTCTTGATAATAGATCTTGCTTATCACATTAACACTTGGAACATTTAAATTATGTTTATTTCCTTGCTCTATCAAATTTGGGGTCCCTTGGCCTTCTATCTTTTGATCCTTTATTTGGGCTTTGTTCTAGAGTAAAAACATAGGAAATACTTCTTCTAGATTAGAGCTTCTTTCATAAAACTCAAAGTTTGTTGTTTGAGGATTATTAAAGGAATCTAAAATGTTTATATCACAGATATATCCTTCATATTTGATGAAGTTAATGATAATAAAAGGATCTGTTTGTTATAATTTTTAATGGTTTAAATTCATGTTGATATGGTTTTATATGTTGATGAGGAGTTTGATATTATTAGAGTTGTCATAATTTACTTCGAAACCTAACAAATATCCTAGAGTCATTCCAATACATTTTAGATAGAATTTGTATATGTAGCAGCTCCGCTGGGAGAGCTTTTAGCATTATCCAAGTAGATATATAAAAAAATTTGGCATGACTTTCACTAAAATTTAGACTCCATTCTATAAATTTGACAAAATGCTCTTTATAAAAACAAATAGAACTTGATAAAGGATCATATTTAATTTTTTTCCTTGCAATTAATATATACTAATCTATTAGTTAAGGTAGAAATGCTTACCTGGTCTACGTAGCGAATTTTCAACCATTTAGCCAAATTTGGGTTTTTTTTTGCTTCTGGTCCATTCCAAAAGGAAAACACCCCCAACTCTTGACATTCGAACCATCTATTTTCACTGTTGATATCGTTGATCGTTGATAATCAGAATATTTTCACCATCATTTTTATTTGCTTGGTTAGTCTTAATTTGATTTATTTTTCCATCTACTTTCATTTGTGCTTCAGCTTTCCATACTATTTGTTGACGTGTGTCAAATCTACCACATTCTAATTATGTTACTGACTGTGGGTACCATAGATCTTGATTCATTCAAACCCTTGGAAATCAGGTTGAATTTATCTTCCACTGGATATTTAGGGGCAACTTGAGGGGGTCGAATGGTAGCAGGTTGTAAAGAACCCTCATTCGTAGAAAGCAATGGGTTGAATTTATTGAATAGATCCACTGTTTTCTTGGGCGGCAAATGAACTCTATTATAGCAAGGAGGATGATTTCTTCTAAGGACCATAGTCCATCGTTAGTCCGCACCAGGAGGAGGAAGGGAAATCCTGCTTTTGTTTGCATATTTAGTTCGATAGAAAACATATCTCTGTTGGTCAAGTTGATTCTGCTCTGCAGCTCAGATAAAATTCGCATATTGGCTTGAAGCCATATCTTCTATTTGTCATCTTCAAATTCGCTAATTTAGAATGTAAATATTGTAAATGTTGTCGGTACTTTTACTGTTGTTGAAATTCTCTGGCTGAGTGCTCTTATCGCACCCTCTGGTTATCAATGCCTGTGATTTTACTGATGATTTCCTTTTTGCATTTTGATATGCTCTCTACAAATTAAGAAAAAAGTCGATGACCTTTTGAGATAAAAAAATTCTTCCAATTATAGGTAGATTTTGATGTCCTGCCGAAGACAAAATCTGCTAATATGCAAAGAATTTTTAGCTTGTAAGTCTTTGATTTATTAATTAGCTCACTGCCAAGCATATAATCCAACGAAAATCGTACCGAATTTTTGCAAATGTTGTTGCGTTGTATTCTTCTGGATTTGGCGATTTGAATTCTATTGCACCTTATTTTATTTTGATGCATTTACCTTCGCATATTAATATTACTCATTAAAATATTTCACTACCTAATTGTATTTGTTGTCTTCCTTATTAGTTTCCGTCCTAGGCAGGATGCTCATGCATCTGTTCAGATGCAATCGTTCCAATTCAAGCAGTCAATCATCCAATGAAATAAGATAAGATACATAAGATAGATAAGATAATTTTATTTATGTTAAACAAAAGACCACAACGTGGATCAATGAGATTAGAAACTTACACCAAGAACAAATTATTAAATTTCATTTAGATTCAAACTGCATCATGGTTACTGATTAATTTTTATTTTAGTAATTTAAAAATCTTATTTTCCTGGAGCAAGTAGATAAATTATTTTATGTTGAGCAAAAATACAAATTTATGAACATTTGAGTAACAAAAAAATAAAACATTATCTTTAGACAGTCCGTAAATTTCTTTAAAAAGTTAAAACGTTGTTTTAGACGATTCTGGAAATTTCCTCTACAAAGTGAAAACATTGCCTTAAGACAATTATGATCCACAGTTGCTTCAGCCGGCAATTTCTAGATATTTTTTCCAAAAAGATTGTCTATTTAATTGCAAGAAAAACCTGGAAAATAATAGACAGGGTATATGCGTGCTGGAATGGATTATGAATCATCTGGTTGCCCCCTTCATTCATCCCAATCGCCCTCTTTTAAGATTTTCCTCGTCCATGCTCGCATGTCTGCAATATTCATTATTTGTATGGCACGCCCTGGTAATTTGAAATCCCTATGGAATTCATTGTATTTTTCTTTACAATTTTTCTATTTGTAATCCGTAGATTGGATCCGTGTGCAATTTTTGGTGATTCTGTTGGTTCAGAGACACATACACAGTTGCAGTTGCAAGAAATAAATTTTAATAGATAGTTTGTGCCGACTAATTTTTGTCTTGTCTCTCTCACAGAGTTGGGAAAAGATTTCAGATTATTATACGGCAAGTTAAATTTTATGTGCAGGGAAAATATGTGCAAAAGAAAGCACCATTTTTATGGAAGCTCCCTATTATTTTGGTGCTTGGAGTCAGTGGAATATGCATGTATTTTCTGGGACTCAACAACTGCATGCTCCTAGTTTTCCTATCCACTATCCTCAACCAATTTCATGCCTTCATTTCTTATGATAGGTATTGAATGCTATCAACGAAATTAATGAACATTAATCTAGTTCAAAACATTAAAAGGGTTCCAAAGAAAATCAACATGATTGGCATTTGAATTTTATTAGGCTGATAGCATTGCTATCAAATGGTCAAAATAGTTTTCCCTTGGAAACTTAGTTATTTGAATGAAAGCATTCCTACAAGCAATTGCAGGAAGCAAATAAAATCTTGCACAAGAATAATAATTCCCAAGGGAAAATCAGCTTGAACCAAGAAAATCAGAAGCTATTTATGACCGCATTGGAGCATCATCTTTGAATCTCACAAGCGAACAAGGAGCAAAGCTTTAGAAGCCTGTAAAAGATCTCAATCTAAAAAGAGGGACAACAACACTTTTCCTTCTAACCCTTGGTATGACGAAGAGTGCAAGGCAGCAAAAAAAGCACTCAAAAAGGATGAATTGAACAAGCAAAAGAAAATATCATAGGAGAAATTGATTAGAGTTAAAAAGGAAAGATATGTCACATCAAGGAGAGAAGAGCTAATGTCTTTGGGGAAGCACAACCCTAGGAGGTTTTGGAAAGAACTACAACAAAAGAAGCATCAAATTAGAAACAATATTACGGACAACTAGTGGTTTGAGTATGCAAAACTCCTTTATGAGAGAATCCAAGATAGAAATATACCTCCTGGAATTAGCACGTTTGTTGAACTTTTCTCAGTAGAGGATATTTGGAAAGGAATAAAGAATCTACCAAGTAATAAAGCAAAGGATATTGATGGGTTGCAAGCTGAAATTTTAAAGTGGGGAATGGAACTTCTCGCTCTGCACACTCTAGATATTTTCAACAAAGTTAATCAAAGCAACTTTTCGGCAAATTGGACCACTAGTGTGGTCATACCTCTACACAAGAGTGGAGATATCAACAATCCATCTAACTACCGCACGATTATGGTTAATCCCCTCCTTGGCAAATTATTTAAGGGCATGATAAATTGCATAATCAGTTGTTGGGCTGAGAAAGAAGAAAAGAGAGTAAACGGGCAGGCTAGGTTCAGACCTAAATATTCTATGATTGACCATTGCATCACTCTTAGACACCTTATTGAGAAGGTTTGGGATATCCAAGACAAAGAGGATTTTTGTTGTTTTGTGGATTTCAAAAAAGCTTTTGACACTGTCCCTAGAGACAAACTTTGGAAACGGATGGAGGAACTTAAAATTCCAAATGAGCTTAGAGCTGTCGTTCATAGACTTTATGAGAATGGTAGAGCTAGAATCAGAACAAAAGATGGCATGTCAGAATGTTTTGGTAGTGATATTGGGGTTAAGCAAGGCTGCCCTCTCTCACCTACCTTATTTGGCTTTTATATTGATAAGTTGGAGGAATGGTTAAATAAAACTTTAGAGGGAGGAGTCCAACTTGCCAAGTATGCGGTGATGGTGCTTCTCTATGCAGGTGATCTTATTATAATTGCAAAAACAACCAAGGATCTAAGAGAACACTTTAAAACTTTGGAGAGTTTTTGCCACGAAATTGGGATGCAAGTGAACACTAGCAAGACTAAAGTTATGGTGTTCTCTCTGTAGACATTGTACCATGCCAGAGGCAAAATCTAAGACCCATTTCCTTTTCAGATGCCCCATATACTACGAGATCAGAGGGCGATTCTATTGTTTGTCTAGAGAGTGTAAATCCCTCTTGGACTTCTTCAAGTACACAGATCAACATTGCCTTATGCTCTATCTTCGTGAATCCATACAACTTCACAACCACACTTTTCAGCTATCTTTCCCCAAGGGTCAGACCCAATTACAACTTATCACGACCACCTTCTCGCCCTTATCTCATGCCTAGGTTACGAAGCAATCATATAGTTTCCGTGACACTGGCCACTCTAGATCAGTGAAACCTCGTAGTGTTCCTCTTCGCCAGCGACACTCCTCCTGCAGCACTCATCGACAAAATAGAGCCCTTGGTCGCCCCCATCCATCTCATCCATTGTTGTCCTTCTTCCTTTCAAGGAAGTATCCCTAAACCCTAATCATGTTTGGGGTGATTCTTGCTCTCTTCATTTTTTATTTTAGGTTTGTGCTTGCTCTTTTATAAACACTGTTTGGTGTTCTGTTTGATGCTATCTTCTTGGTTGTAAACTCCCAATCCCATAGACTCGTGTTGTGGTCTCTTGTTGGACATTAATATTATTTTAACTAAGAAAAAAACAAGTAGTTGACTTTCAATTTGAAGGAAATACTCATGAAATTGTGGAAGAGTATAAATACTTAGGCATAGACTTTATTAACAATAAGCTCAATTGGGAAACTTGTAGAGCTAGGAGGATACAAGGGAGTTGGAGGGCTTCCTTTTTGCTGCAAAATAGGTGTAGACAAATGAAGCTTTGGGATTGGAAAACCAAAAAGATTATTTTTGGACTGCTGGTCACCCTATTGTGTTATATAGGTGTGAGGTTTGGGGGAGCAGCCTATCCAACCACAAATGGAAGCAAATAGAAAGAATAAAAAAAAACCTCATCACCACTAACCTTAAAGTCAAATCAACCATACCATACGAGATCCTCTTTGCTGAAGCAGGGATGTTTCTGATGGAAGCCTCTGTGGTTATACATTTGTTAAGCTATTTAGACAAGGTGGAGAATATGGACAAGTAATGATGGCCCAAACTGGTGGTTGAAGAGGGGCTAGCCCGAAGAAAGAAAACGTGGATGAAGAAAAACGAAAAATGGTTAATTAAGTGGGACATTAACATACTAGAATGCCCCAACATCGATGAAGAGATAAAAAGGATCATGCTGGAAAAATTTAAAGCAGTAATGATGACAAAACAATTAGGGATGAAAAAGGCCCACTATGTGAAAGAGTTCAACCCCACATGGTGTCATGAGATTAAAGGTTACCTTCATGTAGATATGAAAGGTAGAAATAGGTTATTAGTGGTGCAGTTATGAATGGGATCTCATCATTTGTGGTGTGAGACGAGGAGGTGGGCGGTGCCCAAAAAGGATTGGGAAGAAAGAAAATGCATCTACTGCAGTAAAGGATGTGTTTAAATGGAATGACACTTCATCTTTGAGTGTGCAACATACCAAGATGTTCGGAAACAGTTCCAGGATAATTTGAAGGAGGGCCAATTACACCAGATTTTTGGGGAAACAAAACTACATAAAACAACGAGATTCTTAAAGAAATTCATAACAGGCAGGCTAACATTGAAAAGAACATGAAAAGGTTCCCATAAGCTGGCTAGTCTCGTGGACATCATTAAAATACCTTCATTCATTCATTCACCACACACTTCAAATTACTGACCTTTGATAAGGAATTTATTAGTTGAAAGACAATATCAGTTGACTTTAGATGCTCTTTTCAGATTGGAGGGGAGATATTTTAATGGGAGGCTACTACTGGGCTACCCTGTATAATGAGAGCTAGTCGTTGATTGAACAAGTCCTCTGCAATACTCGTTCTTTTTTTTTTTTTCGTTATTTTCATATTGATTTCTTTCATGTTTGATCCCGGTTTAAAAGTAATTTTTGGCCACAAATTGTGCATCATTTATGTGTTTGACAAATTCATAATTGACTTCTTTTAGCCGCTTCTACCTCCAAGAAACTACATAGGGGCACTCAGCATATAGTTTCCTTCCTAAAGATGAATTTGGGTGCCACCAAAGTCAAACACGTCGGGCATGAGCTCATCTTTTGTGCTCAAATGAAATGCATCATTTATTGTCATCATGAGTGCCCCTATTCTATCTAACGCACTTGACCAATCAGCTCCATAGTTGGTGACAAAAAATTCCTTCCAATAGCAATGGCATGAGATAATCATATAACTAAAAAATCATTATAATTCCAACTGTGCCTACACTACCTTCAGTTACAAAAAATTCATCCTAACTAACTTCAACAAGCCAAATCTCTAAGTCCATAACCTGTAAAGCCAACATTAAATATCAAAATAGCCTAAAATCTTATCTAGTTACAAATAATTTCATAAAAAACTTCAAACCTACATCGTGGTGTCAATAATAGGCAGAGGAATAGGGGCTGGGCTTGGAGAAAATGCTTGCAAAGATTCATGTGTTTGTTTTAGGAAGACAACATACATTTTCCCAATTCATAAACTTAAAAACTCCATTTGAAAACTCCATTGGAATCATGTAGTTGCCATGGGATTAAACAAAGAAATTCTCTTAGAACCACATTTTTGAATAACCTACATAGCCGGTGCCCATTGGCAGTGTCCAAAAACATGAGTGCCAAGCTATCTGATTTAAAGTTATGCTAACTAATCGAGGATATGTAGCTATTTTTTAAATGCCCTAAATTAAAAAGAAATTAAAATTCATAATCACAATTCAATCTACCCAAGAAATGAAGTATTTTCTTCTAGCAAACACTTTCAATTAAATGTCCTCCTTTTACATAAAATTTGTGAGCAGTCTCCCTGTGTTGCCCAACCAAAAAAAGCAATGTCAAGAAAAATTTATCCCAGATCTTTGTACCTGATTTTGACCTTTTTGTATATGTCATGAAACTTTCCCCACTTTCAATCTACTTGAGTCTATTGTCTAAGAAATCCACTTCTATAAAATATTCAATACCAAATTTACAAGAGTCCAACATATCCAAGGACAAACAAGACACATGCACATGTGAAAAATACCATATGTGTTATTTGCAAACTAATATATAGCCATGTGGTCACACATAACTATCAATTGTATATTAGTTACAGTTGAAAGTGAAGATACTACATTCAAGTAAGCTTAGTTTTAATTGAAAATATCCTAAAATTTTATTCTTTTATTTGTATTTTAGGGTATCACTGGATCCTTGGATTTAAGGGATATGCATAGAAGAAAACACATTCATGATTACTTAATAACAAATTGTCCAAACATTGTCAGGGCAATAAAGGAAAATTTCAAGTCCCAGAGAAAGTGTAATAAATATTTTCAAATTGGCAATCCAATGTTTTCCAAAGGCTCTAATATGAAGAAAGAAGATCCAAGAATGAATACTAGATGGAAGGCTCCTCCTATGGGATGGATTAAAGGGAATTTCGATGGTGCAGCTAAGGGAAACCCAGGCAAAGCGAGTTGTGGAAGAGTTTTGAGAGATCACATAGGTAATATAATAGATGCAATTGCTATACCTATTGGTATTTCTAATAGCCATAAAGTTGAGGCTACTACAGCTCTATATACGATGAGGTTAGCAGTGGAAACTGATTTCCAGTACCTTTGGATGGAAGGAGATTCCTTGAACATTGTGAATATGCTTAATGGTAAAAGTTCGATCACTTGGTCTATCGAAGCTAGTGTAATGGAAATTAAATCTTTAATGGATAAATTTGAGAAAGTCTTTATATCTCATTCTTTCCGTGATGGTAATGTTGTGGCTGATTGGATCGCTAATCAGGCTGTTCAACGGGAATGTAAGATGACATGGCATGATGACTTAAGCAAGAGTGTGGATTTGAAAGCTCTTATTAATTATGACAGAACTCATGTGACAGAGGGAAAGATTTGCTAAGATTAGCAATTTAATGATGTATGGAAGTGGGGTTACGGAAGCCAGTGTCATTTTCCCGAGAAAGTACATAAATGTGATTATTTTCTTAGCTTGGCACATATGTGTTTTTATGAGAGCCTTAGTTGTTTTAATGAATACCTTGGCTTCGCTTAATACTTTATGTCTACATATCTACTCGACTTTGGAATTTCGCAATGAAACGAAATCTTCGAAAATGGGCGGGGAACCAAGAAAACAGGAACCTAAGAACTCTAAAGCATGGAAGGCCAAAGCCTCTGTTTGGCAGATTCTGCAAAAGGGTAATGTCACTACTTATCTAAAGCACCTTCATAGCTATAAATCACATGTCACATAGGCATTCTTCAAAAATTGGATCGAGGATAGGGTTTCTATGCACGGAGTGACGGTGCATTTATCTGAAGATTTCATAGCCAAGGTGATGGGCTTGCCTAAGGAGGGCATAAAATTCAGTAAGGAAACAAGTATTTCAAATGTTGCGTTTAAGAAATTTCCGAAAACAGATGAGGAGGAAAAGAATCTGGAGAAGAATGGTGACTTTTATGAGCTGGGTCAAATTAAGGTTATCTAGCAAGATGTTCTCTCTTGCATCCATGAGTATTTTATTTTAGATGGTAGGGCGAAGTGTGTTCATAAATTTCACTTTGTGTTCCTGAATCATTTTCGATATAAGGATAGGATCTCATTTCCTTTTTATCTAAGATTTTCTTTGCTCCAAAGTCTTCAAGCTCATAGGAAAAAGAGTCCCATCCAATTTTACATGAAGGGTTAATCCTACTAATTGAGAATTATTGTAAGAACAAGGCTATTGTGTCTTCCCCTCCCTCTGAGAAAAAGACGGGCTCTATTAACGAAACCTACTCTAGGAAGAGTAAGGGTGAGGAAGGGATTAATGGGAGGAGTCTAAAGCAAGAAACTCCTCAGAAAAATGCGGAGGAGATTACTGAGTCTAAGAATTCAAATAATAATGATGAAAAGAATATGGATGTGTGAGATTTAAGTTCAAACTTGAGGGTTACCCTGGCAGTAAGGGTGAGACTGGTAAGGATGAGGTTGATGAAAGCAATGATAAAAACACAGGGTTGAATAATGTTGGAGAAGAGGAAATAAATCAAAATGAGCATACCCAAGGAATGAAGAATGAAAATGAAGAAATGGTGAAGGAAAAGGAGGACCTCATTGGCAAGGATGTTGTGAATATAGAGGAAGATACTAGGAAAGAGAAGGATGAGTCTACTGATAAGGAAGAAATGGGGAAGGAGAAGGATGAATCTACTGGTAAGGACACTACGCTTTCTTTCCTGCATACTGCTAAGCTTAAGGTTGATTCCTCTCTTCAAGCCGACTCATGGATGTATAATGAGTTAATGAATTTGAAAACAAAAGTGGGAAAGATGTAGCAAGACCAAGAAGCTGACCATGCAAAGATCATTCAGATGGAAGTTCAGGTTGGTAATATACTGGATAAATTAAAGGGATATGAACACAAACTTCGTCTTTTGATCAAAGAGAGTGGCAATAAGATGGAGCAAGTTACTTCCAGCATTTGTGCTGCTGCTGCAAGCTTAGGGAAGAGAAATAATGAAGAAATCATGTCTCCTGGTGGTCCAAGTAAAAGAACAAGACAAAGCTCAAGAAAGAAGGCGGTGGAGGTAACTAGGGGATCTGTTGCTAATACCATCCAAAGCACTACAAAGGCAAGCAAAGAGGTGGTGAAAATGATCAAAGAGCTGCAGTAAGAGCTAGTGGTGTCTCTGGTAACTGGTTTTTGTTTTGGTGGTAGTCCCGGTAACTGGTCTCTGGTCTAGGTTTTTTATCTAGTTTTTGTTCATTTTGTTTAAAAACTAAGTTCCAGGTCCTTGTAAAACCTGGTTTCATTTCATGGTCTTATTTTGTGGTTTCAAGTTCCTATAAAACCTGATTTTGTAACTTTTAAACTGCAAGTTTCAGGTCCTTGTAAAACTTAGTTGTGCTAACTGGTTTATCGTTTTCTTTTCTGTTAAGGGTTTCGGGTACCCTTCAAAACCTATTTTTATCTTAATCTAAAAACAAATTGTCCAAACATATATTCACTCATCTTCAAAGATATTGCATTTTTTTTTTAAATAACAAATTGTCAAAACACATAGTCACTCATGTTAAAAGATAATGCATATGAGGATTCCATGTGCATCTGTACAACTTCAAACACTCTTTGTATGTATTCAATATTCAAGACTGTTTTACTATGAAATTTATGTAAGGCACATCCAATAGACTTTAGTGAGGAAGCCCATGACAAACTCAAAAGAATCTGATACTTGGGAAATGCCTCTTTTTGTAATCTTAATTTTTATTTTTTAAATTGATTTCTAGACTTTGGCAAGGAAGGATAAAAATAGGAGCCCTAAAACTGTAGATGACATTGAAAGCACTTGATACACCAAACAAAACTTATTTCATCTTATTATGAATGTAAAAGACAAAAAAAACCATTAACTCTTGATGAACTTTCTTCTTTCTTGCTAGTACCCATTAAATAATGATACAAATATTGAATTAGGTATCTTCAAGACAATATTTTCTCATAAACCCAATTTATAATTTGGTAAGTTTTCATTATGAGTTGTGATTGCGTTTATTCACTTCCTACATTTTTGTATGGAAGAAATAGTTCTCATTCTTATAAATTATTAAAAACAACTTGCCTCAACTTAACTTTACATTTTTTCACTCTAATACAATTTTATAACTATTAGACATTAGGTAGGAACTATGGCGCTTTGTCTCTTGTTTAATTTGTTGTCTTCCTTGTTTAATTTGTTTATTCTCTTAACTCGATTTGTTTAATTCGTTTATTCTCTTAACTAGATTTGATTTGATGCTTCGCTAATTTAATTCACTACCTTGCTAATGCCAAACTTTAACTCAAATATTTTTTTGAGATATTTTCTTTAATTTTTAATAGAACCATATCCTCAAAATAAAATATATATAATGAACTTATGATATTTTTTACTCTTTTATTAAAAAAGAATTATATCATTTAGTATTTTTACAATTTTTTTAATTTTTAAATAACAAAAGAAATCAATTTAGAAAAATGGATTGTCCATAAACATATAATGTTTGGACATATTTTAAGACTTAAAGAAGCAAATAATAATAGAAAATATTAAAAAATAAAATATGTTTGTATATGTTAAGTACAAATAATTTTTCCAATATAATTAGTACATCAAGTGGAAAATATATTTTGATAATCCAATACTAAAGCTTGATAGATAATATAATTCCCTTACAAATTTTCTAAAAATATCTATCATATAATTAGTATTATTTTTTTAATTTAATTATACTTTTTTTTTCTTTTTCTAATTTTCAATTTTTTGAAATGATATTTCAAATAAAAATTTTAATTTAATTATATTTTTTAAAAAAAATTTCCAATTTTTTGAAATGATATTTCAAATCATACTAAAGAAGGAAAAAAATAGATAACTTATTTTTTCAATACTAAACTAAATTGAATTATAACCATAATAATATTAATTGCAACCCTAATTCTAATATGAATAAAATAGTTAACCAAATTAAATATCAAGGCTAATTATAAACCTAACACTAAACCAAACTAGAAACCACAACCTTAAACCTAATTAAACCATTAACTTAAACACTAATCCATATGAGACCCTGGCCTAAAGTAAATGGAACTCTTAACAATAAATCTAATTTAGGTCAAGCTTAAAATATAAAAAGAAATTGAATCCAATTACTAAATAAAATTAAACATATAAAATGCTAAACCCTTTTGCTAACCCTAATTTATGCCCTAATCCTAAATATTAAGCCATAATCTTAATGTTATTCTTAATAAAACCCCTAACATAAAACCACTTTGAGATTTAAAACTATATTGAATTGAACCCTTATTGTTGTCCTTATTCTAAATGTTAAACCCTAATCCTAATGTTAACCCTAAATCATGAAACTAATATAAATCCATAACCCTAACCTTAAATTCCAATTCCAATCCTAATTGTAAACTAGTATACTAATCATTAATACCAAATTGTAATTCTACATGGTGAAACATAATATTGACTGTGATAACTGAACCATATTCCTAATGCTAAACTTGAATAATAAATTATAAACCCTAAATATTAAATCCTTAGTTAAATCATAATCATAATATTAAACCCTAACCTTAAATCGTGCATTGTATCTCCTAAATATAATTCTAAATGCAAAACCCTAAAACATAAGTTGAACTATAATCTTCATTCTAAACATGAATATTAAATGTTAAACCCTAAATCATAATCTAATCCCTATGTCAAACCTTAATCCTAAACACCACACGCTATTTCTAAATATATAAACCTAATCCTAATCCTAATTGTTGAGCCCTAATGCTAAATGGTAAAACTTAATCCTTACTTGAACTATAAAACCTAACCCTAAGATAAACCCTATCCCTACATTAAGTATACACATACCCTAACCATAACCATAACCATAACTATAAATCATAAATGCTAAACCTTGATCTTAATCATAAAAGCTAAACCCTAAACCGTAAATTTGGAACTAAAACATAATTTAAATGTTAAACCCTAATCTTGAATGCTAAAACCTAACCCTAGCCCTAAATCCTAAATCCTACTTGAAACCATAATCTTAAATGGTAATCCCTAAGAGTAAATTCTAAACCCTAATCTTAATCCCAATCATAAATGATAAATCCTAAACCTAACCATAAAAGCTAAACCTTATTACTAACCCTAATTAGCAAACCATAATCATAAGTACTGGCACATTATTCAAGGGGATATCTTTAATGGTGTGAGAGTTCTTTGGGTCTAGGAAACTCTTGAAGGAATTGAATGGTAACTTTCTAGCTCTAATTCCCAAAAAACCTGGGGCTAATTGTTTGGATCATTTCAAACCAATTAGTCTTTGTAACTCTTTTTATAAGGTTATATCCAAAGTTCTTACTCTCAGAATTTTATCCATTCTTCCTAATTTGATTTATAAATAGCAGAATGGGGTTGTTCCTGGGAAGCAGATTTTGGATTCTTTAATCACAATGCATGAAAATATCCATTCCCTTATCAAATCTAAGAAAGAGGGGTTCCTCCTTAAGCTAGATTTATCAAAAGCTTGTGATAGGGTGGAGTGGAAGCTTTTGGATTTAATAAGAGATTTTTGGGGATTTAATAAGAGATTTTTGGAGATGGTCCTTCTGTTGATTTCCTCTGCGACCTTCTCTGTGTTGGTTAATGGTTCTCCAACTCCTTTCCTCCAAGCCTTGGTCACTTTTGTTGGGCTTAGACCTTCCTCTAAGAATCTTGCATGCTCTCATCAACAATTTGTGGATGACTCGATTGTTATGGGAGAAGCTTTTGCGAGAAATGAGAGAAACATTAAGAAAGTTCTTGAGGATTATGGGCAGGCTACTAGTCAGATTATAAATTGGAACAAGAGTGTGATTTATTTTATCAATGTCAATGAAAATAGACAAAATTAAATTAAAAGAATCATTGGTTGTGAGATTGGTATACTTTTGGGCTCATATCGTGGGTTACCTCTCTGTCTCAACCCTCCTGAGACTTTTTGGAGTTAGTTGATTGATAAAATCCATTCAAAATTAGCTAGCTAGAAAGGTAATTGTTCTTAAATCCATATTACAAAGTTTGCCTTTATATTCTTTGAGTGTGTTTAAGATTCCCATGAAGTTTGCCTTAACAATTGGGAAGATTTAGAAACAATTCTTATGGATGAGTATGGAAAAGACGAAAAGAATGGCTTTAATTTCTTGGGATAAAGTTTGCATGCCTAACAACAAAGGACGTCTTGGTCTTAGAAGGGTTATAATAATGAATAATTATCTTCTTGCTAAGCTTATTTGGAGATGGCATCAAGAGGAGGGAGAATGGAGAGACATTTGGAATGATAAATATAATAGAGAGAATCTTGGGTTTAACCTCTTCCTCAGTAATGAGGTTGCCCAAGGGGGTTCTGAAATGTAGAAACATGTTCAGAAAAATAAGCAGGTTATAAATAAAGGAGTCAGATGGAAGGAGTCAGATGTAAGGTTGGAAATGGTAAGAATATTCATTTTTGGAATGATATTTGGATTCTTGATCATACTGTCAGTTCTGATTAGAGGTGGAATGGATTTATGGATCAATGCAAGAACCTTTTTGAAATCTTTGTTGTTGATTATTGGGAAGAGGAAAAATGGGTTAACCTCAATAGAGTGGATATCAATCTTAATGATATCAACAAAATCTTGAATGTTGTCTTTTTAATCCAAGAGAAGGATACTTTAATATGGAAGTATAATCTCAATGGATTGTTCTCTATTTCATCTTTATATACCAAAGCTTTTGAGGAATATCAGGCACCTTGCTGGGCTAAAGCTTGGTATAAAGGAATGACCCTTAAAATTAACATTTTTTTATGGACTCTTTTACAGGATAAAATTCTAACCATTGATAATTTGATGAAGAGAGGTATGAATTGTGTTAATAGGTGCTATCTTTGCAAGGAAGTGAAAGAGTCAGTTAATCATTTGACTTGTAATGTCCCCTCTTTAGTTCGACATGGCATTGATCATGGATTTGCCTATTCCAGACTCTCGTAGGCAAATGGTGTGGAAAGAGAGTCAATTCTGCGGATCAGATAGTCATATCTTGCTCTTGAAGAAGTGTTAAGAGGTTATATTTTATCATTATGTGATATTGGGGCCCACATGTTATAATTTTAATTTGAGTTGCACTTTTTATTTTATAAAATTACTTTATTATAAAAAGTGCATTATAATGAGAATTTATAAAGGATGTTTCTAGAAGTTCTAGCAACTTCTTAGAAAAGTGAATAAATAGAGGGTTGGGCCTCTCATTTGGACATGCTTGGATTTGAGAACTCTTCTACTTCTTCATTGTGAAGACATTTGTGGACTTTGGATCTGCAAATTATTATTCGATCTTTGGGAACGGATCACTCCCTTGGATTGGCGACTTTGAGGGTGTGAAATATCACCTGAATTGTTGCATAATTGGAGTTGGTATTCAGCCATCTCATTGGAGCTTATTGAGAATTCGTTGTTAGGGTTTGTTTTTGGTTGGAATAAGGATTTCAGATTTGCCCTATCATTGGAGAAGCATTTGACAAGAGTTTGAAGACAGAATAAGTGCATTTTCAGAATTGGCAAAGCAGGGTTCGGAACCACATAATTGCTCATATCTCCTCAACCCCTTGGAGTTATTTTTTTATGGTTTTACAGGGTTACTACCTAACCCTAGGTGCCCATTTTCCTTGCATTTGGGGGTCCCAAAAACCCTAATATTATTTTATTTCAGCAGCCGTACAAGTACGGCCTGGTACGGCCCTGCTAGTTTGGGCAGCAGCAGCAAATTAAGGACAATTTGGGGGTGCGGTTGGAGGTCTTCATCAACAATCTACAGCAAAACGTGGTGTTCTTCCATAGTTCTTCAAACCAGGTTCTTGCATTCTGAAATATATGTCAATTTTTGGGTAAATTTGCTGTCATACAGTCATTGTAATAATCAGTCCAGAATTGGTAATAAAATAATTTCAGAATTTATTGCATTGTAATTGGCTTTATATATATTGTAATTATATTCTGAAAGTATCAAATCTGAAATTACCATATTCTGAATATTGTTACTGTTACACGCCAAGTGTTTGACAAAATTCCTAAGTTCAGTTTGAGGGTTTCTGTGGCCTTTATAGAGAGGGTCATTACAGTGGTATCAGAGGTATAAGTCCTGCCATCCTGTGGAGGTCTTATAGGGAATTTGGAATAGCTGGATAGGAGGGAAAGTGTTTGACGAAATGTCAAAACACTAAAATCAGAGCATGCGACAGAGGCCTTATAATTTCCGCAATACCAAAGCAAGACAAGATAGGATTTCAGACCTGCAGAGCGAACAGTCTAGCTCATCTATCTAGGTGGACATAGAATCCAGTCATACTGACACAGGGGAGGTATTCTTTGATCAAGACTACGACTACAATATGGATAGAGGTGGGAATATTGGTCCAGATCAGCGAGAGGAGAGATTTTTACAGTTATTAGACACTTTGGCACAGGGACAGCGATTAGCAGAACAGAGAGCACAGGAACAGAACCAGAGAATGGAGCTTATGATGCAGATGATGGCTCGACAAATGGGGTTGAACGCTAACATAGGTGGAGGAAATAATCAAAATGGTCACAATCAGAATGGGAATAATCAGGATGAGATACATAATGGAGGCGAACAAATTGGGAACAATTTCGGTCATGCCCCCCAGCAAGCTAGGACAGTGAGTTCGAGGCCTATGATTCCTACGTTCCTTCCTAGAGCTCCAGAGCAGCCGGTACCAGAACCCCAGATCACTGACATACAGGATCAGCTAAGGAGAGATTGGGAAGCAGGAGGTCCAGATTTTACAGCTGCAATCACCTTTAGAGAGTATATGGATGTGCGGATGAAGCATATGCCCCGTGGACAAGACAAGACTCAGAACTATGAGCTACGAAAGAAAGTAGGCAAACTACAGTTACCATATTATGATGGCTCGGGGAAGTCTACAGCAAGAGCTTGGGTTCAAAAGCTTGACACATACTTTCAATTGAACCCTATGTCTGAGGAAGAAGCTATTAAGTATGCAGCAATTCACCTGGATGGGTTAGCACACGAGTGGTGGCATCATGGTATGATCACTATGGGTCATGCACACATTACCTCATATGTGGAGTTTACGGAGAGACTGATTGAACGTTTTGATAAGAAAGATCCAGAACTCCATTTCAAGGAATTAGCCCAGCTTAAACAGTGGGGCTCATTAGAAACATACATTTCAGAGTTTCAGAAACTTGCAGTGTTAGTAACAGATGTATCTGAACAAAGGCTATTGGTTTTATTTATGGATGGGTTAGTTGATCCGTTGAGAGGGTGGATTAAAGCTCTCAACCCTCCCACTTTGCAGGAAGCCATTAAGAAAGCTCGTGACATGGATTCCTCTTTAGCTTCTAAAAATAAATTTCAGGCAAAGAGTTTCCCTTCAGGAAAAGATAAGGACAGGAAACCCTTTCATAGAGAGGCACAGCTACCTAAGGAAGAAAGTAAGAGGCTGGACAAGGAGACACTTAATGACTTGCGTAGGAAGAAGCTATGCTTCTATTGCAAAGGCCTGTATGAGTACGGCCATGACTGTCCTATGAGGCCAAAAGGGAAGGCCAACCGGGCAATGTGGGCTTATTACGAAGGCTCAGATTTAGATGGTTCAGAACATCATGATGAGGATCCTGATGAAGCAGAGGGAGAGCAGGAGATAGACAGTGCAGGGCAAAGGCAGGAAACAGAGCTACATTTACAGGAAGCACGACTGTCTAGTATCCAGAGAGAGGGATCTTTTAGACTTCGGGGAGTCTTGGCTGGACAGAAGGTTATTACATTGTTGGACACAGGTGCCACACATAATTTCATTGATGCACAATTTGTAGAGAAGCGTGGACTCATTACTGAGGAGTTCGAAGGACTAAGAGTCAAGGTAGCTGATGGATACACTCTTCGTTGTGACAGGATGGTACGAGACTTACCTTTGCGCTTGAACAACTATGAGTTTAAGGCGGATTATCATGTGGTCAACATGGGTGACATGGACATAGTACTTGGGATGCATTGGCTACATTCATTGAAGGTGGTTACCCTGAGATTAGAGGATATGGAGATACAATTCGAAATGAATGGTAGGATTCATGTGCTAAAGGCTATCCGTAATGGAGACATCAGGACTATCTCATTTAGGCGGCTGGAGAGATTAACTAGGCATAATGATATAGAGTGGGCAGCAGTTTGTACTTTGATACCTACACAGGAGGAGCAACATAAGGTGGAATATCATCTTGATATTCAGAAGTTGAGGATTAAGTACGAAAAGGTATTCAGTGAGATTCCACCAGGCAGGCCACCGGACAGACGTATTGAGCATATTATTGAACTGGAGGAAGGTGCTAAACCTATCATGATCACACCATATCGACATCCAAAGCGACTCAAGGATGAGATCGAAAGGACCATTGAGGAGTTGCTAGCTATGGGGCACATCCGACCTAGTAAGTCACCTTTTGCATCTTCTGTTGTTTTGGTAAAAAAGAAGGATGGAACACTTCGGATGTGTATTGATTACAGGGCATTAAATAAGAGAACCATTAAGAACAGGTATCCTATTCCTCGCATTGATGAGTTGATAGATGAATTGCATGGGGCCTGTTATTTCACGAAAATTGATTTGAGATCAGGATATCACCAGATCAGAGTCCGTGAACAGGATATTGAGAAAACTGCTTTCAGATGTCATTGTGGGCACTTTGAGTTTGTAGTCATGCCTTTCGGCCTGACCAATGCACCTGCCACTTTCCAGTCCACTATGAACAGAGTTTTCCACCATCAGTTGAGGAAATTCGTGCTGGTGTTTTTTGATGACATTTTGATCTATAGCCGATCATGGCAGGAGCATCTAGAGCATTTGGAGACGGTGTTGAGCATTCTACAGAAGGAGTCCTTGTATGCAAAGGAGTCCAAATGTGACTTAGGGATAACCGAGCTGTTATATTTAGGACACATCATTAGTGCAGAGGGAGTGCGGATGGATCCTGAAAAGATTCGCGCTATTGTTGATTGGCCTCCACCAGAGAACCTTACACAGTTAAGGGGGTTCCTTGGTTTATGTGGTTTTTATCGCAGGTTTGTCAGTGGCTACTCACGACATGCAGCTCCCATGACAGATTTACTGAAAAAAGGGGAATTTGTGTGGACTCAGAAGGCACAGGACTGTTTTATGAGATTTAAGGAGATAATGACTACGTGCCCAGTTCTAGCATTACCTGATTTCACGAAGCCATTTGAGCTTCAATGTGATGCATCTGGAGAGGGAGTAGGTGCTATACTTATGCAGAATAAGCACCCCATAGCTTATGAGAGCAGGAAGCTCAGAGGCCCTGAGCGTTCATTCAGTATATATGATAAGGAGATGTTGGCCATCATGCATGCTTTGGCCAAATTCAGACAATATCTTGTGGGTAGCAAGTTTTGTATTAAAACTGATCATAACAGTCTGAGGCATTTCTTGGGACAGCAGGACCTGAATGATCGCCAACAAAAGTGGGTAAGTAAGTTGCAGGCATATGATTTAGACATCTCATATGTCAAGGGAACTCAGAATGTTGTTGCAGATGCTCTATCTCGAAGGCCACACCTCACTCTTATGGTTCAGATATCAGAGGATTGGCGACACTTGATTATAGCAGAGTATGCCAGGGATACATGGGCCTCCGATATAGTAGAGGGAATAGTGATTGATACCAGATACACACTTGTGGATGATTTGATCATTTACAAGAACAGGATTTACCTAGTCCCAGGATCGAAGGTTAAGCAACTGATTATGAGAGCACTTCACGACTCACCGACAGCAGGCCATCCCGGGTACTTCAAGACTTACAAGTCAGTTCGAGAGCGGTTCACTTGGAAAGGGCTGAAAGCTGATGTTTTGCAGTATGTTCGAGAGTGTCTTTTTTGCCAACAAAACAAACAAGAACACAGCTATCCGGCAGGGCTCCTACAGCCACTTCCGATTCCTGACAGGAAGTGGGAATGCATCTCCATGGACTTTATCACAGGTTTGCCCAAGGTACAAGGACGAGATTGTATTTATGTGGTGGTAGATAGATTAACGAAATATGCTCATTTCTTTCCTATCACCACTACACATTCAGCAGCTCAGGTGGCAGAGGTTTTCTTTTGGGAGGTTTTCAGATTGCACGGCTTGCCTCAGAACATTGTGAGTGATAGGGATAGCCGTTTCATGAGTCACTTTTGGCAGGAGGTATTCCGGTTATGTGGCACGGAGCTTACACCTAGCACTAGCTATCACCCACAAACCGATGGTCAGACAGAAATTGTGAACAAATGGGTGGAAGGGTATTTAAGGAATTATGTGGCAGCTTAGCAGCGAGCTTGGGTCAGATGGATATATCTCTGCGAGTATTGTTACAATACTACATATCATATGACTATACAGATGACACCCTTCATGGCACTTTACGGTTATGAAGCACCTAGTTTCTTGGATTTGTTGTTGAGCGACAGCCGGGTACCCAGTGCAGGTGAATTATTACAGGAGAGTAAGGATATAGTTGCTACCCTCAAAGACAATATTGCAAGAGCTCAGAACCAGCAGAAGCAGTATGCAGACCAGAAGAGAACTGAGCGTAGTTTTGAGGTAGATGATATGGTTTACCTCATGTTGCAGCCATACAGGCAATCTACTCTTAAGAAGAGTGGTGCAGAGAAACTTAAGCCACGCTATTATGGACCATTCAGGACTATCAGGCGAGTTGGTGAAGTGGCTTATGAGTTGGAGCTTCCCGCAGACAGCAGAGTGCACAATGTGTTTCATGTGTCACGCCTCAAGAAGGCGTTGGGTCAGAATGTGGTGCCTTCTGCAGTATTACCTCCTTTAGACGATGAGGGAAAATTGATTTTAGTACCAGAATCCATCCTGGAGAGCAGAGAAAAGCAGCTTCGTAGAAGGGTGATCAGAGAATACTTGGTTAAGTGGAAAGATTTACCTGTTGAGGATGCTACTTGGGAGGAGGAGGCTATTTTGCAGCACCCGGCGTTGAGATTGCTTGCGGCCAAGCAATTTCAGGAGGGGCGGACTGTAATGTCCCCTCTTTAGTTCGACATGGCATTGATCATGGATTTGCCTATTCCAGACTCTCGTAGGCAAATGGTGTGGAAAGAGAGTCAATTCTGCGGATCAGATAGTCATATCTTGCTCTTGAAGAAGTGTTAAGAGGTTATATTTTATCATTATGTGATATTGGGGCCCACATGTTATAATTTTAATTTGAGTTGCACTTTTTATTTTATAAAATTACTTTATTATAAAAAGTGCATTATAATGAGAATTTATAAAGGATGTTTCTAGAAGTTTTAGCAACTTCTTAGAAAAGTGAATAAATAGAGGGTTGGGCCTCTCATTTGGACATGCTTGGATTTGAGAACTCTTCTACTTCTTCATTGTGAAGACATTTGTGGACTTTGGATCTGCAAATTATTATTCGATCTTTGGGAACAGATCACTCCCTTGGATTGGCGACTTTGAGGGTGTGAAATATCACCTGAATTGTTGCATAATTGGAGTTGGTATTCAGCCATCTCATTGGAGCTTATTGAGAATTCGTTGTTAGGGTTTGTTTTTGGTTGGAATAAGGATTTCAGATTTGCCCTATCATTGGAGAAGCATTTGACAAGAGTTTGAAGACAGAATAAGTGCATTTTCAGAATTGGCAAAGCAGGGTTTGGAACCACATAATTGCTCATATCTCCTCAACCCCTTGTAGTTATTTTTTTATGGTTTTACAGGGTTACTACCTAACCCTAGGCGCCCATTTTCCTTGCATTTGGGGGTCCCAAAAACCCTAATATTATTTTATTTCAGCAACCGTACAGGTACGGCCTGGTACGGCCCTGCTAGTTTGGGCAGCAGCAGCAAATTAAGGATAGTTTGGGGGTGCGGTTGGAGGTCTTCATCAACGATCTGCAGCAAAACGTGGTGTTCTTCCATAGTTCTTCAAACCAGGTTCTTGCATTCTGAAATATATGTCAATTTTTGGGTAAATTTGCTGTCATACAGTCATTGTAATAATCAGTCCAGAATTGGTAATAAAATAATTTCAGAATTTATTGCATTGTAATTGGCTTTATATATATTGTAATTATATTCTGAAAGTATCAAATCTGAAATTACCATATTCTGAATATTGTTATTGTTACACGCCAAGTGTTTGACAAAATTCCTAAGTTCAGTTTGAGGGTTTCTGTGGCCTTTATAGAGAGGGTCATTACATGACTATTCACTGCTCTTACACTAGAAGGCTATGGGAAAGGATATATGGTTTGTTGGATTTGATGTGGGTCTCCGCCCTTACTATTCAAGAGTTCTTCAAAGGATGGAAGTCCCGTACTTGTTATACGTTGATTATGAAGCTTTGGGATTTCATCCTCCCTTTTCTTTGTTGGGGAGTGTGGAAGGAAAGAAATGATAGGGTGTTTAGGGGTAAGGAGACTAACTCTATCCTGTTATTCTGGAAGATCAAACATATGGTGATTGAGAATATTAAGACTGTTGGGAAAGGGCATCAACCCCAGATAGATTGGGAAGAAAAAGTGATTCAGAAATGAAATTTGGAAGGGTTAAGTGTTTCTCAAAATGGGAATAACCTTAGGGATCTAGCTAGGTGGGATTGCCCTCCTTAGGGTTGGTGTAAGATTAATTTTGATGGGGCCTCAAAGGGCAACCCAGGGACGGTTGGCTATGGTGTCATCATTAGAAACATGAATGGGGACAGTTTGGGTGTGATGGCCATCCCTGTTGGGGAACAAACGAATCATGTGGTGGAAGCCAATTCTGCTCTCTATGGTCTTAGTTATGCTAAGAGTATGAATTTGGACAAGATTTGGCTAGAGGGAGACTCCCTCAATATTATTAATTGTCTCAATAAAGTTAACAATCCTTCTTGGACAATTCATTATATTATTTGTAAGGCCATTTGTTTAATTAATTCGTTTCAGAACTGTATCATCACTCATAATTATAGAGAAACTAATCATGTTGTTGATTGGGCTACGAATGTGGCTTGCAAAAGTGATGAAAAGTTGATTTGGAATCAAGTTGATAATATCCCTTTCTAGGGAGTATCCTTGATTGAGTATGATAAGATGAGAGGTAGGCAAAAAAGGTTTATTAATGATGAATAAGAATATAAGTATTAATTACTACATGGGCAGATTTGAGGAGGCGCGGATTATGATTATTTTTGGCAAAGGCTTTTTATTCATTGCCACACGGATTGGGGGCACGTTTATTTATCAATTCCCTCTACTTTAATATTGACACCGGGCTTTTCTTTCTAAATGTGTACCCTAAGATTGTGAAAATTTGCAAAAATTTGAAGAAAATGGGAGGAAGGAGAAAGAGGGTTGAACCAACTAGTTGTAAGGACTGGAAAAAAAAGGAGATTTGGGATATTCTAGAACAGGGGAAGTTTACAGGTTTTATGGTGAAGCTCAAAGGTAGTAACCCTTCTATTACTCATCAATTCATTAAAACATGGAAAGATGGGAGCATTTTGGTGGGTAATCAGAGAATGGAGGTTATTGAGGACATCATAGAAAAAGCTACGAGCCTTGACACAAAGGAGATCAACTTTTGCATAGAGAGGAAGCTTTCAGATCAGGATGTGGAGGAATTTGCGAAAATGGAAAAGGCACAAAACAAACTAGTTAAAATTGGTAATTCTTATTTTAGCCTCGATTTTATATCTCGCCCTTGGAGGTTTGTCATGTTTGTTGTTATTGAATACTTAACTTTGGATGGCCGCTTCACTAAGATATTTGGGTACCACTTTATGCTAGTGAACCATTTTAGGAATAGAGTTAGGCTTAATCTTCCCTTCTACCTCAGGCAATCGTTGGGTACTACAATTTTAACTATTCAAAATGATCCTGAGGGTGCCCATGCATGTCACGAGGGTTTAATGGTGCTAGTTATGAACATCCTTAAATCAAAAAAGAGTGGATAGACCCCGCTTCAGTAAGAGAACTATCGAATGTGATACAAAGGGGAGTGAACAGGATGAGGGCTTTGATGAAGACACAGAGGATGAGATTGCGAAGGTTGAGGTTAAGAAGAGGAAAAAGCTGGAGCCTAGTAGCTTGTCTGGGAAGAAAAGGAAAATTAAGGAGACTGATTCTGATGTGGATATGGATTTTGGAGAGGAGTTGGATGAGGGGTATGGGAAAAGGGGTATCATTGGTAAGGCCTCTAAAAACAAGGGGAAGAATATGGATAGGGCCCCAAGCATACCTTCTGATGATGAACCTCTAATTAAGAGGATGGAGTGAAAAGGAAAAAATGTGCTTCACCAAGGGAAGATGGATGCCAAAGGGCATAAGGAGACTGATTATGAAAGAAATAATGTTGGTGGGGACGAGGATGACCTTACTCATAGCAAGGCATTGATGACCGAGGGTTTTTGAAAGGGATTTTTGGCAATCCAAGGCTGATGAAGAAGTAGATTAGTAGTTTGCAGCAGTAGATGCAGGACATTGTTAGAGAATTTAACCAACTCAGCAAAACTACTAGAGGGGAGAGAACTTTGGAACAACATATAAATAAACTTCCTGAGGTGATTGGTAACGTTGAAGAGGTTAAGAATTTAATGAAACATGTCCCACCCCTCGAAGCCAAAAATAGAGCTCTAGATCAGCTGATAAAAAAATTTCAGAAAAAGTTGGATGGTCTAGATAACATAGTGGTTAATATGGAGAAGACAGTTACGAAATTGGTGAATCAAAATTGCTCTATTTTGAAGATAGTGGCTAACAACATTAACACTCCCCAGAACAAATTTGAACAAGGGAAAGATCAAGGATCCAAGGAAGTGAAAGATGACCAAGGACCTAGCAAGCACACTAGGGCCAACTCGAAGAAGACAGAGGGTGTCGAAGCCAAAGAAATGAATGATCTGAAGGCATTTGTTGAAAACATGAATATCCTTGCAGACAAGGCAACGGATCTATTGAAGACCCTGTAGCTGAATTTGTGCTATCTTTTTGCTTTCTTTTTGTTGTCTTTTCCAGCTCGTTGTTTTTAGCTACTTGTTTTAGCTTGTACCGCTCTTGGTGTTGATGCACAGTTCTTCTGGGTTTCTCAGTTTTTATTTTTTTGCTACTCTGTAAAAAGTTTCGGGTCCTTTAAAACTTGTTTTTACTCAATCAAAACAAACCATAATCATAATACTAACCCTAATCTAAATCCTTTCCCAAACGATAATACTAAATATGATATAAAATCATTTCATAACCCTGAAACCTAAATGCTAGATCCTCATCCTAATCCAACCTTAAACTATTATCCTAAATGGTAAGTTGAATTGTATAGTAATTCTAAATATAAACACTTATACTGATCCTAACTCTATCCATGATCATAATTCTAACCCTAACCTTTACCCTAATTGATTTGTAATCCTTATCCCAACCCTAAACAATATTTTAGTCCTAGCTCAAATCCTAATCCTAATCTTAACCCCAACCCTTAACCTAATCATAAATCCTACCACTAATTTTTTTGTATAAAGAATGAGCTCAAATCTAGATTAATTGTTATTATTTTTTGGGATTAATCATTAGTATGTGTTAAGCTTCAGTAGACTCTAACCCAAGACCTCCCACATGAGAGGCTCACAATTACCATTGTCTTATAGGATCTAATATTAATATGATGATTCAAAAAATATTATATATTTAGGAATTATAAATTTATTTTGAATATTATTTTATTAATATAATATAATTTAAAGTTCAATACACAAAGTTATTATTACAATTTAAAATTATATATTCTCTTTCATTTTGTCACGATTGCTACTAGCTTATATATATACATATACATATATATGTATAGATACACACACACATACATCCTAGAGATTTCCTTCTCAAAGTACCTTTTTTGATAATTTAACTTAGTGCAATATGCACCTCAAAAGGATATCTCTCTCAGCTTTTTTTTATATTTATGAAATATATATAAGCTAGTTTAACATGACAAATAGAAAATTAAAATATATTTTAATTTTTCTTATCTATTATTGATTTTGAGTGCTTTTAAAGATTTTATTAATACAACAATAGATATAATAAGTTAATGTTTAATTATACATTAATTTTGTTTTTGGGAGTACTTATTTATAATATTTGATCATTTTTCATTATGTTAGTTTTCTAAAAATTTAAAGATGAGATCTGTGAAATCTTCATGCAACAAAAATTATTCAATTGAATCTAAAAATAACTTAATTTTAAATACCTATAAGTGTAAATTATTTATCTTATACTTATTAAATTCTAAGAAGAATTACTTTGTAACATATAATATATAAATCAATCATTTTAAAATATATAATTACATTTTAATAAATATAATTATATTTTAAATTATATATTTTATTTTATTTTAATGACAGAAATAAATAATAATTCACTTTGATTTAATTCAAAAGTTGTATTTGTTATTAAAATAACAAAAATTAATAGTTTTTTAAAACGTGTGTATGTATCTTTTAACTATCTCTTCATATTTCATCTCATTCTTTATTTCAATTTTCATCTCTACATATGTACTTTCCTTTCTCTCTAACTATTAGCAAGAACTTTGACGCCTTGTGTCTTTTGTTTTATATTTTTATTAATTTATCTTTTATTTACTTTAGTTTATTTTCCTAGCGACACACACACACACACATCTTTTTCTCTCTGATCTCCTAATTTATTCATCAACGATGATTATGTTATTATAGTTAAGTCAAGAGGTGTCACCCTACAATAATATCAATTCTCTTATAATTGTGTTGAGAGGTTTAACCCTAGAGTGGCATCAATCTCCCTCTATGAGACCATTGAAAGTAATCGTGTAAGGAAAAATAATCCTTTCAAATTCCTTTTCCAACTAATTATATGTTACGTACCATTTAATATTCACTTAGGGCATGATCTCATGGGTGGGGGCTTCCTAAAAAAATTATGTGGTTTCAGTGGACCTCCTAAAACAATTCAATAATTTTAGTGGGTGTTGCTGAGATTTTTAAGGTTATTTTAAAATGGGAAGTCCCATGAATTTTGCAGTGGAGTTTACTCTTAAAAGTTCAAACTCTGCAATTTATGGAAATGGGTGGTCTCATGATTCTTTTTAATTTAACATATTCAATCAACTTGACTAAGGATGGGGTCCCATAAAAGGGGGCATCCTATAATAATTTAATGGGTGTTGCAAAGAATTTTTAGGAATATTTCAACTTAGCGGTCCCATGAATTTAATGCAAATCAACTTGAAAGTTTAAGTTTCAAAAATTAAGGAATCTAGTGGTGGAAATGAAATATATAAATTGACTTTCCCTCTAAATTTTCATTTTGGTAGGAGTTTTTCTTTTTGGGGAATGTTAATTTGTAGATATTTGACACCTGACAAAGAATTTTCCTAGGTTGATAGGAAAAATCTTAGCCTTGTCATTTTCTTCTGTTCAAATATAAAACCCTAAGATGAAGGGGGTCTTATTTTCTTGGGCAAGATTATAATTTATCATGTAGTAATTTTATTTTTTCTTAATGGGACCTTTTGTTCCCTCAAAAATAGAACCTTAAGCCCTCTCATGGGAAACAAGTGCTAAAAAATTATTGATAAAAAATAGAGTTTATTTTTATGATTAACAAGTGGCAGAAAATAACCTAAGTTGGTGGGGTAATTTCTAGCCCCTACCATTTCCACTCACTCAAATCTGCACCCTAAAAAGTGGGGGTTGCTACAAGTTTGACAAAAAATTCTAATTAATCACCTTGAAAACTTTTTTTTTACTTCATAAGAACACTCCATTAAAGTAGGTCCTAGAGCTTCCCTCATAGGACCACACCTCATATTATAGAGGTTGCAATATATGTAATTGCCACTTATATTTGAAGGAGCCAAAGCATCCCATAGGCATCCAAGAACAATGCATGCATGATTTATAATCGTTGTTACTATACAATCACAATGGCTTAAAAATCATTTCATCTTCAAGTAGAATTGTCGATGAATCTAAATTTGTCTCTTAATATGTTTGGATATCTAGAATTGTTTTTACATGTGATATTATTTATCATTAGTTCCTTCGCTATTGTGAAGGTTAATAAATAGGTTTTATTTGTTCATTTTAATATAATAGAAGGTTTTTGCTTAGTACTCTCCTCTCATCTCCAATATAATAGATGTTTCTAATTTGTTAGTTGATACTTTCCTCTTGGATTTGCAGGAAATATCAATATGGTAGAAATATTATTAAAACTCATATTGGTCTAATAATTTTTTATTATTATTATATGCGTAGTTTTGATATTCTACAAAAGTTGGCAGGTGTCCTTATAATGATTTACAAGGGAGAATTTAGAGTACTAAATGCAGAGATTGAACAATAAGAAATTGTCTATTGATAAAGGTTTTCTTTCATTTTAATTTATATAGATTTCCATTAGAGATTTTGGGAGAAAAAATAATACATTTTCAAACTTTTTTTTTAGCTTAGATCATTTCTATGGTTGTCTTTTCAATATATACGATGCATTGGAAGTGTATTAGTTTCAATCAAAGAACTCATTCTTAGGTTTTGTTTGCTAAATAATATACCTATTATATTCAAGCATCAACTTGTTTAAGATGGAATATGTGAATATCATTATAAAATGTAATTATTTTAATAAATTGATTAATATTTCAAGTCTAAATCGTGTTTTTCAAAGCTATTCCACTCATACATATATTTAACCTCCATTTGCACCCAAATTCTTCTTAACAAAAAGATCATTAAATCAATTAAAATTAGTCCATGACAAAAGAAGTTGAAAGCAAAAATTGAAAAATCAAAATGGTTTAAATAAAATAAATAGAAAGATTACAAAATTATTAAAACAATTAAAATAAAATAAATTTCACCAATTAAAATTGATATAACTAAATGGTTTAAATAAGCTATATAAGAAGTATGCAAAATAGCATTTGTTAGCAAAATTTCAATACTTAATTAGACAAGGGCCTACAACACAACGATAAATTGTAAGCCTCTTCTCTAGGAGGTCTTAGGTTCGAGTCTACTTGAGCTTAATAGATAATAATAACTAATCACAACAGATAATAATTAATCTTGGCTTCAGACTCTTACCGATCCAAAAAAAAAATTCAATACTTTATTTATTTATTTTTGGTGAAACTTTATATTTATATTAATAAAAACTTGGTTCAAAAGAGGGCTCCTGAAGAAAATAACCAAAAAGAAAAACTTCATTCATAACCCATTGCAATACAAAGTGTAGTATAAAGTATAATCTACATCAAAACCTAGAAGCTACCCAAGAAAGCACATGATTGTGCTTAACATCTAGATCGTATGAAAGAAGCCACTAAAGAAGTCCCCCAACTCAATTACAAAGAACCTCATTAAAACGGAACCTATCAAATACATAAGTTTTTGGAAAAAAACTACAACCAGATATAAACCCCAAGATTATATTACAAAAATGCGAGTACATATGTTTTCGCCAAGGAATTTGGCCATGAAATCTCTATTGAAGTTGATGAAAAATAAACCCCACAACTCCCAAGAATCACCTTCATGCAAATACTTGTCACATAAGAGAAAAGTAAAAAGCTATGGAGGCTATAATTGTCAAATCCATAAATGAGACATTCTTGATAAGCAAAAAGAGAAATTGCTATAATCAAAAGTGAATCAATAAATTACAAAAAGATCAATCCTTATAAAAGGAGATCAAAATCATAACAGGTAAAACCTAAGTTACATGATAATAATTAATAAAAGAATTAATTATTATATGTCTAAAATTTAGCTTAAGTAAACTAGAGATAATAAATAACTTAATAATTAGATCAATATGATTTAATTAATGAGAAAATATTTTATTACTCTAACACCCCCCTTAAGATAAACTTAGAGAGTAGCTAAAAACCTAGAAATTACTACTGAAAGAAGAATTGGATCCCGACAACATGGCCTGATGAGGTACCCAAGCACAACCAAATCTCTGAAAAGAGAAGAAACAGAGAAAACCACA
The DNA here is from genome assembly GCA_028749045.1 of Cupressus sempervirens. Taxonomy (NCBI): domain Eukaryota; kingdom Viridiplantae; phylum Streptophyta; class Pinopsida; order Cupressales; family Cupressaceae; genus Cupressus; species Cupressus sempervirens. The sequence continues at coordinate 653,389,877 of CM053789.1, read as the reverse complement.
TGGTAAAAACCCTACTACAAAAAGAGATGGAAATAATGATAAAAAAAAACTAGTGAAGGACTAAAGAAGCCTTCAAACTAGGGAATGTTCCAAAAGATAGGAACAAAAGATGATCATGAAGAACACCACTGAAGCATACAGTTGCAAACACTGCCAAACTGTATAGAACATGACTAGGTAGAGAAGACTAAGTTTGAAAAGCTAATGAATCGAGATGGAAGGTATCTTCATGGCCTCCAAAAACAGGAATGCAAGAATGTCTATATGGTAAATGATCCATTTCACCGAAATGCATAGGTATCCAGCCATTGCAATCGCCTAGTACATAGGATCAAATACTAAATACATAGCTCACTCTATCAAACCAAGAAAGCAATAGAACCAACATAAACCCCCTATAATGTAGAGAGGTAAGACATGAACACTAAAATTAATGCAATATCTCCTACAAAAAGAAGAACCAGGAACATTGAGAGTGCAAAAGAAGTACAAACACCTATAAAGGCACGTGTCATTGACACATCATGAGGCTAACGTCGTGGAAGGAACACTCACTTGACAAAAGAAGATGACGAATATGGCCACCATGAAACCCCCAAGGCACTTTATAATGTAGTGTGAGTACAATAAAACACAAAGATGTCCAAGATCCTAAAATGCAATAGAGTGACACTTTATTTAAATGTGTTTGCAAAATACTACAAAAGGATGTCAACAAATATCAAAAGAGGCATAATGATAATACAACAAATAGTACAACCCATGAAAAATCATCTGAAGCAACAAAATTGATCTCTAGACCTGAAACAATTAAGATATCCACCAAAATCCAAAAAAAAAAAAAAAAAACTAAATGGGATGTGCCTAGAGCAGAATCTGGAAAATAGAATGTCTCAAGATATGTATCCTAGAGTACAAAATAGAACATCAAACTTTGACTGTATAAACTGGAAACTGAACAGCATCAAAAGTCTGAATAAACTGCACCATCACGACGAGCTTGAAACCAACTTTCTGGTGATATCTCATTTGCGAAAAACGGAGTTCGAATGAGCAAGTTACGGCCAAAAAACCACATGTAGGTCAAAAAAGAGCTAGAAGGGCAAAAACAATTTTTTTACCACCGCATGATCTGTGCAAAATGCCTCAGAAAGCGAGCCCACAATACCATAAATTACCTCAAGAAGCATGTCAATTTAAACCAAAACTACCTTGATTTACATGCCAAAAATCTTAATTTGCGCACAAAAAATCTTGATTTACATGCCAAAAAACCTTGATTTACCTGTCAAAAATCTTGATTTGCCTACCAAAAAATATCGATTTGCGTGCCAAAAATCTTGATTTGCATGCCCAAAAATCTCAAGTTTTGAGCCAAAAAAATCTCAATTTTCGTACCCAAAATCTCAAATTTTGAGCTGCAAAATCTCAATTTTCGTGCCAAAATATAATAAAATCAATCTCTAAGGAAATGTGCCCAATCTGGGAGCAATATTTTTTGCCTTAGATTCCAATTGTGTCCAAATTGGACAAATTTTATATGAATATAGGGATTTTTCTACACTCTGAGCTCAACAGTGATGTCTGTTTGGGCTCAAAGTCACCCGAAAATCAGTAACCCCCCATATCTGAAAAAAAATCATTCTGAAGAACTGAAACTCTCAAAAAATCACAGATTTGAAAGTCAAACCAAACTTTGTATAAACAGAACAAGGGCATGAAGATCTGGAGCTTTGATACCATGTTGAATTTGATGAAAAATCATCCCCACAGCTCCCAAGAATCACCTACATGCAAACACCTATCAAATAAGAGAGAAGCAAAAAGCTATGGAGGTTGGAATTGCAAGATTTATAAATGAGACATTATTATGAGCAAAAAGAGAAATTGCTATAATCAAAAGTGAATCAATAAATTACAAAGAGATCAATCATTATAAAAAGAGATCAAAACCCTAATAGGTAAAACCTAGGTTACATAGTAATAATTATTATATGCCTAAAATTTAGCTCAAGTAAACTAGAGATAATAAGTAACTTAATAATTAAATCAATATGATTTAATTAATAAGAAACACTATCGAGCTTAAATGTAAAACAATAGAGAAGGCTTCAATTGAAACCACGGCTCTTGATGACAATTGCAAGAAAAGATTATCAGCTTCTTGGTTCACTGATTCAAAAGAAGAAATATTCCCAAATGTACTCATTGTCCCTCATAGAGACTTTTAATTTTAAAAGAAGAATTCGAAAGACTCCTTATTAAAAGAATTATCTATATATATATATATATATATATATATATATATAAAATTTTCAAATGATGTCATCATGTTATTATTGTGTCTAAGGTTATACCTATTAGGATACGCATATCTATATACATGCATAATTTGGAAAATGTATTTTATCTTCATATCCTCCCAAAGTATAAGCGTGTGTGTGTGCGTGTGTGTTAATAGAGATGAGCTTGGGTAATTTAATACAATGGTGGCATCATACCTTTATACATATGTGCATTTATATTGCAGGCAAATCAATTGGAGAGCCGAGAACTCAACTAACATTAAAGACTTTTCATACTAGTGGGGTATTTACAGGTGATATTGCAGAACATATACAAACCCCATTCACCAAAAAAATGGAATTCAACAAAAATTTCATTTTTCCTACCCTACTATCCAAAAGGGCCCTCCCCTACTATTTTATGGGCTATGGGCATCTAGGACGGATGGAAGGGAATGGAGCGGAACAACCATAGGAAGTTGAGAGCTGGTAGTTTAGTTCCACCAATGTGATGATTGTGATTAGAGAGAAATGCTTGGATAGTGTGCCCCATCACTCCCATATCCAATATTATTTCTCCCACCCGCCTAGCGGGCACATGGTTGGTTTCCTAATCCGATAGTCCAATTTATCCTCTCCATTCTGAGGACTCTTTAGCCAGGTCAGTCGATTCAGTCGTGCTAGGGCCCTATAATGAAATGATGAGGATACCAACATAAATCATCAAAGGTACGAATTTTGATTGTGTTTAAATATCTAAATATTTTATATGTTATCCAAGTAGCTCATGGTATTGTCCAACGTACACTCTTGCTTGCCTAGTCATTTACCCTTAGCCATGGTGATTCAAGATTCACACCTATTTGCCCAATGATAGTGGTGCCTCTATGCTCAATTCTTTTTTGAAAATGCTTCCACCCCTTTGTCGTGCTCCCTACAAAGAAATTCTCAACAATTAAATCATATTAGCATAACAAATTATTAATCATAAACGATCATAACGGCTAACCGCCTTTTCAATTCCCATGAATTCATGATAAATAATTAACTTCCCAAAATAGCTTTAAAATATCATCATAACGATTAACTAGCATTTCATCTTCATATGAAATTATAACAATTAACCATCTTACCATTTCACATGATTGGAACAAATTTTAACTGTCAACTAACTTCACGTGAAACCTCAATGACTATATGAACATTTTAAATTGGATCAAAAATTGGGATGTAACACTCTTAATGGGTGGATTACTCCTTTCTAGGCTCCCAATTCTAAGTAGTACATTAAAATGGGTATTTCAACTATATCTTCCTAGGCACGTTTGATATCCACAATCTAGTTGCCTTTTGAGATACCCTTTATGTCCCTCTATAATAAATCCAAGATGCAGGTAGAGTCTATGTGGACCAACATCCTCAATAATTGACTGGTAATTCAGCCATTAGGCCTAAAGGGAGCAGCAATTCATGTATTTTGGCATAATTTTCAAACTAGAACTGATCTAGAAGATAAAAGACCACTTCTAGATACTCATTTGGGCTATATACAACATAACTCACCATCAATAGGGGTTGCTTTGTACAAAACCACTCTGATTTGGCTGCAACTCTGCCAATTAGGCATAAAAAGGCTAGTTAAAGGCCTAGAACACTAGAGCTTGGTCCAAATCAATGCTCCAAGGATTTTCTAATCAGTCCCTCGCAGTGATAGGGTCGTTATATATACAACAACATGTCCCTCTTGCTAACCATGCAATCTCAAGCACCTTGTATACAAATTGCTCCATTGTTCGTGACTTCCCTAGGCTGAAATATAACAGTTCAGATCTAAACATGAGTTTTAACTTTAACAGATGCAACCCTAACCACCTTGCTCTATGACTTGGAAATATCAAAGTAGAAACAAAAAAAGAAATTTTCAACAATTTATAGAATTTTCCACTGGGAAATCGGAGAAAAGCAAATTTCTTGTTCGCTATAAACCCTAAGTAGGGTTTCCAACAGATTTAGTAAAAGGGTGATAACTTGCCCAAAATAGAACATAACACCATGAGACCAAAAGGAAAATGAAGTACATTCAATGAACTTTAATCTCTAATTGGTTCAGAAGCCCATTCATCTGTACAGATCCGTAAAGAAGCCAATAACAGCAATAAAATGCAGGAAACGGGGTTATATTTTCATTTCTTTTATTTAAACTTCAACCAACACTTATATTCAACCTTACAAAGCCTTTTTAAGGCATTTCCAAGAGATTTCTAACTGTTCCAAACTAATTTTCATCTTCTACATACATAACAAAAATGCAAAAAGTGTATTGACAACTTTGTTGAAAACTTGACTACATTTGCAATTTGATAATTCCACACACCTGGTTACCTAACATGAAATCAAACACACATAAAATGGTCTTGATGACCTTATTACATAAAACCATTACAAAAAAACCAAAAGTGATAACTATATCCAATTTGAACCTAAAGAGATCAAATGTGCCTGGGAAGATATGATTGAAATGTCCGTTTTGATGTACTACAAGGAATTGAGAGCATAGGAGTAATCCACCCAAGATTTTGAAACTTGCATCTGATGTTTGAAAGCCTTCGTGGTTGTGAAATGCAGTATCAATGAAGACATAGCTACCCCTGCTCTGCAGCACACTACTGCTGTCCCAAATCATCTTTTTGGGCTCCTCTATATTTTCTTAGGACTCATCAAATATTGCCAAATCTTGACTTGTCTCATGTCCTTCAAAAATCATTACAGGTGATAGTGTCGCAAATAAATCTTCTTCAAATGATATCACAAGGCTGCAAGGTATTTCCTTGTGAAGCTCTTCAATCCTTTCATCAACTTGTTCAATCTCTATACCTCTTGCATTGTCAATTTTGCACCATAGAAGTGGCTGTTATAGAGGACTGATTTTCTGATTTATGCAATGAATGATGAGACATACTCAAATGAAGACAACACAATCTCCCTATCTTTATCTTTCACCAACTTGACCACTATGTTCCTATCTCTAAGCATTTGTGAGTTGTCCTCTTTCATCAATGCCAATATTTCCTTGAAAAAGTGCAAATGTGTATGTGGAATTCCATGTCAATTTCCTTTTTGTCTTCTCTCTCTTTGGGCTGTCCAAAAGAGGTCTTCTAGGTGCTTATGAATAAAATCCAACCTTGATAATCCTTGAGCTATTATATCTTCCATTACTACCAAATGGTTTTGTAAATCTTCCCACACCAAAAGATTTTGTTCTCAATTTCCCAAATGTCCTTGAAAGACATGTATATATTTTTCTTCACATGTAGGAATTGCGTCATCAAAGGAATCAACTATCACACTAGAAGATGCATTGTGATCACCCAAAGAATCCATATCATCATTATCCATATCGATCTCGTGCTCTACATCAAGGGAAGTCGTGTCTATCTCTCTTACAGCATCCTATTGTGAATCTTCTGATAAAGAGGATGAAGCCTTATGTGAGTTACTCCCCAGTGCTATCCTTTTGTCCTTATGCACTGAATCTGCATATTTATTGAATTCTTCATGTATTACTGCATACCTCATTTGAATTTTCTTTCCTCCAATGGAGATGATTTAAACTTGTATACCAAATCATCATCAAAACTTGTATACCCATAAATTGTTTCAAGGAATGGTCACATATCTTCTTTGGAAGGGAGCAATACTTATGGCAGCTACTCATAATTGCATCTTTTCTTGCCATGGCCTAAAATCTCTTGTAGATGGAGATGAAACCTTGTACCCAACTTTTCTTGAATGTGAATCATCTACATGCTGTGATTCACAATTGATCTTCTGTTGTGTTTGTTCAAGGTCTTTCCATCTCTATTTACAGCTAGAATTTTTTCCCAAGATGACTTATCTCACTATACCAACTGAAAACCAATCCAAATTGTTGTAAAGAGAACTGATTTCACCCAACTAGTTGGCAGGATCCAAGCTCTCATACCACCCTAAGAACCCATTATAATCCTGCCCTGTTTTCCTTGATTTAGGTAGTTTCTCATTTGTCAAACATTTTTCGTGCGACCCCCATTTTCTGAACTTTTCAGTTCTGATCTGATTTTTCCATTTGACTTTCAAAGGTTTGGATTTGAGTTTTGGTGGTCCAGATAATAGCTTTATTGGAATGATGATGGATGATTATAATAGATAGGGCCTGATTTATGTTTTCAGACTTACATTTGCATACAAGAATGATTGATATGAGGTCCAAGTCTTAAGAAAATGCTTCCTCAACAATGCACTGTTGTTCTCCCTTGCTGGCCACCTTAGAAATGATGAAGTCTTAGTCTGATATAAACCTGTCGCTACTGTTTAAAGTCTGAAGAATAACCCTTGCCAAAGTAGATTCCAAAACTCCTCAAATGCAAATTGATTATGTCCTAGTGTGAAACATCTAGGGTTGGAAATGATAATATGACCTTATAACCCCAAAATATGACAATCAAAGCCTTCAACCTGTGACTGTAATTAACTTACAGAAGTCCAATGTAAAAAGCAGAATGTCCACATGTGTTGCTTCATCAAAAATACCTCCAAAAATTAGCTATTTCACCTTCAAACCTTGCTTGACTTTTATTGATGCAACTATGCCCAAATATAACTCAGGTCTGAATATTATTGTCTTCAACCCACAATAAATCTTCAAGCCCTAGCTGGAATCTGTTTCCCTTTGAAACCCTAGTTGTTTGAGGCCTTAAACTTCTTTAAAACTTGCAAATAATATTCTCCCAAAATCCTAAAGCATTCTCCATCAAAACCCAAAATAATTTGATGACAAATCCAGGAAATTTTGGTAACAAACCTTAGCAGCTGTAAACCTAAAGATTGCTATCTTCTTCTGATGCTAAAAAAATGCAATGAAGTCCAAAAAGAACTCCATCACGAACCCTCCACAAGATGAGCAAGGTCTTCCTCCAACTTGCCAAATTCACAAGGGTTCTTGTCTTTAGAATAAAGCTGAAACCAAGTTGCAGCCAAAAAGGAAAATATCTATTATGAAGAAATAAACTCAATGATACCAAATAGCTAGAGCTCCTCTTTTTAAAAGTTTACTTGAGTCTTCTAGAAGACTCCAAAATTAACCTCCTCAAAAGATTCTAGAAGAAACGCTTTCTTTAACAAAGTGATTTTATAAAATTAAATAAAACTCTGATTTATTTTTTAGGGACACCTTTAAAATATTTAATTTACTCTTTTTTTATTTGCCAACCCTAGCCTATGAGATTACGATTACAAACAATCAAACAGTTATTCAGTGAGGTCCATCTCAACTTTAAATCTTATCAACATCAAACCTTGCTATATTTTATCAGCAAACCTGTGGGTCTCAACATGGTGGAGACTTAATAGAGTTTGAGAAGATAGTCAGCGAGAAAAATACACCGGGAAAAACAAAAAATGTATGCAGAATCAGTACAAATGCTACTGCAACTAGAATTTGGAGCTTCATATGGTGCTAAACAATTATAAATGGGATCACTTCATTTGAAGTGGAAAAAAAAAAAAATTTACCATATTGAGTATGCAAAAAGAAGTTATATCTAGAAAGGAAAATCAGCTGCCTAATTGTGAATCTAATACAACACTTCTACAATCCAATCCCCAGCAATAAATGATCAATGGCATCAATGCAATACGCATGGGCACACCATGTAACTCAAAAGTTGCTGACAAACTAAAAACCTAGGAAAATCTTGCTTTTACAAACTCTTGTAGGGAAGAACAAGCATTTGTACTATTGTTGACAAATAAAACCAATTGAATTCTATTCCTGATTACTGCATCCTTATTTTTTGAGCAGTGTAATAGATATATTTGCAGTCATTTCTCTTTAATAAGGTGTAAATTATGTGAATGTGGAATGCTGCAGATGCTAAGACCCTTTTCAAGACTATCTAAACTCCTATTTTCCACTCTCAAGTCATCACAACCTCATTTCAAACCAAACCAAGGTCTGGAGGCATGACTAAATCTTTGACATACAGATCAGGAGACAATGCACAGCCTTTAGAACTATTAAGTTAAATAATACAATCTCTCCCAAAGACGAGCAAAAATTAATTCAATTTTGAAGTAGGATTTGAAACAGCTGGGGAAAGAATCTGAACCTGACAAACTTGGTGATTGATTTGGAAAGTCCCTCTGTATGCTATGTTGGAGAATGATCAGCCATCACCTGCCCTCTGCGCTTCCTTTTCATCCTGGTGAAATCCAAATCATTATTAAAATGTGCAAATGTGGTAGCTTCTGCAAATCCATCAATGCACAGCCTTGAGAACTATTAAGTTGAATAATACAATCTCTCCCAAAGACGAGCAACAAAAATTCAATTTTGAAGTAGGATTTGAAACAACTGGGGAAAGAATCTGAACCTGACAAACTTGGTGATTGATTTGGAAAGTCCCTCTGTATGCTATGTTGGAGAATGACCAACCATCACCTGCCCTCTGGGCTTCCTTTTCGTCCTGGTGAAATCCAAATCATTATTACATGTGCAAATGCCTTAGCTTCTGCAAATCCATCAATATTTTCACAAAATATGATCTTTGGGAATATAAATGTTTATTGAAGAAACATAGGTGGAAAGACAGGAAACATCAATACAAGGATGTTGGACTCCAAGAATATCTTTCATGTGTAAATTTTCTCAAAGCATGGCCACCCTCTTGAGATTATCCCTCTCATGTTCAAAATTGTTTTCAGATATCCTCATAGTCCTTCTAGGCATTAGTTCCCTGCAAGATGTAGACAATCTCAGTGGGATAAGAAAACTTGATTTGAGTTGCTCACTTAATTAATATTCTTCAATCGTGAGGAATAATCTCAAATTGAAAAGTCAATCGAAAAAATAAAACAGAGAGATATAACCAGTGAGATGTGCTTAAAACCTAAGAGAACATGAACATTATAAGAAGTCAGCCTCTAAACTCCCACATCAGATAAATCAACCAGAACACGAGGTCAAATGCCAACATTAGAAACATTATAACTCAAAATATCTTTCAGAACACTCTTACCTTGTTGATCTCAATTAATTCAGGGTTTTACTACCTATGATAACAGTGGTATAATTAGAAGAAAAACATATCAGTACCCCCAACCTGATCAAGGTCATTGAGAGCTAACTATCTCGAGGATACTTTAGGAAAACACTCCTACATCTAGACACACATTGTTAGACCTAACTAGACCAAGATCTTAACCTAAATCATTAAGAGCAATCATTCTCAAAGAAGTGCTAGATCAGAAGGCTTATGGCCTTCTTCTCAAGCCTTGCACTATTTATGATTGCAGGTTCTAGCTCAACAACACTCATGAGATTATGTTAGAATAAACACTAAAGCTACAAAGGAAAAAAGCATAAAACATCATAACAAGAAAGCATAGAAACAGTATTTTATCAGTATATATAATGAGTAAGACAGTGATGGCGCATGGAAGTGTTCATACACTTTATTTTTCAAGTCATGGAAGAGTTCATACACTCCCAAATGTGTAAGAAGTGACATAAAGACTGTGAAGCTGCCAAAGAGAAAAGCATTCAACTTATGTGAAAAGGGCCGAAGCAGCATTTCATCTCAAGAAGATTAACAGCTATAACAAGTAAGACGATGGTCATGTATAGAGCCATTTATAACCATTTACTTTGCAGACATAATTTCCCACATTGGATTAAAAAATGGCATCCTTAACCAAAACATTCATCAAATCAAACTTTGTGCAACCCTTTAAAGTATTGAAACCAAAAGAAATTTAAATACTCCTTAATTCATTTGGATTTTTTCACCAATAAATAAATTTGTACCCAGGAAAAAGTACTATTGTTAAAAAGGTTCTTGATACTCGACATTTTCAAAATTCATAACAAATGAAACGCTAACAGCATAAACTACTTACCACACAAGCAAGTTCAACCCTCAATTGAGTCGCCCCATGCACTTGGTCTCCCACTTCTATTGAGGATGGCTAACACAAATGGAAATTTACAAGGCAGTTTTTAATTTAATACATGTTAAACTAAGGTTATTACAAACAACAAAATGAAGTATTTCTTGGGGGATAATCTTAACAGCTTATAAAAACAAATAGTTTAAGAGCTCTTCTATTTGTTATCAATTCACTTCTTGAATGATTATCTCTCTCTCAGCAGGTAGTTCCTTCAACAACAAAGTTTAGCGAGATGACATTCTACCTGAATTTGATGGGATGTTCCTAAAGGTTACATACACAATAAAAATGAATGATAAACCAATAGGAAACAATTAGAGATGATAGGACATTTTTTTTATTAAATACCAAAAATAATAAATATAACTATATTCTTGACCTAATACTTCCTCTTATTTGGATGGTAGAACTAAATACCATTAACTATATACCATGCCATCCCCTCTTGTAATCCTGGACCACAAGCATCAATATAAAATTTGACTTGTTCCTTGCCAATGTTACTGATGAAAAATCAATAAATATAAACTCATCGGCCCTATATAAACGGGTCCTCTTTCTCAATCATCTAACCATACGTTTCCATCAATTTTCATATCAATCTTTGATAATGTTATTCATCCACTTTTTGTTTCATCCACTTATTGCTGAGAGTCTTCAAATATTCACATGCCTAACCATTTTAAGATATAAGGACACTGTAAATGTGGACACATATTGATAGTTTGCCTTGATAGATACTGATATGCAAAGGATGCTTGGATCAGATCTACGTGTAAATCTCTGAATAGTTAGCAGGGATAAGGTTCACAAAAGATATTTATAGCAGCAAATTGGTGAAGCTCATATGGAAATGTGTGATGTTCATTGCTACTTAACATGTGACACCAAAATGGCTGTGTCGTCTTGTCAAAACCACATCTGCAAAACTTGAGCTAAAGTTAACATTGTCGGCAATTTACCCATGCTTAAATTTGAAGTCTAGGACTAGAAAAGGTTGATTGCTAAACCCTTCTCAGTAGACCTCATGAATGTTGGTGAGCCGTGCATTGCTCAACCCCTCATTTGGCATTGTGTCATCAAGGGCCATGTTGTCACCAAATTGAAAGGACTCTCTCCTGGGAAAAAGTCATAGAGCATCAAATAAGTGCTAAATCATATTGAATCTTTATCATCCCCTTAAACCAAACCAAAGGAAGATGAATAATTGCAGCTAAAGTTGCCATGACACGTGGCTATTCTTTAACAAGGTCGTCTGAAGATTCATTATAGCAATCCTATTCCTACCAGAGGTTCCATGATTTCTACAATCGAAAATGATGAGATTGTGTATAAATGTTTTGATATATAATGTGAACCAGCAAGAAAGTCAGCGCAATTTTTACCAGTTGAGATTCAGTAAGAGCTAATGCTATTCATCCTAAGTTTTACACATGTTGACAACAAGAAACTCTATATTAAAAAGTACAATTGGAGAGAAAAGAACACTTCACTGATTCAATGATGGAAGATATCCATGTAGGGACAAAGTGATACTACAAGAAATATTTGTTAAGGAGAAGCTTGTATTGCTTTGTGGATTGTGTGACAATATTCACTAATTTTACTTTCAGTCTCTTGCCAGGTTTTGTGTTAGATTTTGTCTAGCACAGTTGAATCTGAGAACAACTGCTTGTTGACCATTGCACATAAGGCTCCAGACTTGCAAATCTATGTGGATGCATGTGCAGATATTCTCAGCCCCTGCAAAAAGATCAACTGCGTGCAGATTGCTCTGGGTTCTCTCTTATTTAGAAACATTGTCTACATAACAGGCAAGAATTTCTTCTTATGTGTTGAGGTGGAGGATGGAAGGTAGAGACCAAATGTACAAATTGCCAAAACCAAAGGTTGTGATAAAAATATTACAAAGATACTATTGAGAAGCAGCAAAAATAAAACAAGAAAAGACTATCAAATAAAGCTAATAAAGAAAAAGATTGGGAGCTTCTTGTATTTCAGTAATACAAAGAAGATTGTAATGTCCCCTACTGGGACTAATCTCAATCTACCCTAAAATTCTCTTTGAGGTTTGAATAATGCTTGGGAATGGGAATTGTCACTTCAGTATACTGATATAGAACCTACAACTATGTTAGTATCGCAAGATGAACAACAAATAAGCCAATATTGTATAAAATTACAAATAGAATCCTAATTCACCATTGTAATATTCCAAACGTGCATATGGGATTCCTTTGAAGTTCCATCTAATCCAACTCATCGTCATTATGAAGAACTAGTTGGGAGATCATACAAGGCTTGAGCTGTTACACCCAGCTTAGGAGCACGGAATGACAAACTTCATCCGGCTTCCCAGTCTCACTTGGGGTGTCTCTACCAACATGGATTCCTAGGCACTTGCATCCTTCATATGTGCTATATATATGACCCAACACATGAGAATATTTAAATGAATCTTCATATGTGTCATATTATACATAGGTAGAGGTATAGTGAAGTTAACATAACAAATCTATATCGGTTGTAGGGCAGAATAATCTATATCAGATGCAAGTTTAATAATTAACGTACATTACCTACAATATACATCAAACTACCAACAAGTATAGAGAATGCAGATTGATTGATATGTGTGTGTGTGTATTTTCTGAAATCATATCCTTAACAAATTGCTCGGTGATCCCACGTTCTTGTCCTTTTTTATCCCATTTCCCTCAAGGAAGATCCATTTTATACAGAGGGTGAACCATCACCTCTCTTCCCATGCTGATGTCCTTTCCTAAGGGAACATCTCTTCATGATATCACTCCCCTTCAAAAATACTGCCTTGCTTATCCACTAATCACTGCCTTGTGTGAATATCATGAGTGTTGTTTGTTTACTCATCATTGTTGTTAGATAATGTTGTCCCATAATAATAAGAATTGCTGCCTCTTAATAAACTCTCAACCACCCCACATTATTTCTTTATTAGTTATTTGATTCTTGACTTAGGCAATTAATCTAATACAGAGCATGTATGATACTCAGGGACTTATCCTCCTTTCTATCATCCATTCACCAAGTATGTGCCTCACTGATTGTATTGGGAGAGTTATGAATTGCTGATCACTGGCTTTACCTAATACTGCATATATACTTTATCTGTTATTCGATGCTTAGGGTTGGGCACATGATAGTCTGCCCCTTCCGAGATTGCTTGTCCTTAACCAATGATAGTTTAACCAGTTAAATGTGAGGGTCCCTAAACTAACCGTTGGGAGATTTGTAACATTAGCTTTTATTAGGCTGACCAACATTTCATAATATCATAGCTATCTTTTAATATCAAAGCAAGATTTGATTTACTACTGTGGGGATTAGAAGCATGACACATATCTATGTAATGCTAGATGAAGATATTTCACTTCTTTGGCCAGAGGAACCTTAGGGGTTCTCTATAGTGATTACAAGTTGACCTATTACAGAAAAAAATTCTGTTGAAACTGGTTGGACCATTGGTTTCTAGATCTTGAGCATATAAAGGTGTAGTGATTACTAAATTTCTATTTACCCTCGGAACGTGTCCCCGCCCGAAAAGCTAAGGTTTCCAAGAGGGGGGAACAAGTATGGGACATCCCCCCACCGTCCCCAGTAAGGCAAAAAATGTAGGAGACGTCCGCAATACTTGGGTACTTCTAGGAGAAAAAAAGGAGACAGCCAACCGTCCTCAATACAGAAAGCGAACATCCAGAAGTCCCCCAACCGTGATCAGCATGGCAAGTCGTCCCCATTTTTTGTGAAGTTAAAAAAAATTAAAACAAAAAAAATTATTTTGTTTGTCCCTACTTGGTCATCCAATGGGCCCCGCCCCTCAAAATGCCCTAAAAGGTCAAAAATGACCACATTGTGGTTGTTTTGACATTTGTTTGGTTTTGTCTGAAGTTGGAGTGTATTGCAGCTTGTTGGGGTTCTCATTTTGCAAGAAAAGGAGGTGATTTTTTTGGTTCCATGGTGGCTGAGGCAGAATAGGAACAGCAGTCTGCTTCATTTTTCTACATTTTATTTTCTATGTTGAACTTGAACATGATGATGAAATTTTATGGCAGCCCTCTAGCCTTTGGACATATTTAGATTTCTAGATTTTTATGATATTTTTCACTGCTAAACTTATATTTAAATATTTTTGTTCACATATAGATATGCATATTGACAATTGAGTACTTAAATCGATAATTTCCTAGATGGCATTCAAATGGTGTATGTTAAGGTTCTATAATGTTTAAATGACATGCTTTGTGCTTAGTTTCATATGACTAACATGTATATTTGCAAATTTCAATGTATATTTTAAGATTTCCCTATATATATAGCCGTCCCCATTTGTCGTCCCCCTCCCGCTCCCAAAATTGCAATAAAAATTTGTCGTCCCGAAAACCCATCCCGCCATCCCCATCCCAAAAACTCGAGGGAACATAGCTAAATTTGCTCCTCAACAAAGCTCCACATGTTAATTGTCCTTTCTTTTTTTGGTTGGATGCTTAAGAGGTCTTCTACATCATGCCTTGTTTCCTTGCTTGGATTTGCTTTTGCATTTTAATTGGACATTACTTCTATGTTATGTGCTTGACTTCCTTTCTCACGTGCACTCTAGTATGCATTCTTCCTTGCATTTAAAAGACCAATTTTGGTCTTCTCGCCATTTCTTCATTTTTTCTTGATTACAAATGTGCCTTGGTTCCCTTTCTTCCTTCACTTAAAACATAATCCCTTCTTCAATCGTTCTTCCTTTTCTTTGTAGGGGAAAAAGAATGTTTTTCCCTTCATCCTTATTATAAAAAGGTTCAGTATGAATGTTAGGAGATTGACTCTTGGTATGGTATTTGTCCTTTGTAGGTGTGATGTCTACATTTAGTGTTTTTTGAATTCCATCCTTAAGTGATGGACAGTTAAGGGCACTTACTAAGCCACAAATAGAATCCATTGATCCTTGGACAAATAAGTAGGCTAGTCTTCTATGGGATACTTTGCATGCCATCATAGAAAGTTTCCGGAATTGAGTGGCATACTCCATTGTTCCTTGTTACCATAGTGACATGAGTTCTCTAAAGTACCCCTTGAGATGTTTATGGTTGAACCTTTGGATGAGCCCTTGGGTGAACTAGTCATAGGTAGTTACGTGTTGGTGATCTTGAGTAATGAGATGATTGTACCACTAATCATCAGTTGTTCCCTGCAGGTGGAATGCAGCAGACTTGATGGTGTTTTCTTCAGTCTCTGGGCTAAGTGCAAGGTAGGTGTCCAATCTTTGGACCCAAACATGTTGTTGTCTTCCTTGACCCATCGAATTTGGGGAGGATCATCTTGCTAATCCTTGTCAAAATGCCCTTTTATTTTCTTATTGAAGACAACTTTCATTTTGGAATCACAGTAATCCTTAAAAGGGACATTTCTCCTCATATCAGGGTCAATCCTGGAGTATGCTTCCACAATTTTGTCAATATTATCCATGTTTGCATCCTCTTCCACGTGTTACCCCTAGGTAAGAAGATAGGTCTTGTTGGCCTAGGGTTTGCTACCCTTGGGGCAGCCTTATTATTCTCGAAGTGGTTGGAGTTAGCATCCCTCCCATTGGGTGGGTTGGGTTGAGAATTATTGCTTATATTTGAGTAGCTTGGAGGAGAAGCTAGGTGGTTCTTTCACTTCTTTCATTTTGTTGCATGAGAGCTTGAGCAATAGCTTCTCAATTTGTTTCGCATTTGTTTTCTCACAGTGTTGCTTGGTGTAGGATGGTTTGCAGGTGCAAGCTTCCTTCTCTCTTTTCCTAAAGCCCTTTGAGCCCCTCAATTAGATTGCACCAACTATTTCTCACATGGTGGTAGGATTATTCTCTTGTACCAATTGTAATGTTCCCTACTGGGACTTAATTCAATCTGCCCTAAAATTCTCTTTTAAGGTTTGGATAATGCTTGGGAATGGGAATTGTAATTTTAGTATCCTCATGTAGGACCTACAACCAGGATAGCAGCAAAAGATAAACAACAGATAAGCCAATATTGTACAAATAGAATTCATATTCACTATTGCAATATTCCAAATGTGCATTTGGGAGTGCTTTGAAGTTCCATCCAATCCAATTCATCATTGTTATGGAGCACCGATTGGGAGATCATGCAAGGTGCCTTGAGCTGTTCCACCCAGCACAGAAGCACAAATGATAACCTTCATCTGGCCTCCCAGCCCCACTTGGGATGTCTCTACCAGCATGGCTACCATATCTCCCCTCCAAAATAAGATGACCCAATGGATGAGAACCTTTAAAAGAATCTTCATATGTGACTTATTATACGTAGGTAGAGGTATAGCGAAGTTAGCATAGAACATTTATATTAGCTGTAAGGTGGAAATTCTATATCAGATGCAAGCTTAATAACTGAAATACGATTCCCTGCAATATACATTATACCACCAACAAGTATAGAGGCTGAAGAATAATATATGTGCATTTTCTGAAATCACATCCTTATCAGGTTGCTCAATGATCCGATGTTGTTGCCCTTGTTTGGTCCCATTTCCCTCAAAGAGGACCCCTTCTATGTAGAGGGTGAAACATCACCTCTTTCTGTGGTGATGTCCTTTTCAAAGGGGACATCTCTTCATGATATTGCTCCCCTTCCAAAATGCCTCCTTGCTTATCCACTAACCACTGCCTTGCATGAATAACATGATCATCGTTGTTGTTAGATAATGCATTTCCATCCCATCATAATAAGAATTGCTGCCTCTTAATTAAACTCCCAACTACCCCTCATTATTTCTTTGTTAGGTATTCAATTCTTGACATGGGCATTTAATATAACACTGAGCCACTGTCTGATATCCACGGATTGGTCCTCCTTTCTAACATGCATTCACCGAGTACATGCGTCGCTGATTGTATCGGGAAAGTTATGAATTGCTTATCACTGGGTTTACCTAATACTGCATATATACTTTATCCATTAAGCAGTGCTTAATGTTGGGGACATGACAAAGATGCATGCATGACTGCATTCAAAGGCAGAGTGGTTTTCAAGGCAGGTTTATAAAGTACATAGACTAGATACATAAAAGTTAAAATTGATATCAATATATTTGTCCTTGTTTGATACCGTTTCCCACAAGGAAGACCACTTGTATATTGAGGGTGAACCACTGCCTCTCTTCCCGTGGCAATGTCCTTTCGAAAAGGAACATCTCTTCATGATATTGCTCCTCTTCCAAAATGCCCCCTTGCTTATCTACTAAGCACTGCCTTACGTGAATAACATGACTGTTGTTTGTTCAATCCCTGTCATTGTTAGATAATGTATTCTGTCCCATTATATTGAGTATTGCTGCATCTTAATTAAACTTACAACCCCCCCTCATTATTTCTTTGTTAGTTATTCAATTCTTGACATAGGCAATTAATATAATACTGAACCTCTGTATGATATTCAGGGATTGGTCCTCCTCTCTAACATGCATTCACCAGGTATGTTGTATCGGAAGAGTTATGAAATGCTGATCACTGGGGTAACACATATATACTTATCCATTATCAGTGCTTAAAGTTGGGGAAATAACAAAGATTTATGCATAAGCATTCAAAGGTCAAGGCAAGCTTAGAAAGTACATAGCCTACATACATAAAATTAACATCAATGTATTATCCTTCAACTGTTAGGCATTGCAGATTGTGTGAAACATTGGAAACATCACTTGCAATTAGCCCTTGATTGGAATGCCCTTGAATGTGTATTAAGATAATGTCTGGTTATTTACTGATTTATTTTATGAGGGTAAACTGTAGGTGTTTGTTTCATTACTAAGAGATTCCTTAATATGAAACTCCTTATAGAAAAGTTTGCTTGACAAAATCAAATGCAAAGTACATAGTATTGGCTTTGATTACTTAATAGAGAAAATGTTTTTCAGTGAACTTTTCATCTAATCTTGCTTGGCGATCCACTCAAATTTACAAATTGGTACATTTTTTCGCTGTGAGAAACCAGGCCAGATCCATGCTTTCCACTAGACAGGAGCAAACAAGTGATGTTGATAAAAGTGCTACAATTATTGGTAAGGAAAGGAATAAAATTTACTTTTCCTCTACAGATTTGTTTTACAGGCTCTACAAAGTGAGAGCAAAACTTTGTGGAGGAGGCCATCATGGACGGTTGGTATATGGTAGAACAAGTTAGCTATAGTTTCTTACTACTCCATGGTTACATTTCTCAAAGCTGAAACTTAGCATCATAGTTCAGGCAGATAGACAGAGAGAAAAGTCAACCAGGATGAGAAAAAAACAGATTATTAGTAGTTATATCCCAGAGGTTTATAGATTCTTATAGCACTGAATGGTCCTGAAAAGGATCACTTCTTTCAAATTGGAAAAATGAATCAAAATTTACCGTATTGAACATGGAAAATGTATCGATATCTAGCATAGGAGAATCAGCTGCAGAAGTGTAACCTGATACAACATCTGTAAGATCAGATTCTGATGGTAGCAGTTGTTGCCCATACGCACTACCATGCATTAATGGCATTGTTGCAGTGGGTGCAGGAATATAATTTGATTCAGGAGTTGGCGGAGAACTAAAAATCTGAGCAAAATTTGGCCACACAAGCTCTCCCTCAGCGAGTGCAGACAATCCATTGTGCTGTTGAGTGATTATTTCAGTAGAACTCTCTCCCTGATCATTGCTTCCTTGGTCTCTGAATGGAGAAACGCATATCTTTGCATTCCTACCACCGGGTTGCATTCCATTATGTGCTGGGTTCTCCTCCATGTGAAGTAAATTGTGTGAACAAGTAAACACTGAAGATGCAGCTGGACTCTTGCCGAAACTATCTGAGCTCTCACTTTCCACTTTGCAAACACTGCCGCCAAACCAAGATGTCGAGGCATGGTTTAAACTTGGATGCAACTGATTAGGAGACAATCCATGGAGTGCAGGAGTGTTAGATTGAGGATTACATTCAGTCCCAAAGACAAGGGTGTTTGGAGTACCCAAGTTTGAATCAATGTTTGAGCCAATTGAAAAGGGAAGTTGAATCTGAATGACTCGCTGATCAGTATGGCAAGTATGAGGACCTCTGTAGGTTATTTCAAATACTGAAGGATCATCATCTGCTCTCTGTACTTGCTTTGTAGCCTGGCAGCCCAGATCATTCTTGTGAGTGCATCTGTAATAGCTTCTGCAAATCCATCAAAATTTTGAATTTCAGACCAATGTTAGCCTTGAGCCTGAAAGCCTTAGACAAAACTACAAAATTTTGCCAGTTAAAAGTTGGAAGTGTCAATACCGAGGAAATTGAGCTCCGAGAATGTCTTTTTGGCCATACTTTCGCCATGTGTGGCCATCATCTGGAGGCGTATCATTCCCTGGTTCAGAACTGTTTGCAGCGATCCTTATTGTCCTTCTTGGAAGTGATTTCCTGCAACATGTAGACAATATTAGTGGGAAACAAGAACTTGGTTGTGCCAAATGCAGAGGGAATGAAGATTATGCCAAGAAGCTAAAATATAAGCTGTTGCTAGACACCTATCACGGTGGAGTAAGATTTCAAAACAAACATCAACCAAAAAATGACTGAAAATCAAAATACGGTTGAAATCAGACTGCTAATACTGGGCGGAAATTGCGTATGGTATATTCTTCAACAAAAGAAGGAACAAAAACTGCTATTGAAATTCACAAATACTTGAAATCGGAGCATAGCTATCAGTCCTGGACATAATTGAAATAAGAATTTATTATAATAAGAGTCGAGCTAGCCAGGATATGAAAATCCTGAACGATGATATACCTCTTCCTGGAGATTTCCCGTCGCTCGCTGTTGCTCCCTGGTCCATTCTCTGGGCTTCCCACGTGTTCAGTTTCTTTACGCGCAGCTGAAATAGCCAAACTATGAACCGGAGAACCTTCAGACATTTCACTAGGCGGACTGCCACTTCCAGAGGACCTGCCTACAGAGCGAGGAGAACAATTCCTGTTATCTTTGGTCTGTTCAATTTGCAAGAGCCGTTTGCTTCCTAGGAATCTCTCACCATTTTTCTCTAAAACAACTCTGAGCCCCTCATGCCAATGAGAAGAACCAGAACTGGAATTGAAATCAAGTATTTCCAAAGCTTTAGAGAAGGTAGCCACTATTTCAGCAGAAGAGCTCACTAGCAACTGGTACATATCAGGGCCTTGAGTAGAATTGAGCTTAGTTTCAAGCTCTCTTGCTAATTGACATCCATGATTTACTTCATTCCGGACACAATTGTCCAACTCCTGACTTCGAATTTTGTCCCACTGTCTTTTCCCCTCTTCAATTTCCATTGCTTATTCTGTTCACACCCACTACAACCGAATTTTCAGGCACTCCAGCAAGCAACTGAGCTCAATAATGGCAAGAAACTTAGCTGCCTGTCTTGCACATCACTCATTTCCAGCTTATAATCTTAGCCGGCATTCCATTAAAGGCTACGGGTATCAATTTTAGGGCAGTGGGTATCCATGAAAGGGCAAGGGTTTGGGCTTGGGTTTGGGGTCTGAATTGAGGAGCTTGGCGAGTGATGAAATTGAGGAGCAAAACAGAATGATTTATACATGGAGTCTTTGACAAAAGCCACAATGCAAGAGTGAAGCGGAGTGGGAGGTTTGACTGTCCACTGAGGAGAATAGAGCTGGTCAGAGATTTGAATACGGATAGAGCGTTGGAGAAGTCCAACCTAGGACTGGGTCTAACAGGGATTTTAATCCCTTCCATAGTCAGAGAGTTTGAAAGTCTTCAGCTTCTAAGAAGAAACATTTTTCTGCCCCATTCCGCGTGAAATGAAGAGAAATCCATGTGACCTGCTGATGTCACTTGTCGTCTCCCAATCTAGAAAGTTGCCGTCATATACACGTATGGAGCAAATCTATCATTTGGCGTTCGGGATCAGTAAATTATGCACTGTTACTTCTCGGGCTCGGTCAAAATTACCGTGTTCACAGTTTGAAAACCCCATTTTCCTTCTACACCTTGACCAGAATCACATTTGAATCTTTTCGTTACCTTCGGTTCTATTATTTTTCGTCAAACTATCGAAATTGAATGCATAGTCATACTATTTACGCCTTGGAAAGTTTTTTCTCTTCAATGAATGTTGGATTTTATTTTATTCTCAAAAGAATCTATATCTGGATTCTAGAACTATAAGCCCAATTGACTGTTTAGACAGCCAAATAAAGAACTGCAATTTTTTAAATTTGTTGGTTGTGATGACAACGGATCCACAACTCCCATGATGAGGATCTTAATTAAATATTAACATGTCTAGATACTTTATTATAATTAGAGAATTTTCACATCCTCTTTTGATATAATTTTGTCATATTATTTAAATTAATTTATGGTGCCAAAGGGCCTTTGGTCTATTGGTGAAGTTGAAAGGCTCGCAAAGAGTCCACCAAGGATCAAGTCTTGCTAAGTGCAAGGCCACTGATATCTAAAAGGATGAGGTTGGGATTGTGCCTCGGGCGAATTTGGTGGAATGGTGTATTTATGGTCTTACATTTAATTTATTGTGTATTTGTAGTCTTCAATTTAAATTTTGTGATGTTTTTTTGAGTTTGACTCTTATTTGTCTTTTGGGGTATTGTTGTCTTGTTAAATTATATATGTTCTTAATAGATGGTTATACATATGGTATAAGTATAATTACGTACCATATTTAAATTTAATAAAGTTGTTACTTTTTGTGAATTCTAAGTTAATTCACCACCACTCTTTGTTAGTGGGGTCATCTATTGGGCTTAAATTTAGTTCATTTTTAGATTTTTCTCTAATTTAGTTTTGAAGATAACTTCATGGTTGACTTGATTAGAAAACATAAAAAGAAAAGGTTAAAGGTGCGGTCCTATTGGGTGCTTAAGCTTCTATTTCTCAAATTAAGGAGGTCTCGTGAAGAGAAAAAGTTGTTAAGAGATTATTTGAGATCTTTGTTTAATTGAAATATTACAAAGAAGCTAGTTTTGTATCCCCCAACTCAACTACACCAAGAGTTTTACTAATAAATTGGCCTAATGCTTGAGATGGAGAGGAAGATTCACTACAAGCCCTTGTGATAATAGACAAAAAATTCATGCTCAATTTACAAGATGAAGATACAATGTTCTCCCACACAATTAAAAATGACTATAGCTAAGACCTAGATGATTTGATATTTTACCATCATAAAAACTTAGCATCTATAATTAGATGTCTATTTTATCCTCATTTTAGTATGTATGGGTTCCCACATTGATTTTGTGTTCTCTTCTCACTCACCAAACCTTCAAATAAATAGTATAAGTCTTGTGTTGATCAAATTTCTTCAAAGATTGAGGTAGGTCCTTATTTCTAAATTGGCTCCTCTATTTTTCCTCCAATCCCATAATTAATTTCATCACCTAGGCCCTATATCACAATTTATGGCATTTACATTCTTTCCCAAACTATGAATTAGTTATACACTAATTTCTCAAATTCTTTCATTGTTTGGGACCCTTGGTCCTAATCTAGGCTCTAATCAGAGGGTATACATTAGTTTTTTGTAGCCCATTATAGTGTGTAAATTGGTTTGGTCAATCTATACCCCAAAGATTGAATTGGGTCCTCCTCTTGGTAATTCAATAGAGGATTAGGATTTATGGTCGACATGGATGAGTTTTAACCTCAAAAATATTGGATGAGGTATATAAACACCTTATCTCTCCTCACTTTGCCATTTATTACTATTCCCAAGCATCCATGATCAAGAAATCAAGAAAGTCGCATCTAATAATTCTCTAAGTTTTAAAGCATCCAAATCTCCAAGTTTTCAAAGCATTCTCCTTCTTCATGATCAAGCATTGTGGAAAACTAGATCATCTATTTCATAGGGCTTATTTTTCATGATTTCATTTTGGGTTTTGGTATAGTCCAAGCTATTGCATTAACACTTATGATCACATCCAAAGAGGCATTGTGTCATCAAGGCATGAGGTAATTCATGATTAGATCTAGATCCTGTTTTAAATGTCATTTATGCAATTTCATTATATTTTCAAAGGTTGATGCCTAAACAAGGGTTTGACCAAGCGAAACTCCTCTTCCCAATCTTCTTCCGTACTTTTTTATGTGTAGGAACAAGCTAAAAAGTTGTTAGATATTTTTTAGGTAGGTCAAAAATAGTTAGATTATCGCTCAACATTTCAAGCAAAAATCCAAGGTATAGATCAAAAATAGAAATAGGCTCAAATTGGATGGGTAGGTAGGTTACAATGTCAAACTATTTAAAAGTTGATATAAGTACCTTCAACATTTCATCTATCAATTATTCAAATCTAAAGTTGTTTGTTTCCTTTTTTATTTCCAGATGCATTTAAATATTTCTTTATTTGTGTTTTTATCATTATAGCATTTTCTATTTCAAAATTCCATATTTAGCAAAGGAATCATTGTCTCTATTTATTGCTTGAGTCACCTCTTGAGCCTACTAGGGGCTTCTTCCTTCCAAATTTGCAATATTGAAAAGGAACGGTGGTCTATCATACTTGCATTACATTCCTTTTCTTATTGTACAATATATTTTTGTCTTGTTCATCTTGTCCATTGCATACTTTACTTCCCATTAAAATAATTGCATGTTACCATTCTACCACTACAATATTGCATAATCTTTTACCTCATCCAATAGCTGAAATGATCACATGCATAAACATTATGTATATGAGTCTCCTCTATTCACAAGTAGAAATAACACTTGGAAAATATATCAACACCAACAATAGATTAAGCCAAGAGTGTTGGTGGTAGTAGTAGTTAGACTACTTTACTACCTGAACATCAATTAGCATGTTTGTATAGAATTGTCAAAATAGGAAAGCACTCTATCCAAATCTTTATACACACAAGACAGATGTCAAGAAAGGTTTCGCACTATTTAGGAGCCTCATAAAAGGATGAATCTAATAGTTAAATAAGTAGTTAGGTAGGACTACAAGAAATGTTAAATGTGAGATTCATATATCCAATCTTAGATAGCTAATGGGTTTCTTTGTTGGTTATTTGTTCCTAAGGGATGGAATAGATAGTCTGTGTGGACTATAGAGAATCGAATTCAACAACCAAGAAGCACTTTCCTCTTCCATTCATTGATCAATTATTGGACTCCTTATCTAGTAAGCAATACTTTTCACTTTTGACATGATAGCGTTTGAAGACCAAGACAAGAAAACATTTACCCACCCAAGGGGATCATATGCATATTTAGTACTTTTTTTTGGTAATGCTCCTGCAACATTACAAAGAGAAGTTCTTAGCATCTTTTTTATCTCACACATAAATATATAGAAGTATATATGGAAACACTTGCGAGGAGTCCTTGACAAATTTAAAGTTTTTCCTCCAAAGATGTCAAGAACACAATTTGTCATTGAGTAATAAAAAGTGTTATATGACGATGCACATATTGGTTCAAGGACACTACGTTTATAAGTTGACCAAATCATCATGTCAAAACTTGTAACTTGACATGTACACAACCTCTACATCATTGTAATACCCATCGTTTACTACCATTTTAGACCTCGTTGTTAAAGTTCCATCTTACTCTTCTATAGACATGTAGCCCTTAACTAATAGTTTAAAATAAGATACTTTGGTATATAGGGTAATTGATTATACAAGATAGTAATGGTTACTTACTTACAATGATGATACTTTCATGTGTCTATTCGATGATTATGATTTACCTTTGTAAATAACTCTTAGTTAGTAAATGTAATTGCTTCCATAATGATGTCATATGATATGCCTTTAAATGATGATGATGTTGATTTTTTTATATTAAGATGTAATGCTTCTCATGATTTATTGATTATATTTACCCCATACTTGCATGTGTGTGGTGTGTGTATCTATTTTATATTTCTGTCTGATGTTCTTGATGTGGTTGAGGGATGGAGTTGTAGTCACCTATGAGTCAGGATCTTCATGACGTACTACTCCCTGTCATCATGTGTTTAACTTAGATATATATGCACATGTACATGTGTGTCCTTTATGCAAGTTGTAGGTATCGGGCATCAACTTCCTTGAATTGTCAGGATGAGTGTGCACTATTGCAATAACTCAATGGTAAGAATACAAAGATAATGTTCATGTTCAATCCAAGCCAAAACCTAATTACTTGGCATGCAAAGGAGGGCATGTATCTAACTACCTACCCTTTTTGAAACTCATGAGATTATCTTTGTGTGTATTGTTTGATTTTGACCTTGGTCGGTTTTGCTTATGTTGTTGTTATGTGGGTTTGACTTTGTGATAGCTCAATAAATGATTTAACTATGACT
The DNA here is from genome assembly GCA_028749045.1 of Cupressus sempervirens. NCBI lineage: Eukaryota > Viridiplantae > Streptophyta > Pinopsida > Cupressales > Cupressaceae > Cupressus > Cupressus sempervirens. The sequence continues at coordinate 653,364,250 of CM053789.1, read as the reverse complement.
TTAGGATTAATCTTATGATATTAGAATTGTTAAAAATTATTTTGTTAAAAAAGAAAATATTAAAATGTGATGATATTTAATTAATTATAAATTAATTAAATGAGTGCTCTGCTTTCAAATATTTAATTTAAAACTCTAATTTGAGAAATTGGATCAAATGAACTAAAATATTAAAGATTTAATATTGTTTTGTTGTAATTATTTAATCAATAATGATTTGAGAAATTGGATCAAATGAATTAAAATATTAAAGATTTAATATTGTTTTATTGTAATTATTTAATCAATAATGATTAAGTTAGAGTTGCATTTAAATAATGGAGGTTTATTATTATTAATTAAAATAATAAATTGTGCTTTTAAAAGTATTTTGCATAAATAATTAAGTGGAAAAAAGAAAATAAAAATGTATTTAAAAAAAATTTTAAAATGGCTTTAAGTGTGCATGAAAGAATTAAACAATTAAAATATTTATATTTTAATAAAGCAAATGACTTTTAGAAAATTAGGGAATAGAAACCCTAATTAGGGTTATGACTCTTAATTAGAGGGTTTGTAGTTCATTTTTTGACACACATATTTTGGAAGAGCAATTGGGAAATTGAAGTAAAAGAATTGTTGAAAACTTAAGAGTATTTGGATTGCATGTCTTCACCACATTATCCAGAATTTCAGCTATCAAAATAAGGTAGGGTTTGAGAACCCATTTGTTAAAAATATTTTGGAATATATGTCTATCTTGTGCCTACCATGTTGCTAAAATTTAGTTACTGAAATTTTATGGAATAAAATATGTAGAATAATTCTGATTTGCAATTAAGAAATAGAATTTGATTCATGCATTGTTTAGAAATAATTGTTATGCTGTTGAAAATTGATTTAGAAAACCTAGATCTAAGCATGCAATGAAAATTCAATATTAAATTTTAGAGCATCATGATTATTATGAGCTAGGATTTGAAAGAAATTATTTGAAAACTTCAATAGAAACCCTCGTAAATATTCATCAAACTAAATGTATATTTGACTCAAATTTTAACAGAATTATTGTTTGAAAATCTTTCTAAAAAATAAATACATTCAAGATAGAAAACTAAGTAGATTATGCTTGCATGTTTCAAAAGATTATAGACATGTGAAAATAATTATTACATGTTAATTATTATTTTGAAAAATATATAATTTAATTTTTAAATTTAAGAAAAAAATGATTTATTATTTACTTTATTTTTTTTATCAGTAAATAGTAGGAACCTTATGAATTATATTTTAAAAAGCACAAGACTCTTCGTTCAAATGAGCACTGGCAGGAAAGAACGAAGAAGAAAACCTCCAACCTTGCTCATGACCTAAGTCTTATTAAAAATACAAATGTAAAAGGGCCATACCCCAATTTTCGATCTTTGTGAAAAAAAACATATCTCTCTTTATCCCTCTTATCTTCCTTCAATTTATATATTTCCATTTATTTTCTATTTAATACATGTATCTACAATCTAGTTGGAGACTTAGGTAAGTATTCTTCCTTTACTATTGGTTATAAAGATATCAATGTTCTTGATGTAGTGATGTAGCGCCCAATGTTTTCAAGGGTAAGATTTGAATGAAGCATCTTTCCATGTCAATATCAAGTTTTTCATTCTTAATATATTGTTACATTCCGCTTCTCTATACCTAAAACACTTCAAACTCATCTTTAAATGTTAGTCCTCAAAATCAAAATTTATTCTAAGATCTCATGACAGATACTTGATGCTTGAATTTCCGTAACATTTGATCTAATTTTACATTAATTTATCTTTGGATTAGGTCACATTATATTCAAGTCAAATCTTTTAAAGTACCTACCTCTAGGAAGTTGTTCTATTGAAATTTTTAATTTAAGGGAAGATTGCTAAAATAGAAGTAGTTTACCCTTTTTAATTAATTCACTTGCTAGAAATGTTATATTATCTTATATTTACTACTGAACTGGGGAAGTCTTCCTACATTCTTCTAAATCGACTAGTTTATTTATAATTTGTAGAAAATATGATAGGTTCAAGCATGGATTTAATCAAAGCCTCTTGGTCCAAGGTGCCAGGATGACTCCAAAGGTAGATTGTCAATAGTCTCTAGTACTACTTTAGACTCCATACATTCTTAGGCGACATAAGATTTAAGTTCTCCAAAATCTGTAGTTTATTCTTTAGTAAGTTGAACCAATTAAGACTAATATATATCAAATTTTATTTTATATATTTGATGACAACGAATCATTTGGATTAGATAAATCAAATTAAAAAAAGCTACAAATAATGACAAAATCACACCATCTCTATAAAGACACTTTATATTGATAATCTGAAAATGTACATATTATATATACTGTAAAAACTAGGATTAATTTACAATGTTATGTACATTATAACTACTCATATTTATGTATGAAACCCTTCGAACTGAAAGATATCTATCAATATTTGTCGATGAAAACCAAAAAACCATGTGTAGAAATGGTCAGAGTCCAAAATAGGAAACTTAGCAACAAAACTAGAGGACTCTAAAGTATATAAGGAAATGAAGCTGAGGTAAAGAAGACCAAAAGACCACCCAACCAAATAGGGGGCCGAAGATAAATCAAACCCATCAAAAGACAATACCTATAAAGCCTACCCCTAGTTGACTTTTCTAATTGTATTGCCAAATTCTTTTAGGCCAGTTTGATGGTTATGTTTTTATGATTATCGGTACTTGGTGACTGGATTTGATTAAATGTTATTTCATATTCAGTTGATATTTTGATGAGCTACTTGATACTCAATTATTTCATGCATTTATGATTATGCTTTCGATGATGATACATGTATGTTTGTATAGTAATTTCAACTATTTCATGATGTTATCTAGATGAATGATTTATATGCATTTTCTATGGATACTTATCACATACTTGCATGTGTATGGTGTACCTATATGTTTTACTTTATGTATGATGTGGTTGAGGGAGGGACTCGAGTCACCTACTAGTCAGGATCTACACGATGCACCACTTCCTGCCATTGTTTGTTTAGTCTAGAATAAATGAGTATATACATGTGTGGATTTTATGCAGATTGCAGATACCAAGTATCGACTTCCCTGAATTGCTAGGATGAGTGTACCCTAGCGCAATGTCTCAATGGTATAAGTGGGGAGATAATTCTTGAGTCCAAATCCTAACCTAAGCCAATTGTCCTAGAAAGTAGGACAAGTATCTGAATTGTTTACCTATCTGAATTTGTCAAGTGACAAAATAAATTCATGATTTTGACCCTGGAGTTTGACTTTGTGCTTGGTCTTTCAATTGAGTTTTCGTATTTGGTTTTGTGGGTCTATTGTGATTTTCATTTATAATTAAATCAAATTAAAAGAGTGTTTAATGATTTAATTTAATAAAAAAAATTATAAAGAAAATTCAATATTTAATTATATTTAATTAATCGAGAAATTAATTAAATGAAGGAATTAAATTTAAAGATTTTATTAAAGTTCTAATTTTGGCATTTTATATTTATTTTATTTATTTAGGAATTTTATTTTAATAATAAACCCTAAATAATATTATTAGTTAAATTAATAAATATTATATTAAAAGCATGTCATTATTTAATAAGAGAGAGAAAGCATTAATTTAATAAAGTTTATTTTAATTAAACTGCAAAAGCTTGCACATGAAATTAAAATAATAAAAATAATAAAGGAAAAGGGTTTTCGTGTGATTGCACAATCAAAGCCCTGATTTTGGGAAAAACTTTTTACTTGGAAATTAGAGCTCATTTCTCTAGAGATAGGTTTGGAGGAGTCGATTTCCAAAAATAGGGTTTTTGAAGGAAAAGGAAAATTCTTGTGTGTTTCGTGCATTCATCGTTTTAGCATCAGATCTAGGTAGCATCTTGTGGGTTTGTCTAGTAGTTGCTCGTTCTTTGATTTCTCTGTCTTCTTTGTGTTTGTGAATCTATTTTCAAAATTCCTCTGGGTTGAAACCCTTGCTTGAGAAAAATTGATTACCACTATTGAATTGTCTGTGATTTAATCTGAAACCCTTGTTGTGAATCTATTGGTTTCGTTTCTAAAGATGTCTATAAACAAATGAAGATTGAAACCCTTGTATGCGAACTATTGTTCTTTGATTGAGAAAAATCTATATTTGAGTTAGAAATTAGAAACCCTTATTTAATTTAATTGGATGATTCGTAATGGATGTGTGTTTTGAAAAGAAAAGCAATTTTGTTTTATAGATTTCGATTGTTTGATCTGGGTTTCTATACCAAGTTTATATTGGAAATTTATTTATATATATACATAATTACACAGTAATTTGTAATTACTATGTAATTACATTATTAAATAATAATAATAAATGAATTAGGGGCATGTATTTTGTTTTAATAAAAAAAACTAAAAATTATATGTTTGGGTGGGCAAGGGCCACCAACCCCCCACCCCACTTTCCTTCTTTCCTCTCCTCTCACTGCAACTCCCTTTATCATATCGCATGTGGCAAACCTACTGCCATAGCAGCAAGTATTGCTGATGCAGTACCTTGTCGCTGCGTTAGTAGGGCTACACGCAATAGTGGCCTGTGGGCTCTTTTATGTATGGTAAGGTTTAGTTTACTTTTAGATTTTATTTTGTTAATATTTTATTTTATATAAAAAATTTTAAAAAAAATATTTTAATTGTATATTATTAAATATTATATTCTATTAATATTGTTAATAATAAGAATTAGTATTTTATTAATAGATTTATAAATTATTAATAAATAAATAATTATGATCTTTAATAAATAAATAAATTATTGTTAGATCGTTTAATGGATTTTAAATGGAAGATTGTTAGTTATCAAAGTAATTTTTGAAAGTGAATTTGTGAACTGTATTTGGGAAAATAATTATTTTAATTCATAATTTATTTGATGATGTAATTTAATTATGAAAATGATATCTATTATTCGAAACCTTAGAAATCTTGATACTAGAAAATGGAAACGGAAACCCTATTCATTGCAATAACTAGAAAATAAAAATGGAAACTTGAAAACCTTTAGTGAACATTGAACTATTGTGTTTTCAAAACTTATGAATTATGAAATTTACTTTTGTATGTACATTATGTGATGTGTGGATTATTGTTGTTGGGCTTGGGTTGACTTAGTGTTTGACCAATCAGGTTGTATTACCAAAGGCTTGGGAGTTTTGTTCAGTGATGATGTTATGGCTTATTTTGGTTACGATCTTTTATACCCGACCATGGTGATGTGTCATGTGTGTTCTATGATGAGTTTGATTAGATGTTTTGTTGTGCTTTCCAGTTTCTTGTGTAGAATTGAAGTGAATGATATGACTTTTCTAGTATAACCTTTGAGTCTTTGATCAATTATCTTTTAATTTCTTTACAATTGCTTGTTCATAATTGAGGTGATTATTGTGATTTGTTTTTGGTGATATCATGTAATGTCATGGGTTGGTATATGTGTACTTGATTTTGGAGCAATCATGTTAAGATGATTGTATTGGTGAAATCTATGATTTGGATCAATGATATTTCAGTACTTTCTAGTTGCTTATTTAAGAACTGATGTGTGGTTTATGGTCGTATGAGACCTTTTTCTTTTTATGAGCTTGGGGTAGATTATTTATATGTCATGTTGGGAAGTGACTTGCAATGGAGGCTGGAGCCCTAAAGAGGTTGCTTGGGTAACCCATTGTAGGTTGTTTTAATAAGTGATAACATTTCACTAAATGGGTTTAAAATGAATTAATAAGATATTGGTACCACATAAAGTCACTATGGGGCTGGAGTCCTGAGAGACTACCAAGGTAACCTTAGAGTTGACTTGTTAGTATGTTTTGTCTGTACGAAAGGATATTGATGTTACATAGAAACACTAAGGGGTCAAAGTCTAGAGAGGCTACTAGGGTAACCTTAGAGTTGGCTCATGCGATGACACTTGCTCACTTGCATAGTAGATTTCCTATGTGTCTTTGTTGCTTTTGGGTTTAGATGATACTTATCTCTTGGTACCTCTTTGAGATAGTTTATTTTCAGGTGTTTCCTTGACCTAGATGTTAGTTATGACTTGTGCTTTGATATCCATATGGGAGTTGAATTTATCTCCTTAGTGTGGTGGGAGTGGGCCATTTAGGTTCCACGAGGTCGAGTGGTAGTATTTTTTTCTTACACCATTAAGATCTGACAGTTCAATGGCGTTGCTAAAATTTCCTATTTTGTATTACCTTTCATTATGTTCTTGTGTTATTTGATGGATAGTTATTCTCTATTTTGTATTGTATTTGATTTCACAAATCTTACAAGATGATGTAATATATTTTATGATGTATATACTTTCAGCATTTCATATCCCGTGACTTCTGCAGTGGATGATTGTGCATTCTGACTATTGCAAAGTGGAATTTGAGATAATTGTATATCATTTAAATGGATTCATACTTGTCATTATTCCATCATGTGGTTTTGGTTATGTGTTAGATTTAGTATTTAATTTAACTTAAATATGATTCAATTTCATGAGACTCTTAAGAGATGTAATCTATTTTATGGTTTATCTTTATATATGTGAGTTAATTGCTTCTGTTATATATTTATCTTTTGTTGTTTAATTGTTATCTTTAAAAAAAATGTTTGACAAACTTAGTGAAGCTTTAGGTTAATTTCTTTTGGGTTCCCTAGCGGGGCATTACAGTACCAAATGAAGTGACCAATGTAACGAGAATATGTAATAAACTTAAGAGAACCTATGAAAAAACCTGTGATAGAGCTATTGGTATGCCAAGTAAAATCATAATTGAAGGCCTTCTTACCAAGAACCCTAATCACGACTACACTTGTCATGTAATCTACTAGATTCAATATCCTATTCCATTTATCTAGTTTGACAGTCCCTCTAAAAGCCATAATGTAGACCTCCACGGCATGAAACAAGGATATAGCGTGTTCCATGATAAACTAAGGATCCTCAACAATAAACACCTAGCAAAAGACAAACAAAAGTGACAGGTAAACAAGAAAAGGATCAAATAAATAGACCCCAATTTCAGGAAAAAGGACACACATGAGAAACCTAGAAAGATCTAGAAAGATGAAGATACTTAATCTAAGGATGCTCATGATGAGTATAAAATGTGATTGCTTAGACAATCATTATTTGTTCATTCTACTAATGGTTTTCAATAGTGGGTAGTAAATAGGCTTATATATGTTACGTTAATTTACTTTGTTTAGAGATTTAAGTATTAAGGTTTAGTGGTAAGTTTAAGTAAGCGATGATAGGTTTGGGGATGAGCCTAGTAGATAGACTAAGGGATCAATAGGGGGTAGAGGCTTCTAACAAATGGGGTTATCAGTTGCTTGAAGAGTAATATCCTCTCCTTCCACTCCTCTATTTTATAGAAGGTTTGATTCTGTATTTCCTTCTCGATATATATATGTTTAATCCTATTTTCCTCGAATTTATAAAAGAATATTTAGTACATTCTCAAGCTTTGAGTTCATAATACAATTTGGATTTTTTCTTTTTTGTATGGCATTTAAAATGATTTGTGATTCCCCTTCAATAATTTATCTCTTTATCCTCAATTTTAAACTCAATGAAAGCCCCTCATGAAGAGCTTCTAATTCCACTATATTGTTAGTTGTAATGCCCAAGGGCCTAGCTCTTTTAATAATCCAGTTTCCAAAATCATAACTAATTATACAACCTATACTTGATTTCTACAAATTTCCTCTTGATGCTCCAGCAAAGTTTAGTTTCATCCATCCTTTCAGTGGTGGTTCCCATCTGCACTCTTTTCTTGTTTTTTGATCTTTTTTATCATAGACTAATGGTAGATTGATTAGGTGGACCCATATCCTTTTCACTTCTTCATCCCATTCTATAAAGGTCCCTTCTTCTTTAACTTATTTTCTTAAGTAATTATTCATAACTTCTATTATGCTTACTTCTACTTTTTTAAGAAAAGAAGATATACTTAGCTCTGTATCACAAAAAATATGCCTATTCATTTCTTTCTAGATTTTCCACATAAGAATGGAATGAGATATGTTCCAAAGTTTACCATATATTTTAAAATTACTAATGTTAGTCTACCCAATTAGATGACTATTAAGATCCTAGGGGAGGGGAGAGGTCCAACTTAACTTTTGTCAAAGCCAAAACCAACATTCCTTAGCATAAGAGGATTAAAAAAATAGATGCTCTGTTGTCTCAACATTTTCTTTACACAAACTACATCTCGAGGGACCTTCGAACCCCATTTTCCTAAACATATCATCTGTTAAAATTCTCTTTTGAGTTTCTGCCCAAAAAATTATTCTTGCCTTTGGTAAATAGGTTGGATCCCAACAAAGCTTAAGAGGCATGTTTATGTTTTCACACCTTTGAGAATTAATTATTAGGTTGCATCATTTTTTTGCACTATATAATCCACCTTTTGAGGCTCCCCAGATAAGTTTTTTCTTTTCTATCTTTATGATTGGCATGCTGATCTCTAAGGATTCTCTCTAGGATCTCTTTTTCTTTAGATGTTAAATCTACATCTTCCAAATATTTCCACATCCATATGTCCTCCTCATTTACCCTTTTGATTTGTTTATAATTAACCACCTTTATCCCCCTTAAATTAGCAAGTGTGTTTTTGATATTTAAGGGGATACTAAGACTATCTATAGGGAGAAACCATCCTAAGTACCCTCCCATAATAGTGCTTCGTCTCCTTTTCCTATGTCCCAAGTAACATATTTAATGATCATTGAAGGACACTTTATCATGAAATTCCAAGCATCTGACCCTTTAGCTGGATTCCTTATTCTAAGTAGTGATGTTGGATCTACCACATTCAAATATTTATTGTATAAAATTTTGGCCCATTTACTTTCTCTCACTTGGTACATTTTCTAGACTAATGTTGCTCCCAAAGCTTCATTTTTCCAACTAGAAATCTTAATACCTAACTTGCCTGATTCTTTTGATATGCATCTCTTATCCCATTTGATCAATGTTAACTTATTTTCATCTTTTGTTTTGTTCCAAAAGAAATTTATGAGTTTTCCTTGTATATTTTAAAAATATTTTTAGGTAATGGAAGACACGACATTTGATAAGTATGTATAGTTGAAAGAATGGTTATTATTTTTTCAGCTCTACCAACTTTAGTTAATCATTTTCCTTTCCAAGTTTTTGTCTGCTCGTCAATTCTATCTAAGACATTTTCCCATCCTTTAGTATTCCTTGCTTCTTTTTCTAAATGACTGCCAAGATACTTGCATGGGAAAGAACATTTCTTATATCCCATTCTATTACATATATGGTCTTCCATTTCCAATGGTGTATTAAGGAAAAATATTTCAGACTTTTTAGTGTTCACTTTTTTCCCTAATTTTGTTGAATATTCATGTATAATCTGCTTAAAATTTTGGGCTTCTTCCTTTGAGCCTACTCCTACTAAAATTGTGTCATTGACAAATTGTTGATGAGTAATATTGGGAATGTTTTATGTTACAGTTATTCCTATTATTTTACCTTCTACTTGAGCTTTCTTTATTAATTTCCCAAATGTTTTGGCCATAATAATGAATAGAAAAGGTGATATAGGGTCTCCTTGTCATATCGCTCTAGAAATACTAAAGAAACCTTATGGTGTACCATTTATAAGGAGTGAAATTTTTGGTGTTGATATACATTTGAATATGATATTATTCCATTGATGTGAAAACCCAAAAGCTTCTAGTGTTTTACATAAAAATCTCCAGTCCACCATATCATTTGCTCTATGGATATCTAATTTCATGAGCATACATGTTTCCTTATTTCTAGAATTAGAATGAATGGTTTCCTGAATAATCAATAAACCATCTAAAATGGATCTATAGAGTACAAAGTCAATTTGTTCTTCTGAAATGAGTTTAGAAAGGATTGTTTTTAGTTGACCTGCTAAGACTTTTGATAGTATTTTGTATATTGTATTACATAATGCAATTGGTCTAAAGTCTCCAAGTTCTTCTGGGAATGAGTTTTTGGCTATACGGGATAAAAAGGAATGGTTGATTTTTGTTAATAGGGAACCTCCATTTCTTGATGCTTTTATTGCCTTCCACAGATCCTCCCCTATAATTTCCCAACACTTCTAGAAAAAAAATGCTTGAAAACTATATGCTCCTAGTGATTTGTCTTGGTTAAGATTGAGGAGGGCCATTTTAATTTCCTCTAAGGTAAATGATTTATTGAGGAAATGATTGTCTTCTGTTGTGATTAAACTTGGGATTTCTTTTAACATCTTTTCTTATGCTAACTGATTTGAAAATTCAAAGTTGTTTAGGATGTTATTATAGTAAACTATAAACACCTCTTTTATCTTAGTAGGGTATTCTTCAATATTTCCTAATTTTATTTTTATTTTTTGTTATTCTAATTATAGATCTATTATAAATAATGCTATTTTTAAATAAGTTTGTGTTTCGGTCTCCCTATGCTAGCCATTTCTCCCTTGATTTATGTCTCCAAAATATCTCCTCCTTTGCCAAGATATCTTCTTGTTTTGCTAGAAACTCTTTTTATTTGATGAATTTTTCACTATCCATACCCTTTTTCAAAAAAAATTTATTTAAATTATTAAGGCCGTCTTCATTTTTTAATGTTTCTTAAAATATGTTGTTGAATTGAGTTTTATTCCATTTTAAGATTTTTTCTTTGAGCATTTTAACTTTAGATACAAAGAAATACATTTTTTATCCTTGAAATTTACCTTCTTGCCACCATTGCTTAATGTTTTCCATAAAGTTTTTATCTAAGAACCACATTTTTGAATGGGTTTCTAGATGGTTTAACAGGTTCTATTAAGTATATTCTAACAGGATAATGATTAGTACCAATAATTGGTAGAATAGTTGCCTATAGGGCAAGATCTATATTGCTTAATTCTCCTTTAAAGAAGAACCTATCAAGTTTTTCAACTATGTAGATGAAACCTTTTCTTCTATTGTTCTAGGTATATATTCCATTGTTGGTTGGAATGTCCAGTAATTTGTTTCTCCCAACCCATTCTCTGAAATTTGTTACTGCTTGTGAAACCATTCGTGATCCCCCATACTTTTCTTCTAAACTTAATATTATATTATAGTTACCTCCAATGATAAGATTTTCACTTGGATAATTTCCCATAAACAAACTAATCCCATCCCATAGTTTTTTCTTATCTTTTGTTTGTGTAGGTCCATAAACATTAATCAAAATTATTTGGAGATTATGTCTAAAGCTTATAATTCTGCATCACATCTAGTTGTTATTTGATACCATAATGTTAAGGCATTTTTTTGAGGGTTCCATACAAAACCTATTCCTCCGGATGCCCTGCTAGATTTTATTAGTACAATTTTCTAGTTACCCAATTTCTGTTCTAATTTATTTCCCTCTTCTTTATTGATTTTGGTCTCGTGAATCAATATAAATTCCTATTCAAATAAATCTAGGTTACACTTTAATAAGTGTTTCTTACTAGTGTCATTTAGACCCCTAGCATTCCAAGTTGTGATCCTCATTGAGTTGTGGGAAGGTTCATCCCCTTCCCTGCATTTAGAATCTCAATGATCTTTTTTTGTTCCTTAACTTTCTTATCGACCTCTCTTAATTCCCTAAGTGATTCGCTTCCATGCTTCATTTTCTATTTGCCACATTTCAGAGTTTTGAAACCTTCTCAGTTAATTGAAATGCCTAGATTATCCAAGGACTTATGTGCATTATTTATGTTGATTGAGTTTCTTTCTTCTTCCTCATTCTCTTCTTCTTCTGCTAATTCCTTAACAATCTATTCTTCTAAATCCATTTCATATATATTGTGTTTCCTATTCTCTTCAAGTTGTTGTTCCACCTCTTTAGCCTCTTCTTTCTCACTTATTTTCTCTATATCATTTAGAACCCCAAATTCTTCCCATATATGGTAGTTTCCAATCTGATTTTTCCTTTTTTGTCCTTTGTTCTTTTCGAGTGAATTATTCCTTTGGGTTACTTCTTTGATATAGGTTGCTACTTCCATTGGTATCAAGGGTTCTTTAATGTTATTCCTATTCTCAGATGTTTGTTGTTCCTCTTTGTCTCTATCTTCAAAGGATCTTTTTCATTAGCCAGTGTTTGCTAGAATTTATAACTCATTTTCTTTGATTGTTTCTAGATTGTAACATTACTCCACTGAACTAATGTGTCTGGAGGTATAAAGATTCAATGATCCTGGTCTTCTCTACAATCATCTACTTCTATAGATTCTTTATTTTTTTGACTACTTTTTTATTAAAAGATTTTGATTGTGCCTTGTTGGTGCTATCCTGTTTTCCTGTTGTGAGATTTGCTTTCCAACTTTTACTTTTGTGTTGATTGTTTTCTAATCTTATTTCATCTTTTGGTCTCTCTTCACTCCTTTCATCTAATAATCTTCCTTCTACTTCTTTATTTGTTGAGTCTTTAATATTGTCTTCTTTATGATCATGCGATGTTATTTTCCCATGTTCATTATGTATTTGTTCCCCTAACTTTGTTTGGTCTTCAATATCATTCTACAAAAGTAGGATGTCATGGGACAATCTTTTTAAATTCTTCATGTTGGATTCAATGTCCTCTATGAAGTCATTCTCTCTTTGACATGCTTCACATTCTTTGAGTTTTGAGAGTTTAAACTAATTGTCCTGCTTTCCCTTAGTTCCATTTTTCTTTCTTCCAACATCTTCATTTTTCCCTATTGTACCTTTTTCACTGCTTATTTTCCTTCTTCTATATATATTTTCTACTCTTTTGTCCTCCCTTCTATTGTTACTTTCTTATTCTCTTTTCTACTTTTATTTATTTTTTTATTGTCTCCCTTCTTTTCTATTGTTTTCTCTACTCTTTCCTCTATATGCTAATATTTCTTAGTACCTCTTTGATATTTGTGAGTTTAGAATCCACTCTGATGTTAGGTTTGACAATACCTTTTATCTCACCTTCAAATCTTGTGAAACTTAATTTGTAGATTGATCTATTTGTTATGATCTTCTTAGATTTTAGTTCCTTTTTCCCTAGCTCCGTGTCTAGTAAAAAATAATATTACTAGATGTTTTAAAATTTGATTCAATACCCACTAAATTACCTAAGAACTTATCGATTTCGTTCAAGATTATGATGTGGTTTACTTCAAGAGGGAAATATTTACATTCATACCAATTTGGTGCATAATCCTTCCTACTATTTTGTTCATACTAATTTGGTTCCCATGCTACAAATTTAACTGAATAACCTTTATAAATACAATTTGAAATTGAAACCAATTCATTCCTTATTCTATTATTTGCACAATGTAGATATAATAAACACTTATAATAGGTTATGATACTTACCTTGCTCCCGCAAATCTTTTTTATACTTCTTACCAATTTTGGATTAAGTTCCACTAGGCTGTTCTAGCATGCATATACTCCTAAATCTGAACAATCCTGTGATCTATCCTCACTAAATTTGTTACTTATAATTAGAATATCTTCTTGATGATTATAATTGGTTATTAGGGTTTTTGCTCTTCTGAATTTATTTTCTCTATCTACATACTTGTAGTTTCCGTTGTTTTCAATCAATTTTATGTGGGGAGGGATGTAGGCTTTAGGGCATTTGGAAAGTGAGTTGATATTGCCACTTTCATTGGATCTGGCTCTAAGGATATACTAGGTTGTTTAAGGCCTAAAGGAATGTTATTTTTTGCTGATATTATTTTAGGTCGAGGCTTATTAATACAGAGTATGACACTATTTTCTATATTTTCCTATTTGGATGAAGGCAAAGCTTTAGTTAATTCCAAATTCCTTGCATATTTAGTCTTACTAAAATGAACCTTTTGATTCTCTAGCTTCCATTCTTCCTTCTTGTTGTACGGATTTTTTTTCTACACTCAATGGTTTATTGCTCTTCTAGTTTTTCTTCTAGCAACTTGTTGTCATTCATTTCCATCCATTTTGTGATTGCAGTATCTTTCTCCCCGAGCTTTGAATTTTTCTTTATCCCTAGCTTCATAGAGTAGAACTAAGGATTCAAAGGTGACTTTCTTGTTCAGATTGATTTGTTTCTTATTTTCATCCTATGCAGAGGCTAAAGCGTTGAAGTCGTTCCTAGTGCTTAGAGGGAGATGTGTTGGTTGAAATTCAACCCTAGGTTTTAGTGTTTGCAGATATGTCCCATTGACGTGAATAATTTTAGTTGAATTTCTATTATTAGGGCTTTTTAAATAACATATTTCATCCTCTTCCTTTTAAGCATTTACACATTTTTTCTCATTACTTGCCATTTTTTTATTCATTTATTATTTATTAATTTTGGAAAATTTTAAAATAATATTTTTGAAAAATATATATTATTTATTAATTTCAAAAATCAAATAAATATTACTCATTTATTTGTAAAGTGGATGTTAGTATTTGAGATCCTACATGATGTTGTATAGTATTTTGATGTACTTATATTTATTATTGCATACCCTACAACATCTGTAGTGGATGATGTTATCTAGATGTACTTTATCATATTAGTTGTTGTCATGAGATTATATGTTTGTTATACATTTATGAGGATCAATATTGTACTTAAGAATTAAACTATTAATAAAACTTCTTAAACATGACTCAACATGAGGGAACCCTTGAGGAATGAAACTGTAATTATTTATAACTTATGTGTATGTGTATATTGCTTCCACATTGTTACTTTATTATTCTTAAACTTTAAAAAAATAGTTCTGTAAACTTTATAACATATTAAGTTAAATTCTCTTGGGTTGCCTAGTGGAGCATTACATTTAGTATCAGAGCTTGAGTTTCTACACTGGGAACTCTGGGCATATTGTGCACCACTAGATTAGAAGTAGTAAAACTTGCAATGAGATTAAATAACGAAACTTATCATCAGAAAACTTAGACAATACAGGTTGGATAATAGAATTGGAAAATAGTTGAACTTAAAAAAAAAACTTGCATTCATAACACTTGGCATTTCATACTCTTATTTGGTGACTGGACAATTCATCCTTGTTATCTTATAACTTATTTAGAGTTCTTGATTAAGTTAAAATAATAAACCTTGTTTCTCATGAACTTGGTTATGTAACATTGATTTCTAGTTACCACTTAGACTTGTACATATTGATTAGATCTTATTATGTATTGCATACTATTTTTGTGTGGGTGTAGTAATAAAATATGAAAAGATATAGTTAATTGTAAAGTGAGAAGTTAATTCATTCTATTTTCATTTATGTCAAATGCACCATACAAAATTAAAAAACCACATTACTTATTGTGAGTGATGTGTTTATAGTGTTGGGTGTGTGTCTTATCTTAGTAGGACAATTGGGTCAAAGACTTAAGTTCCCAAATAGATTATGAATTACTTTCATAAGAAAACCATTTGGCATATGATATTCTAGAAGCATTTTATAAAATGGAGTTAGAAACATTATTTTAAATGCATCATATAGATTTTCATGTATTAACAAACTCAAGCATTATAATAAATGCATGGAATTATTTTCAGTAAGTAGGGCTCATAATTTCATGGAACAACATGAAAGATAATTATAACAATCATTAGTGATCTATCTATTCATTTAGTTTAAGTGAATTCTCTAATGTACCTAGTATACTAGACCCATGGGCATCGTGAAGTAGTCACTCCCTAGAGTCTAGCTACCACTAGTCACCTTGTTATGTAAAAAATATTTTTATGAGAAAATATTTTTTATTATTAATTATTTGTTCGTGTTGTGCATGAGTTAGCATTGAATTTTGAACTTTCTTATGCTTGGATTAGTCACCTTACTCTCTTTTCACTATCTATTTTGTGACACTGGCCACAATTGATTTACTATTGAGAATCACCGTGTGATGTTCTTTCATTTATTATTGAACTTGAAATTCACCCACTTGGGTTTTTCCTTTGAATTCTATGGTGACTACCAAATATTTGGTATTGTTGGCCCTGTTATGTGACACGTATTGTTTCTATCATATTCATTAATCAGGACCTCTGATAGTATGTGTAAGGGAGGATGTTGTGAGATTGCATTATGATTACATCTAGAAAGGAAAAACATTGAAATCACATAGGTAGCATTAGTGTCACATTAATTATGATTAGGTGAATGTTGCATTAACTAGGATTGCGTGGGGTTCTCAACTTATTATTCAAATGTAACATTAAATTTTGGGTGTCTTGTATGATGCTCATTAACTGTGAATCTAAGCCTATTTAAGAAATTGTTAAAGGAAGAATGTTTGATCAATGTGATTTTTGGTTTATACTTAAACCAAAATCATATTGCTCTTAATGGTTGGATATGTATGCTTAGTAATTTGGATGGTATTAATTTCCTATGTGACCCTTTTGTATGACATTGTGGATATTACTTTTGACTTTGAGTATCTTATAGTGATAATTAGCTTCCAAGAGTAATTCTATTTTAAGGGGAAGTGGGGCTATGTAATACCCCTCCTTCACTATGATTGTAGAATTCGTTGGTAAAGTTCTATCTAACTCTTCTGTGGAAATGTTAATACTTAATTGATAGTTGAAAATATGATCCTTTGATATATAGGGCGATTGATTATACTAGATAGTAATGGTTGTTTATTTACAATGATGATACTTTCATGTGTCTATTCGATGAGTATGATTACCTTCATAAATTACTCTTACTTAGTCAATGTAATTGCTTTCATAATGATGTCATATGATATGCCTTCTAATAATGATGATGAGTTGTTTATAGTAGAATATACTGCTACTTATACTTATGACTTATTGGTTATATTTACCCCATACTTGCATGTGTATGGTGTGTGTGTCTATTTTATATTTCTGTCTGATGTGCTTAATGTGGTTGAGGGAGGGAACCATAGTCACCTATGAGTCAAGATCTTCACAATGTACCACTCCATGTCATTGACTATTTAGCGTAGATATATATATGCACATGTACATGCTTGTCTTTTATGTAGGTTGCAGGTACCAGGCATTGACTTCCCGAAATTGCCAGGATGAGTGTGTCCTATTGCAATAACTCTGTGGCAAGAATTGGGAGATAATGTTTAGGTTCAATCTAAACCAAAGCCTAATTACTTGTCTTGAGAAGGAGGACATGTATCTAACTATTATTTATGTTGTTTGATTTTAACTTTGGGGTCAATTTTTCTTACATTTTTTTAATGTGGGTTCGACTTTGTAATTGCTTGATAAATGATTTAATTGTGACTTTTGGATTTATCTAATGATATTGGAATTATTAAATATTATTTGATCAAAAAGAAAATATTAAAATGTGATTATATTTAATTAATTATAAATTAATCAGATATGTGTTGTAATTGAAAAATAATAATTTAAAACTCTAATTTGAGAAATAGGATAAAATATATTAAAATATTAAAGATTTAATATTGATTCATTGTAATTATTTAATTAATAATGATTAAATTAGAGTTACATTTAAGTAATGGACTTTAATTACTATTATTAATTAAAATAATAAGTTATGCTTTTACAAGTGTTTTGCATAAATAATTTAGTAGAGAAAAGAAAATTTAGAAAATATTTTTTTAAATAAAAAGGGCTTTGGGTGTGCATGGAAGAATTAAATAATTAAAATATATATGTTAATAAAGCAAATAGATTTTAGAAAATTAGAGAATAGAAACCCTAGTTAGGGTTATGATTCTTTATTAGAGGGTTTGTAGTTGATTTTTTTGGCACACAAGTATTGGAGAGCAATTTGGGAATTAAAGTTAAAGAATTGTTGAAAGCTTAAGAGTATTTGGATTGCATGTATTCACTAGATTGTCTAGAGTTTCAACTCTCAATTTGAGGTAGGGTTTGAGAACTCATTTGTAGAAATTATTTTGGAATAACTGTCTAACTCGTGCCTTCCATGTTGCTCAAATTTATTTGTTAAAATTTATGCAATGAAATATGTAAAATAATTTTGATTTGCACTTAGGGCATGTTTGGTTGCTAGAATATGATTTAGGAATTGCAATCTAAAATCCTTGATTTGGGATTATGGAACTTGAAATCCATATTACAGTTTTTGGAATTTATTAGGGACTGTTTGGTTCAAACCCAAAAATATTTGATATTCAGAATTTGTTATCCAAGCCTGTTTGGTTCAAAATATGAATATATGGTACAAAAAATGAATATAAAAGTTATAGTGAGAAAGACATTTCATATCTCCAATTTGTTCAAGGTCCTATTCATGGTGCTTCCAACACCACACATGCCAAAAATGTTGATGTTCATTATAAAATAAAAATTCAAGAGAAACTTAAAAGAAAGATGAAAGAAACTAGATATATGTGGTACTAGTTATTTTATTTAATACAAACATATGATCATGTACAAAAATAGCAAAAAAAATTCCACTAATTTAAAAAAATTGTATTGGTACAAATTTCTATGATAATCTTTCTAATTTCTTCAAGCGGCACCTATTAATTTTTACAAAATGATGTTTAAAGGGTGCCCGAAGTAGATGCAAAGGGTATCATTTCTTGAAACACCTCACTCTCTCGGTTACAACTCAATTAAATTTCACAAATATGTGCAAAAATAAGTGCTCCCAAATAGGCATCCTGATGTCAAACCTAATTAAAAATTTCACTTTAGTTGAAATCCTCATTTTCAAAAAATGGGATTTAAAATAGGAATTCCAAATATCAAGTATTTTGAGGAGAGACAAAATTCTTGTTTTTGGGGTCAAATGGGGATGCCAAATCCACATTTCCATGAATTTCAATTCCTATTTTGTAGACCTAAATAGTGGATTAGAAATTTTTGAGGATTCTGAATTCCAATTCTCACTCAAATCCGTGATCCAAACAGACCCTTAGGAAATATAATTTTATCCATGTGTTGTTTGGAAACAACTTTCAAATGTAAGTTGTAGGATTATGCTACTGAAAATTGATTTAGAAAACCCAAATCTGAGCAACCAATGAAAATTCAACATTAAATTTTAGAGGAAAATAATTGTTTTGAGCTAGGATTTGAAAGAAATTATTTGACAACTTCAATAAAAACCCTTGTAAAGTTTCATCAAACAAAACATATATTTGCCTTAGATTTAAATAGAATTATTGTTTGAAAATCTTTCTGAAAATTTGATACACTCAAGATAGAGAACTAAGTCTATTATGCTTACTTGTTTTAGAATATCATAAAGATGTGAAAATAATTATTGCATGCTTATTATTATTTATAAAATGTATAATTTAATTTTTCAGATTTTAAAAAAATATTTATTATTATTATTTATTTCAAAATTTAAAAAAATATATTTGAAAAATATTATTTATTCATTTCAAAAATTAAATAAATACTATTGGAAACTACAATTGGAGCAATTGTTATGTTGTCATTGATCTGAAACCTTATTGTGAAATAGTTGCTACCTGAGTAAAGTCTCATATCAAGATTATTGATCAAGAGTATTTGAGAAGAAGAGATGAAAAAAGGACCTAGAGGAAAGGTTGAGTTATGTGGAATTACAATGGGCACTTGATTAGTTAGACCTTGGCAAGATAGTGTGTTGTTTATTCATAACACTAAGTGGAGAAGATTGTTGTGTTAGAGTCTATAAGAGATGATCAATAAAGAACAAATACTTAGGCTTAATTGAGCTTTAAAGTAAAAGATTAAGGAACTTGAAGTATATGTCGAGTCATGTTAGTGTTGATTGAGTATCAGTCTAAGTTGAGTATAATACAATGTCAATCAAGCATCAATATCGATTGAATATCAAAAAGTGTGTTGAATGGAATAGTTAGTATCAAACACATAATTTAGTAATAACCAAGTGTCAGAAGATAGTGTTGGTCGAGTGACAACATTTTCCAAATTGTGAAGGAATTTCAATTCCTAGCTAACAAATTTGAATTCTTGGAGTATGGAAAGCATGTTGGAGATACGGATGGATGACCTAGAGCATTTAATTCAAGGGAAACCATGTTTGAGTGTTTCTATGCATGGATTCAAAGAAAAGTTTCTAGAAGAGGAAGGAGGAGACAAAGAAAATGGAAGGATTTAGTGAATTGGACAGAACCCTAAGATCTATGGTGGTGTTTAAGTTGAAAACGATCAAGCTACCTATTTAAGGAGGCATAAGGGTAATGTAAAATAGTTGACAATCATTTGTTGATGATATTGACTAGTGAACTTAAGCAGAAGGCTAAGAAGTGTTGTAAAGAGGTGAAGTGTGATTGCTTGAAGGATTGCTAAGCAGATCAAGGACAAAGATGATAATGGAGGTTAGTCGGTGGATCAACATATGAGCTACATTGTAATCTATATTTTCAAAGTGATTTGTATTTATCAGGTCAACCTATTGTTACTTTCTAACCATTGTATTAGTTTGAAATCCTTTAATCAAGGTTTACCTAACAGTCATTTGTAAATCTTTTAATCAAGGTGACATTCTAATGGAATGTTCTTAAGTCCTCTAACAAAGCCACTCCTAACAAGGTGATTAAATCCTTTAATAGGGTCACACCTAAAGATGTGTATTATAACCTTTAATAGGGTTGGCTCCTAACATAGCTCACTTTAGAAGAGCAAAAAAATTGGTGATACGTTGCTGGTGATTTTTCCCAAATTGGGTTTCCATGTTAAATCCTAGTTTCGTGGTTGTGTGGATGTTATTTGAGATGTTTTACTATTATGTTTTACATTCTACAAGTTTGTTATTATTTGGACAACTAACTACAAGTTTTATGTTACTGATATATCGCTATAGAGACCAAGTGGATTAGATTTTAGATCTAAGTTGGTTAACTATTTACAAGTTTAATTGGTACATTTGGACCTGAGGATAATTGATCCCCCCTATCAATTATTCTAAATCATTCTAAAAATTAGTATAAGAGAATTTGATACTTATAGAGAAAATTTTGAAGGGACTTAAAGTTAAAGATCAAGATGTACATAAATGAGATACCCAGGTCAAGAAAGGAGAACTTCCTTGCATGGAAAAGTATAATGAAGTTGTACATTGCTGGAATTGGAGATTCAACAATATTCTACTTGGAGAACAAATATGTGGTTGTACCTGCACCTATGATGACTAAGAAGATAAATGAGAAACAAGAACAATATCATGCAATGTTGGAGATTGCATCTACCCTAAGTTATTCAGAGTTTGATGATATAAAGGAATGTACAACTACAAAGCAAATGTAAGATAAGTTGGTAAATGTTCATGGAGGATATAAGAATGTAAGAGCCAAATTAGAAAGCTTGAGAGGAAAAATTGATGATATGAAGATGATAGAAAGTGAGAACATTGTTGGGAGAATCAAAAAAGTTGTCAATGCTATCAGAGGAGTTGAAGGAGATATCAATTATGAGACCATGATCAACAAGGTATAGAGAACCTTACTTCCTATTTATGCTATTAATGTTTTTGTAATACAAGAATTGAGATGTACACTTGGTAATGACCTAACCTTGGATAGTATGGTTGGTAGACTCACTACTTTTGAATTGTCAAATTTTGATAATTTTAATGCCCTTGCTATTAAATCTGCTTTCAAATCACAATTGATTTTACATAAGAAAAAAGAAGGAAACTATGAAGTTAGTGAAAGTGAATCTTCTAATGATGATCTTGAGGATCTTGAAACATTAATGGCTAGGAGACTTGTTAGAGACAAAGGAAAATACAAAGGTAAACTTCTAGTAATATATTTTTCATGCAATAAAGTTAGTCATATTGCTAAAAGATGTCTTGACAAGGATGAGAAGGATGAAAGGAAAGACAACAAGTTCAAAGGTAGGAGAGATGGAAAAGACAACAAAGGATACAAGGACTGCAAAGGCAAAAGTAAGAAGTCTTGTTGCATTGCTGAAGAAGAGAGTGATAGTGATTCTGATACTAATGATGAAGAAGTTGTTTATGTTGAACTATGAAAGATGATTCTGATTAAGATGAGAAAACTACACTCATTTCATATGTGTGTAAAGGTTATATATGGATAATTGATAGTGGTTTATCACATCACTTGACTAGTGATAAGAGTCAATTTGAAAATCTAGAATATTATAAAAGTGGTAGTGTTAAGTTTGGTAATGATGCACAATATTTTGTGAAAGGTAAAGGGTCAATAAAATTAACTTATAAGATTAGATGTGAAAATGATTATTGGGTTGAAGGAATTAACTACAATTTTTAAAGTGTCGCATAATTGAACAGTTCAGGCCACAAAGTTGAATTTAAGAACAAGAAAGCCAAGATCTACAATGGTCTAGGAGAATTGATTGGAAGTGGAGACTGAAGCAGAGGTAATTTGTTCTATCTAGATCTATCTAATGATACTTGTTTGTTAACACAATGTGATAATATATGGTTATGGCATAAGAGGCTATGCCATCTGAACTTTAATAACTTGGTTAGCATTAATAAGATGAAGAGTATAAAAGGGCTGCCAAAACTAAATAAACATGATAATGTGATGTGTAAACAATGTTAGTTGTGAAAAATGACAAAGTCTAGTTTCAAGAGCAAGACTTATACTTCTAATATTATTTTCGAATTGGTTCATATTGACCTTTGTGAACCTATTAGTGTGCAAAGCTACTATGGTGACAAATACTTTATTTTATTTTTTGATGACTAGTCTAGAATGATGACTATGATATTTCTTAAAGAAAAATATGATGCATTTCAAAAGTATAAGATGGTATTTGGCTAAAGTTGAAAAAGAGATAGGTAAAAGCTTGAAGTGTTTGAGATTTGATAGAGGTGGCAAATTCATATATGAGGAATTCAACACATTCTACAATAATGGAGGAATAAAGAGACATATGTCTGCACCTATGACCCCTCCACATAATGGCATAGTTGAAAGAAGGAATAGATTACTCAGGGACTATGCTAGGACATTGATGATGGAGAAAAATGTTGCACCTAAATACTGGAGAGAAGTTGTAAGTACAACTATTTATATCTTGAATAGAGTACAAGTCAAGAAAGATACAAATCATACACCTTTTGAGTTATGGTATGGACATGCACCTAATGTGAAGCATTTCAAAGTTTTTGGGAGAAAATGATACCTATTGAAAGACAATAGGAATGGAAAGCATATAATTGTTTGAACTCAAACACTAAAAAAATTGTGAAAAGTGCAAATATGAAAGTTGATGAATATGTAGAAAATAATAAAGTTGAACTTGGAGATTACATAAGCTTTATATACATTGATGAAGGTGAGCCCTGCACCTTACCCAAACATGAAAAGAAAGATATTGAGTAGCAACAACCAATACATGTCAAGTTACAATAACAACATGTTGAGCATTAGGAAGTTGGTGTTGAGCATTAGGAAGTGCATGTCAAGCGACATGCAAAACCTATTGAGAAACATCAAGCGGTTGTTGAACAACTAGAAGAACAAACAAAAATACATGAAGTGCTACTTAAAGAAAATTTACAAGATGAACATGAAGTACAAGAAAGAAGAAAAGAGCCTACTTTAGCAAAGTATGTAAGAAGACATCATACACTTGATCAAATCATTGGACACAAAGACTCTAGAGTTATGACAAGAAAAATATTGAGAAGTGACACATGTTTACTATGTGAGTTTGAGCCTAAATCAGTGAAGGATCCCTTGGATAATGAACACTGGATCCAAGCGATGAATGAAGAGATTGATTAGATAGAGAAGAACAAAACCAGGTCACTGGTACCTAGACCAAAAGATAAGAATGTTATTGGAACAAAGTGCATATTCAAAAATAAGTTGAATGAGAAAGGCAAAGTTACAAGAAATAAAACAAGGCTAGTTTGTAAGGGATATGCACAAGAAGAAGGAATTGACTATGCGGAGACATTTGCCCCTATTACAAGATTGGAAGGAGTAAGAACTTTGCTTGCATAATCTGCTTACAAAGGATTGAAAGTATATCAAATGAATGTCAAGCTGTCATTTTTGAATGGAATTTTGGAAGAAGTCTACATTGAACAACCTAAAGGATTTTTTGACCCAACAAAAGTGATATGATATGTAAGTTGTGCAAAGCTCTATATGGATTGAAACAAGCTCCTAGAGCATGGTATGAAAGATTGCATACATATTTGGTGAAGATTTGTTTTACGGGGACTAATGATAATGGAAATCTATACATGAAGATTGAATTTGAAAAAAGGGATATTGCTAGCCGAGATATTTGTTGATGATACCATATTTGGAGGAAAGAATGCACTGTATAAATCATTTACAGGTTAAATGAGACAAGAGTTTGAAATCTCTACGTTTGGAGAGATCAATTTTTCTTTTGGCTTGCAAGTGTATCAAATGAAGAAAGCTATCTACATTAGCCAATCCAAATATATCAAGGAGATACTAAAAAATTTTGGTATGAAAGAATCTAGACCAGTTGGAACACCAATGGCTACTTGATACAAACTTTCAAAGAATGATGATTCTATTGATGAGAATCAAACCTTATATAGATTAATGATTTTTAAGTTGAAATATGTTGTTCATAGAAGACCAAATATTGCACTAGCAGTTGGGGTTATTGCAAGATTTTATGCAAATCCTAAGGAGAATCATGTGATGTTGTGAAAAGAATATTGAGATATCTAAAAGGAACAAAGGTTTATGGACTGCATTAGAAGAAGAATGAAAAATTTGAGCTAAAAGTGTATACTGATGCAAATTTGGATGGAAATGTTGATGATAGAAAGAGTACAAGCAGTGGAGCTTTCTTTCTAGGAAAGAGACTAGTTTCATGGACAAGGAAGAAGCAAAACTATATTTCCCAATCTACATTAGAAGCTGAGTATGTAGCTGTAGCAGTCAATTGTTCTATCATTGTGTGTATCAAAAAATTGTTGAAAGGAATGCAAGAAGAGATCATTGAACCTATTGCTATATTCTCTGACAACACAAGTGCTATAAACATATATAAAAACCATTTGATGCACACAAAGACTAAGCATATTTCTATCAAGTACTATTACTTGAGAGAGTTGGCACAAGACAAAGAAGTGAGACTAGAATATGTGAATACAAAGGAACATATAAATGATATTTTCACTAAAGCTTTACCCAAGGATGCACATGAATATCTAAGAGGTAATTGGGGGTGATTCCCCTAACTGAGGGTACTTAATCTTAGATGGAGCTCTGCATCAAATATATTGATTAGAATATCTTACAAGTTGAAGTAGAAGGTCACACTTTAGGACCTGCCTAAAGTTGTGAAGAGAGAAGCAAAAGCTAACGAATTAGTCATAAGCCAAGTGATAGATGGTGAATCAAATTTAGAGCACTGACATGAAGATATCTACATGGTGAAGATGTATGAGAAAGATGAAATGTCTTTGACATTATTGTCAAAGAGGGAGAAGTTTATGTAGTTACCATCAATAAAGTGCAAAAAGAGGGAGAGAATGTAAGTTACCATTCTAAGACATAAAGAAGGAGATTCCATATAGATGCTATCAATTGTGAAAAGAGAGAGAAGTAAAGTGACGTTGTAAATGCATTAAGAAAGCTTAATCAGTACACGATGTTGCTAGCAATAAAGGAACTCAGAAGTTCAAGAGTTGTATATCAAAGAGGGAGATGATTAATTTCATGATATGATATGATAGAGGGATTCTATGTGTTGCATATCAGAGCCGCATGAATGAGAATTAGAATGAAACTAAAAAGGTAGATTATTACACATTGAGATGAGAATTAAAATGAAACTAGATATTTATAAAGATATGATATTGAACATAGAGGGAGTTTCTTGAAGCAAGTAAATGTTTTGAATTGCATAGTGACTTGAGGTGTTTCCATCAATGCCAAAGAGGGAGATTATTGGAAACTACAATTTGAACAATTGTTATGTTGTCCTTGATGTCAAACCTTATTGGGGAGACAGTCACTACCTAAGTAAAGCGCCATATCAAGATGATTGATGAAGAGGATTTGAGAAGAAGAGATCACAAAAGGACCTAGAGAAAAGGTTAAGCTATGTGGAATTACAATGTGCACTTGATTAGTTAGACTTTGGCAAGATAGTGTTTTGTTTATTCATAACACTAAGTAGAGAAAATAGTTGTGTTAGAGCCTAGAAGAGATGATCAATAAAGAACAAATACTTAGGCTTAACCGAGCTTCAAAGTAGAAGATTAAGGAACTTGAAGTATATGTCAAGTGATGCTAGGGTTGACCAAGTATTAGTATAAGCCAAGTAGAATACAATGTCGACCAAGCATCACTATTGGCCATATCAAAAAGTGTGTTGAACAAAATAGTTAGTATCGATAGAGCAATTTACTAATGATTGAGTGTCCGAAAACAGTGTTGGCCGAGTAACAACATTTTTCAATTTGTGAAGGAATCTCAACTCCTAGTTGATAGAGTTGAAGTATTGGATTATGGAAAGCATGTTGAAGATAAGGATGGATGACCTAGAGCATTTAGTTCAAGGGAAACCATGTTTGAGCTTTTCTATGCATGGACTCAAAGAGAAGTTTGGAGAAGTTTCAAGGAAGAGGAAGGAGGAAACAAAGAAGATGGAAGGATTCAATGAATCTGACCGAACCCTATGATCTACAGTGGTGTCTAAGAGGCAAAAGATCTAGCTACCTATTTAAGGAGGCATAAGGGTAACCTAAAATGGTTGACAATAATTTGTTGATGTTATTGATTGGCGAACTTTAGCAGAAGGATGAGAAGTGTTGTGAAGAGGTGAAGTGTGACCGCTTGAAGGATTGCTAAGCAAATAGAGAAAGAGATGATTATGGACATCAATCAGTTGATCAACGTATGGGCTACATTGTGATCTATATTTGCATAGTGAGTTATATTTATCAGATTAACATGTTGTTACTTTCTAACCATTGTATCAATTTGAAACCCTTTAATTAAGGTTGACCTAACAATCGTTTGTAAATCCTTTATTCAAGGTGGCATTCTAATGGAATGTTCTTAAGTCCTATAAAAATGCCACTCCTAAAAAGATGATTAAATCCTTTAACAAGGTAACACCTAACAGTGTATATTGTAACCTTTAATAGGGTGGCTCCTAACAAAGCTCACTTCAGAAGAGTGAAACAATTGGTGACATATTGTTGGTGTTTTTTCCCAAATTTGGGTTCCACATCAAATCCTGGTGTCATACTTGTGTGGATATTATTTGAGATGTTTTACTACTATGTTTTACATTATGCAAGTTTTTAATTATTAGGATAGTGAACTACAAGTTTTGTGTTACTGATATATTGCTATAGAGACCAAGTGGATTAGATTTTAGATCTAAGTTGGTTGAAGTGTTTAAAAGTTTAACTGGTACATTCGGACCTAACAATAACTGATTCACCCCCCTCCATCCCAGTTATTATAAATTATTCAAACAAATATTACTTATTTATTTGTAAACTAGATGTTACCATTAATATTTTCTTAGTTAATCTATTAGTTGCATATAAGTGATTTTATATTTATTAATGCAAGTGGGAAGTTAATAAATATATTTTTGTGATTTTGTTATATTCTAAGAGAAGTTATGGTGGAGTTCACTATGTAATCATCTAATTATGAATATTTAGTATTATGAGAGATATTATAAATAATTTAATCAAATTATAATTTCAAGTTTGAGTTATTTGTAGTTGCATTGTGAATTAAAAGAAAGTGAGTATTAATATCAGATTTAAATTGAAGTCAAATTAATATTTTAAAAATGAAATTGATATCAGTATTTAATCTAACAATATAAGTCATTTATGATTTAAGATTTTCTTAAATTAATAACATGATAATATTGCATGACATTTTATATGCACAAAGAGTTCTGACATTTAAATACTTATTCATTTAAATAAGCATATTAGCTTGACAATTTATGTAAATATGTATATTCTTACTTTATTTCTAAATGCATCCTTCTGGCTCAATCTAAACACAATAAATGAAAAAATTAAACTATATGGCTAAAAACTAGGTGTTTCTTATGTTGTGTTTAAATATTTGTAATATTTATTTCATGATGGTTTTTTGTGACTTGTATAGTTGGCCAATCTAGGATGTGCATTAGAGATTTTTTTGATTTCTTTTATGACGAGGATTTGACTAGATATTATCATGATGTATTTTATGATTCAAATTGAAATTTGTGTTTATGGGTTTTATCTTTAATGAGCATTTATGATGACTTGAGTCTTGAGAACTAATGCAATTTTGGGTTGCCTATTATGGAACTGAATTCAGTCATTATGGCTTTTGTGGTATGGGATAGAATTATGTTTTGTGATCTTTGGGAAGGTTGTCTAAGTGCATTTCTATGGGAGTGACTTGCAATGGGGGTTAGGGCCCAAAGTGGTTGTCAGGGTAACTCATTGTAAGTTGTCTAATATGTGATAACATAGTAATTAAAATATTTAGACACAAATTAAAAGCATAAGTTATAGATATTACCTCACCCATGCCTTGAATGCTTGTACATGCTAAGGATGGTAATGGGATGATACCTACTGAGAGGTGTCACAAGTTTTCATTGTCTTCGTGAGAGGGTAGTCTAGTTCTACATGAGTCGCATTGAGGGTTTGGGGTCTAGTGTAACCAGTCTAGGGTAGCTCAATGCTTAAGGTATGGGGTCTAGTGAGAGATCAATCTAGGCTAACTCAAGTAGTTTGATGATGTGATGATACTCCCTAGTATGTAACCTAGGTCTCCTTCATGGTTTTATATTTGCCTCTAGTAGTGTACTTGTGGATGATTTCTTGTTAGTGTATTTATTTTGGCATTGATGCAAAACTTAGTATTCTTTCAGTGATTGTGTCTTTTTGGTTTTGATATTCTATTTATAATTGATTTTTACTTGGTTGTATACCTTAGTATGAGATTTTGGTGTTGGTTGATTATTCTTTTTACTTTGGTTATCTTTTCTTTATGAGTAGTTTTTGTTACCCTTGACGTAGATTGAGCTATCAGGATTCCTTCCTAGGATTTATTTTTGTTTGATATCCCTATTTGAATCTTACATAATCTCCCCTGCATGGTGGGAGTGGGAGCCTAATTAGGTGACCACATGATTAGGAGGTAGTGACTTCTTACCATTTGGTTCCCCATCAGATTGGTAGATGTTGGATGTTCACTAATACAGTTGTATCATTATCATTCTTATCTTATCTTGAAGATTTCTATTTAGATATTATATCTATGTGTATTATATATCTTGTATTTGAGATCCTACAAGATGTTATATAGTATTTTGATGTACTTATAGTTATTATTGCATACCCTTTAACATGTGCAGTGGATGATGTTATCTGGATGTACTTTATCTTATCAGTTGATCTCATGAGATTATGTGTTTGTTATTCATTTATGATTATGGACATTGTACTTAAGACTTAAACTATTAATAAAACTTCTTAACCTGACTCAACATGAAGGAGCCCTTGAGGAATGAAACTATAATTGTTATGGCTTATGTGTATTTGTTGTGCATGTGTATATATTGCTTATGCATTGTTACTTTGTTATTGTTAAACTTTTTTTGAAAAAATAGTTTGGTAAAATTTATAACATACTAGGTTAAATTCTCTTGGGTTCCTAAGTAGGGCGTTACAATCACTCTTTGAGTTGTGTTACACTTCAAATAGATTATTCTTCTTCGACCAACCATCTAATTATCCTCTAACATTGGAAAACTACATCTCCAAAATCCAAACTATATAATAAACATTTTCCAAGAACACCATCTAAACACTATCATATTAGAGACATGTTGATGATAGGTACAAATTGCCAATAATCTCACCATTTGGCATTGATGGAGACATGTGACGGGGAAACAAGTTATGTAATCATAAATCAACAATATAGACCAAATAATATCTAAAATAAATAGTTTTTTTTCAAAGTCCAACTAACTTGGCATTGGTACTTCTCCCTCTTGGATTACTCCCCCTTGGCATACAATGATAAGTTTAGTTACACATTCTTCTCATCACACATCATCTCTATTAGTTATACTCTTCTAGATGTAGGTTTCTCCTTTGTCTAGCAAATTTCTTATGTGCAAGTATGAACT
The DNA here is from genome assembly GCA_028749045.1 of Cupressus sempervirens. Classification (NCBI taxonomy): domain Eukaryota; kingdom Viridiplantae; phylum Streptophyta; class Pinopsida; order Cupressales; family Cupressaceae; genus Cupressus; species Cupressus sempervirens. The sequence continues at coordinate 653,334,111 of CM053789.1, read as the reverse complement.
TTCTCTTCATTCTTTGCTCATCTGAATCATTTGAAAGCTTTCTTATGTGCAAGTATATGAACTTTCTTTTCCGTGTCTACTCTTTATCTAAAATATTTATTGCAATTCATCTACACATTCAATTCTTTTTTTCTCTTTACTTCTTGGATATTTTCTTGCTCATTGGGTTTTGTGTATCCATTTTCTAGCTATCTTTTACATCTAATAGCTTGGAAGGTTTTTGATCTATTCTTCTCGAACACTCAACTTTTTGACTTTTTTTTCACATCACTTCTCCCCCCACCCCCTCCCTTTACTTTAATGAAAAAGGTGTGTCATCTTCTCTTCAACTTGCCTTATTACATCAATGTCTACTTCCTTTTCCTTTTCCTTCTACACTTGTGTTTATAGCTATCATGTCCATTAATGCATGTTTCCTTTTCATTTCTTGATGCATGCTTCATTTTCCTTTCCAACTTCAACTACCATGTATTGTTTTGTCCTCATTTAGCTCAAAACTTTGAGACACATCTTTGACTAAGATTTTTACTAGTTAATATTATCCATTATTTCTCCTTTCCTCCCTTAGTTTTAAGCCACCATAAATATTCAATTATTTTACATAATTAGGTTAAGCTCTTAATATATTGACACCTTTGTTGTTACTTGTTATTACCTCTTGGTTTCTTTGCTTATCTATTTCACTCAACTCTTTATATTGTCTTGGTGCCTTTCCTTTCTTACAATTTCATTATGACTCTTATCTTCCACTATGACTTGAATTTTTTTATTGCTAATGGTTCTTACTTTTATTTGTTCTTGGCTACCATTGTAACTCCTAGTTCTTTCCTTTCTACCATCTTTCCTCTTCTTCTTATCATATGTATTGTTTATTTTATTTCTACTCCCTTAAGTAGTAGCTTCCTATACATCAAATTAGCTTGTAAAATGTCACCTTTGAAGTGTTTGAGCTACTGCAACTTATTGCATCTTAAACCTTTGATTAGGAGTAGTAACCCAAATTTTTCCTCTTAGATACATACAAGTAAACCTAGGAGGTGATGTTCTCTGTCTTTTTTCCCATTAGCCCTAAGAAACTCTTTGTCATTAGGTCTTGCTCTTTCTTCATCTTGGTTACCTCTTTGATTATTCTTTTGCATCTTTAGGCTCTATTTCTTTCAATTTGTGTGTAAATGTGTTGTATTTGCACCTCATAGTGATTTTTTGCTATTCACTTTCTACTTCATCATCTACAACATGATGTCTTCTTATATAACTTCTTGTCTTCTGATAGCATTGTTGTTATTCTTTGCTGTACTATGCATCCTTGGAGTATGCTTATCTTTAATTTTAATAAATGAATGTACTCATTCTTTGTAGTATTGACATAGGTAGTGATGTGGAGGTTTTACTAGAAGCGACCTTGTCTTTGTCTTGTAATGATGTTTTCTTGATTGTACAAGTCATAGTCATGTTGTTGTTAACCTTAATGACATTTTTGTAAAGAAAGGAATCATCAAAGTCCATAGGGACTATGACTCCCTCATGAACAAAGTTCATAAGAAAACTAATTTTGTTGGCTATAATCACTTTCTCCATCATATCCATACTATATGGGTCTCTAAGAAACTCTTTTACGTTTGGAGTTATGTCTATGAAAGGATTTTTAGGTTGCTCAACAAATTTAACCTCATGCTCTATTTGACTATTTATGTCTATGGTAAGCACCTCAACACTATCGAATTTTTTTGAAGAAAATGGATTTTCATTGTCTTTACTCATATATGATATATATATCCTCGTGACTCTAGCTTATTATTTAGTTACAACCATACATGTCCAACCTCTAAAGAATTAAGAATGAGCAATGAAGTCTAAGGATGAATTGGATGAATATTTTGATAATGAAAATGGGGACTTAGAACTAGTTGCAAGTGTTTGGAATTTGTTTATCGTTATGAGGAAAGGGCCTCAAAGGTTTTGATTTTTGATGATGGATACTTTGTGTGAGGACAAGTCGTCAAGGTTTGATTGATTTAATTTTGATGAAATCTTTGGAAAACCTTAGAAAAAGTAAGATCCTTTTAAGTACAATTATTTGAGATGATGATGACAATATATTTCTTCACTTGGAGATAGACTAATGATCTCAAGAAAAATAGGAATGATTAAGTGAATTAGTTACTTGAGATGGATAATGTTCTCGAGTAACAAAATTCAAATAGGATTTGTGTGATAAGGATGAGGATCTTGATAACACCTTGAAAAATAAACCTAATATTTGTGATGGAAGTTTAGATGAGAGGGATTGATTAAATCATATTAATTCAATCAAATTTCTATAATTCAAGGTCATGGTTCAATGAAGACAATAAAGATTAATGTCCAAAGATTTTGATTCTTCCCTTAATTCAAATATTTGGAAATTTGATGAAAAATATAAGATGAGAAGGAAGAAGGATTTTAGTGAAGTGATGGATTTGAAAGGCCTACTCTTGGTATTTATATAATTCTCTTACAGGTCTAATGAAATCTAGGTTTATCTAAAAGAGGGTGATATGTCTAATGTTTTTGAGTTTAAAGAGAACAACATCATAACATTATAGTTCATGTGCACAGTTTTTATTTTCTTTCATAACATGTTGCTTTTGTATGATGATCCTATGTAGAGTTTTATTTTCCTTGTAAGCAACTAGGAGTTGGACTTTGACCTTCTTATGTTCCCCAAATATGACATGGATCGTAAAAATAGAAATTTTGGCCTATAGGTGATCAATTTGGTCAAAAATAACTAGATGACCATGTAGGGAGATTAAAATGACAGTTTTTGTAGAGTAAGATAGATCATTATTTTTAGGTAGAGATGTTAATGGTTGTTGAAAATGTTGATTTGTAGATATGATGAACTACAATAAGATATGTTACTGTAGGAATTTGATTGACCAAACAAAACATTCCATCTAAATTCTAGAGAAGTGGAGGCATGGGTTTGCTTAGTACATACACTGATCTATGTAGATGTGAATTTGTGCAAATGTGGATATAGAGAAAAGGCATATTTATTAGGTTTTTAGGATTTGACCAAGTTAATTGTTTATTTGTATTACTTTATAAGGTTTATTTCATGAAAAGAACAATCACAATAGGTAGAAACTTGTAAAGTCATGAAGTGTTTGAGGGGAAAGTTTTGCAACAAAATAATTTTTAAAGGAATAATATTGAATATGCACTTTCAAACTTTAGGGGTTTGAGTACAATTTAAATCTTGTAAGCCCATAAGAGAGAAGCTCCAATCTTTCTATAGTGGGCTTTCATGCATTGTGTCCCTCTCAATCTAAGAGGCAATATAATATGGAGATAAATGATAAAATATGCATTTACTAAGGCCTTCGGGGAGTGGGTGAATAGGGGATCCCTTTGGAGGGGCTTTCTTGACTTGTAATGATGAAATTGAAAAGCCTTCAAACATCACAACTAAGGGTATACATATGGTGAAACTTCAGTGGATCAAACAATCCTCTTTTATTACAAGTATTAAACTGGGGATAAAAGGGTTGGCCTCTAATTAGTAGCTTGTGATTAGGTTTGCAACATCCCCTTAATTAGTTTGTATACATTTGAAACACACAAGTCTATAGTTGATTACATTGGCTACATAGTCAATTTGGTTTGATCACTCAATCTTGTGGAGGTAACATTGTATTTTAGTCACAATATTATTTATATACAAACTGAGTTATTTACCCATTTGAGGTCACTCTTTAAAGAGGAGTGCTCTCTTCAAATAAGCCTCTCTAGAGGTAAAGACAAAAATGACTTTATCATACACCCAAGATCCACAAATGAAAAGAGGAGAGGAGACACCAGATTCTATCTTTGCATTATTTAGATTACAACATTGTCCTTTCTAAAAATTGAGTGAAGACTTTGAAGGGAATACCTTCCCCCAAAAATTCTTCCAAACACGTAAGATATGAGGTTATTTCTAAAAGGCATTGGTTAATCTCCAAACAAAATGCACCAAAGACAAAAAAAAAAAAAAAAGTCAAACATGATTCTTTTTTAGATTCACGAAAACATAGCAAAATTTTCTCAAAATTTTTATTGTTTTCGATCACAATATATACATAACATGAAGATCAATTTCTGAAAATTTCAAAAAAAATCATTGTGTTTTCATTTTTTGAAATTTAGTCAATAGTACAATTTATAGGGAGGATAACAGCCTCCTTTCTGAAATGACAATTAATTAGAACATGGTTCAACTACTTCAACACAAAACACTATCACAAAGCTTTAAAGGTGATTAATGAGCTTTAAAGGTGATTAATGCATACAAGTGTTCATTCGTGGTACATTTAGAACATGAAAATGAGTGCCTATTTAGGGATACATTCCATGAAAGTGTGAGTTTATCCTTTTGAGGATACATTCCAACAATATTGATTTAATCATACATAAGGTTCATTCAAAAAATATAAAACCTCGAAGGAACCTTTAAATCATTTGTAGTGTGATGATTTTAGATTTTGGAAGAATGGTAAGAAGTTGCAAAAATGTAAGTGTTAAGTGAAAAGCTTGACAAAACTGCACAGAATAGAAATGAAGAAGAACAAGCGCAAATGCAAAACTGTACATATGAGAATCGATGTAGATGTTAGTTCAAAAGTCTACAATGAATGAAAATGAAAAAAAAAAAAAATTTGAACGTGTTAGAATTACATGTACGTATTGAGTAAAGATGTCAATATGGGAAGCACAGGCATTGATCTATAGAGACGTTACACAAGGTAGAGACATCAATGCAAAAATATGACCTATGTGATAATTTTTTTTGAAAATTTGTTAGGAATTTAGGAATGTGGGTTTCATTGAGCATGTTAAAAAGTATACTTGTATTTCTTCCCTATTTAGCCAAGCTCAAACATTAGTGGATTAATCGTCACAAACAATGCAAGATACTATTGTAAATAAACTTACAATTAAGAAAACCACATACCCTTTGATAGAGCCAAAACAAGTGCACCCAAGACTTGTGATCTCTTCTTTTGGGAGAATGTGAGTATGCTCTCCTAAACAATAATAGAATTCCCAAATGATGAAATTTTTTTTGATGATGATGAGGCTATAATGCAAGCTAATAGAGATCAAATCATTATGAAGAACTAGTTTGCAATGTTGATCCAAACATGAGAGTAGTGATGAAGCTAAAATGAAACTAACATGAGTTCATAGATTTAGCTAAAATGTTATGAAGATTCAAACTAGAAATGAACTAACATGTAGTCTCTAAATGCCTTTGAAAACAAACTAACATGAGATAACTCTACTATGAAATTAATGAATTCTAGCATGAAACTAACATGATAACAATGCAACTAGTTAATGATTGAAATGTAGTGAGACTTCTATTTATAATTTTTAAAGCAAGGATGATGGCTTGGATGAGATGTCACCTATGTGGCATCCATATAGGAGCCACATAGGAGACATGTGGGATAAATGATGAGCTATGCAAAATGAACGTTTCTCACATATGAGTGAGCAATTTAGAATGTGATGGTTCCAAGGTAGTTCGAAGTACCTAGGTAAAAGGGACAAGTCCAAAAGATCATTTTCCCGAAGTGTAATACTTTGTAAGAGGCTGTAAGAGATCCATGTTTAAGCATTTTTAGAACTCTTTGAAAAGGTGAATTTTGGGAAGGTTGGTCACACGTGTGAGCAATCAATTAGCTTAATAGGTTAGTTAATCTTATAGGTTAATGTGTTAATCAAGGGTTAGCCCAAGTGGATAGGTTTAGTGATGAGAGTGATAAGTATAGGGTAGGATCTAGGCTAAATTTTAAGTTTTAAATTAAATTTCAATTAAACAAGGTTTAGAATAATATTAGGAAGTGGAGGAAATAAAATTATAAATTTATTTTAAAGGGATTTCATGAGGGACATGCATTAAATTAAATTTAGTACATTAGAGATGGATGCATATAAGAAGTGGCCCCAATTTAATTAAATAAGTAGAAGAATATAACAAATATAATTGATTAATTAAATTCAACTATAGTGTTAATGGAATATATTGTTTGAATCAAATTTAGTAAGTGTTGAAAGACAATTTTAGACATCTATACAAGGTATCAAATTTAATTAGTAAGCATTGACGAATAGTTTTACATGTCTACACAAGGTACAATAAAGTGTTGGTCTTGGCCATATACATGTTTGAATTGATCTAGAATCTTTTTGGGACTTCGTTAAAAGTATTGAGTAGCTAGCTCATTTCTAAAGCTAAAGCTATTTTCTATGGTCTTTGGTAGTTAACCCACATTTATCAAATGGAACACTTAAGAAAAACCCATAAAAAAAGATAAATTTTAATTCACATTAGCAAGATTGAATGTGATCATCTCAAAAGTGGTAGGGTAAACTTAGAAATATAACTTTTGAGATAGCCTTCCTACCATTTATTGCGATTTTAGATATCAATACAATATTTCATTTAGGAGAAACAAAATAATAATTTTTCTATTAGATCTTCTAACTTACAATAAAACAAGAGCTCTTTGTGAGCTTGAGTCCCTGCCTTTTGGTTAGAAAAGTATAAAATGGGTCTAGCTTGAAGCAGTTTGTTACATCTATGTGTCATTGTGAGCTGATGTAGGAAAGAAACATATAACATGTTGTATGAACCAGTAAAATAGGTGGTGCAAATGACATTGATCTAAAAAATGTCTTATTTTTATGGCATCATTAGTATAAATTTGATTTCAAAAAAAAATTGTTGTTGACACAATAGTTGAAAGCAATGCACATAGTCCATTATTACTTTTTGAAGAATTCCAAAATTAAGAAAAATTATCCATGGATATTTAAGATTTGAAAAATGTATCTAGAAAGTTAATATAAAACTTTATTAAAAAAAGAAGAAGATTTAGTTAAAAAATAAATTAAAAAAAAGCTTTACATTTATTGAAAAAATCTAATAACCTATATTTTAAAGACTTCCCTTTTTTTTTTTTTTAAAGAGTCAAAATTCTCAAATCTTATAAATAAAATAGTGAAATTGTTGGTTGAGCACTGACATAATAAAGTGTATTTAAAATTTTTTTAGTTAAACTAATTATTAAAAAATTAGAAGATCAATATTTTTTTTAAAGATAGATTTTGAAGATGTTTATTTAATTTTAAAGTTCCACTTTGTTCATGTAAAAACAAATAAAAAAATTATTAGTAGAAATAGAGCTTCCGAAAAAAGTAAATTTCAAATGTGAAGACAAAAGAGAAAAAACAAATAGTTTTTTTTATCTGCACAAGTAGCATAACCACGAATTTGGTATTTTTAATTTTTAGAATGATCTCCTTGCCCAACAAATCCAAACAATTTTTTAAAGTAAAAAACAAATAAATATTTCCCCCTAACTAATGCTGAAATGTATGAATCTCACAAGAGACATGCGGATTCTTTCATTAATTTGCATGCATGCACGTTGAATACTAAGAGGAAGACACGTGTAAGAAAATATTATGTAGGCTTCAAAGGATTATATGCCCTTCCCCAACTTTTATTACGTGTAAGAAATATAACAATAGTTTTATTTTATTTAAAACATTGAAGATACAACCTAAATGCTTAATCCTACCCCGCACTTCTACCTGCAGCGCTATTGCATTTAATATTTTTGTTAATTTAACTATTTAAAAAATGCACATAAATTTCAGGAAATTTGGTTTGACCAATCAGAAATTAAGAAACAACTTAGCATATTTGATTTATTAAATTCTTCTTTTCAAAACCTTAGTCTTTTGCATTGAAATCTGCACAAAAATAAATTGGAGCGTACCCTGACTATTATATAGGGAGCGACTAATAAGTATTTCTAAGATTAGTTGTGAAGTAACAAATTATTTTATCTTTCCAATTTGAACAAATTCTAAGACCCTAAAATATTAAACAAATAATGAAACAAAAACTTATGCTCATATTATATCTACTTGTAACTAGTTGCTATGAAATATTATCTCTCTAAATTACAAAAGACTCTAAAATATCTTTAACACTATTCATATTCATAACTTAAATAGTTAATAATTAAAAATAGAAAAACTCTACAGATTCCTTAGGTTCACTTGCCTTTGACCATTATTTCAAGGAAATAAAAGAGGTGGCAATGGCTTTTTAAGATTTTGATAATAGTTGTTGTTGCTTATATAATATTGATCCATATTGAGCCATATGTGATTAAACTATTCTCCTTTTATGACTACATCCAATGATTTCCTATCTTTTAAAATTTAATATTCACCTTGGGGACGTAAACTTTACTCTTTTTGGACACAACTTGCCAAACAAGGTTTTCTCCTTAGTCTCTACAAACCTCCGAGAGAAGGCATGAAATTTGACTCTGATATAATATTAATTTAACTTTAATTTAATATTATATTGATTTGATCCACTCCAAGTCAACTTACATCAAAGACGCTTCTTTAAGGTAGGCTATTAATCAAATCTAGACTCACTTGATCATTATTTTCTTCTGTTAGAGTATCAAATTTGTTACATATGCACTATATATATATGATTCTTTTTGTCTATGCTTGATTTTTATTTTAAAAGTTATTTTGTAATTTTGTATTTAGTATTGTTTCTTTTTAAATGAAGTTTGGAACATATAAATAGGGATTGTGTAAATGAGGATCTAAAAAATGTCTTCTATTGATTCATCTTGCTTTTTAAATATACAGATAAAAGGAAGATTGCCATGAAGGTCATCTCACTTTTTAAATATAAAGATGAAAGGAAGATGTCCATTAAGGAGAAATCTTATGAATTCTTGTAATTCACAACTAACAATAAAAAAGGGAATGTAGCTAGTAAGGAATTTAATATCAATTTTTTCATGGCCAGGTCTTGACAAGTATTATTTTTATGTAGTCCTTCATCAGACTTTAGTTAAGACACTTATGTTTGATATGTAATAACTTTGATCGCAACTTTACTCTGTATATTGCCTATATATACATAGCACAAGCTAATGGGTATTTGGCTACAAACTGTGAACCTAAATGGTGGATTTTGAGGCCGAGGAGCCAAGATTTTATCCTCTTCTTGGAATTCAAAAGCTCTAGTGGAGAGCAACACTATAAATATAGAATCCAAGAAAATGTTTGAGCAAGGCATGAGTAGGCTTAGATTTTTTAAATTTATTTTTCAAATCCTTTTCAAGACACAAAAGGATATGAAAAAAAAACTATCGCGTCATTCTCAGGCTATGTTTAGAGGGAATAGTGATTATGTTGGAGACGCATCTTTTGGTGTATCTAAGAGTAAAGACAGAAAAGGAAAGAATGATTTTAAATCATAGTTCAAGAGCCTTTAGATTACTATATCAATGAAAAAGGGGGTCAGGGGGGAGTGGATCTCATAACAGGATTGAAAATTTTTCATAGTACAGGAAGAGCATATTTCAATTCTGAGCTTAATATTCCAAAGAATGGAAAAAATTACTTATCAAGAATTATAGTGATCCAGATGAGAGATCGAAGAAAGAAAAATTTGTCAATTTCTTCATTAAAATAGTTTTAGGCCTTAGTTCCATTCATGGAAGGAGAGGAGGACAAACAATATGTTCCTAGTAAGAATTCAAAAAGATTATAGGAAAGAATTCAATAATGGACCCAACCTAAAAATACTTGGAAGTTATCAAGATGATAATAAGTTTTAGAATTAGTAGTTCTTCAGTCATGTTTATATATAATCCAAAATCAATAAATGGGAGTTACTAATAAAACTCCTAAATGAAAGGAAATAGTTATTGAAATTAAAGAGATAGGGGAAGAGTTTTTAAATTTGGAATTAAGTGGCATTAGAACACTCTGAATTCTGATCTCTTTATCCTTTGACATATCAATATGGAGGTAATGTTATTGGAATGTTTATAGAAGGGTGGTGGTGGTGTATTTCTTTGGGGGAAATCATATTTTTTTAGTGCAACAATATAGAGTCTTTGAGCTCGTTGGTCTTATTCATGGATTAAAAGAGATTTTTTAAAACTTTGTTTCTATTTGCATTTTTCTATGGTTATTTGCCTTGGTGATTTGTAATCGCTTCTAGATTTTTTCACTTGTTATATTGAATCATGATTGTATTTATTATAAGAACTTTAAGTCTAAAGTTATTTATGTCATCTAAAAAATATTACTGGATATTTTCTTAATCTTTTTTTAGAGTTGTTGAGTGACTAAACTTGGTGTCATTTATCTCTTTTCCCTTTTTTATGATAAATTCACAATCACATCCATTACATAATTATGCGCGGGGACCAATTTTCCTTTCTAGCTTTCTAACTAAAAGCATACCCCCTAGAATGTAAGTTGCATCATAAGAGGAAGTTTTAACTCTAAAATTTAGAGAATAAGAATTAATACTTGATGACAATCTCTCCAAATGTTTGTTAGCAATTTCTCTTTGCATTTGGACAAAGAGAATCAATCTACTTGTTATTTTTGAAAAAGAAACCTATTAACAAACACCAAGAAAATTGGGAGCCCCTACTTTGGAGATGGTGAGATTTAAACTTTGATGGGGTCACAAAAGGAAACCCAAGCCTATCATTAGACTATGGAATGGATCATGGGTAGATTGGCAATTCCCCTAGATGATGTTGGAAACTACGATTGCAGCAACTGTTATGTTGTCATTGATGTCAAACCTAGTGATAAGACAGAACGTCAAACCTATTGGACAAACATTTACTAACAGTGTAGAGTGCCATAACATTTAATTCATGAAGAGGATTTCAAAAGAAGAGATAACAAGGTGAGATAGTGATATTGTTGAGTAATGAGAAGTTAAGTATCATGGAAATATAATGAGCACTTGATAAGTAAGTCCTTGAAAAGATAATGTGTTGTCTAATCAATATATGAAGTGAAGAAGATAGTTGGCTAAAGCTTAGAGTTGGAACAACTCAAAAGGATAAGCTTGACCTAGTATCAATATTGGTTGTCGGTCAATAAAGGGGCTAAAGAAGAAGATTGAGGAACTTACGTAGAAGCCGAACAAAATAGTTCAAGTTAAGTGATAGTTATTTCCAAGAAAACATATGAAGAAGTGTTTGTAGTGACCAAGAATAGTAATGGTCGAGCGAGCCTTTTGATACCAAGTAAGACTATATAGTGTATACTAAGCTACATAGTGATGGTTGAGCATAAGAACACAACAATTGTCGAGTGACATCAAAATTTACTACTTGAGAAAGAATTGAATTTGAGGTTGACATAGTTCAAATTTTAAATTAGTCAAAGCAAGTGGATGATAAGGATTGATGAGCTGGCATATTTAATGCACGAGGAGGGTTTTTTACACGATCAATAGCAAGAATTTGATCAAGATTTTTTAGAAGGAGAAGGAGAACAAAATGATAAAAGGATTCAATGAATCTAACGTAACCTTAAGATCAATGGTTATGTTTATGAAACAAAAAGATCAAAATTACCTATTTAAGGAGGCATATGGGATATTTTCTGAGGTTGTTTCATTGTTGATTGGCGATCTTAAGGAGAAGTTGTGAAGAGATAAACAACAGAGGAGAAGTGTGAAGAGTTTGGCAAAGAGTGATTGCTTGAGGAGATGCCAAGCAAATTAGTGATGGAGATGTGAATGAAGTCAAGTCAATGAACAAACAAATGAGGGAATAGGGATCTAAATTTGCAAAGTTGGTTGTACTTTATAGATCAAACCTATTGTTGCATTCTAACCATTGTATCGGTCAAAATCCTTTAATCAAGGCTGGCCTAATCATCATTTTGTAAATCCTTTAATCAAGGTGACATTTTAATGGAATGATCCAAAGTCCTCTAACAAGGCCACTCCTAACACAGTGATTAAATCCTTTAACATAGTCACATTTAACAGTGTGTTGTATAACCTTTAACAAGGTTGTCTCTTAACCAAGCTCACTTCAGAAAAGTGAAAAATTGGTAGCATGATACTTGGTGATTTTTTCCAAATTGGGTTTCCATGTTAAATCCTTGTGACAAAGTGTTATTTACATGCGTGAATGTTATTTTCATGCATGCTATATTTTTACAGTATTTTATTTACTAGCAGTCAACACATATAGGAAACAAAGAGATTGTATGAAATGTTAAATTGTTGATGATATGCTACATGGACAAAAATATTTAATGAGATTAATTAATCTGTTTGAAGTTACTAAAAGTTGAATTGGTATATATGGACTTAAGGATAACTGATTCACCCTCCCCACCTCTTAGTTATTCTAAATCATTATAACAGATGATATCATCAATAATGTAGTAGAATTCTCAACCTTTATTTAGGAAATAATTTTCAACAAGAACCATGAGGTCAATAAATAAAAAAATGAGTCTTTTCCATAGGAATAAATACTATAAAAAGGGTGGAACGTTACATTAGAAACTTGGAGAAATAGTTGATAAAGGACGTTATTGAGTTTTTTTTTTAAATTATAAATCATGCCCAAAATATTAAAACAATCATTATAAAATATTTAAGTAGTAATACTCATCAACCTCAATCTTATATCAGAGAGACTAATAGTAAGAAAATACACGAAATAGATTCATGTTGGCAGTAACACTCATATATGACAAAGTGGCTTAGTGAGTATAAGGACACATGTAGAATACAAAGGAGCCCTTATTGAAGATGGTCACATGATTGCTAACAAAATCATAAAAGTTGATGGAGAGCAAGGATAATAATTCACCTTTGATGAACATAACATTAATGAGGCCACTACCTGAAAACATATTTCTATAAATAGTCTTTCAAAGAAGCTTAAGGCACACTTTCAAGGCTTTTCCCACATCTCTAAAGCTCTGACTTTGTGTTTCACAAGTCTAGATTGATCCCCTAGGATTGTGTCATATAAATGACATGTCTTTCATACAGAAAATTAATGTGAAACAACTTAATGTAAAGATGAATTATTCACACAGGTCCATAATACATGTCACATAGAGGGTATTTGGCAGGAAATTCTCCCCCTCTTACATCAACACATTACTTTTTAAAAATTCTCTATTGGTTGGGGAGTCGAATTTATCTACCAGGATACTATGTTGAAAAGCCTTTCTAAGTGAGTTACACTTAGTTTTGACCAGTGTTTATGAAGGGCCCAAAATCACTTTATGGTCAAACCATCCCAAAATGACTAGTGCTTAAGCTATGGGACATGGAGGATTTAGAAGTTAAGAAACTAATAATCACGAGAAACGTAGAAATTCTACAAAATATCACAAGGTTGAAGATGAATGAAGGCATTGAATGGATTACAAATTATAAGTAAAAAGATGGCCTTGATATCGATAACATCAAGGAGGAGAAAGAATTTGGCTTGGCACAAGAAGCACCAATCCAAGGAACAATCAGATGCTCAACAAAGGTCTCAGGGATAAAGGAAAAGTACTTGTAAATGAATAAGGCTCCACATGATTCTATTCTTATCCATTATACAAAATATACTAGTCATATATATATTATAGGATTATGAAATATGTAAGGTTTGTGTTTCAACCTAATGATCTTTAAGGGAAAATGTGTCATAACTTTGGTTGTTTTCCATATGTTTTGAAAGGCCAGGAGGGGCTTAGCTGTAAAAAGGGGGTTAATAGAGCATATGATATCTATGAGTATGGATCAAATTATTAACCAAAATTTGTGTAAAATTTTATTTATTTTTAAATCAAATACAATTATATTTCACATTACCTAGTAGGGGATAAATTTTGGTGTAATATGATTTGTTAAATTTTATATAATAATATAAAGATGTAATAAATCATTAAAAAAAAATTTTTTTTCTATCATATATCATTTAGAACTCAAATTATATAGTTTTGACAAGTTTAATTATCTGCATATAAAACAAGAAGCTAAATTTATCAATTGTACCACCCTTCTTCAAGACCATCAACAAGGTAACCTTTGAGATAAACACCACTAGATTCAGAGCCCGAAGGTGAGGTTGTAAGAGAAATTGTGGGGCAATAGTAAGTATCGTGGAGCCATTGTTCCTTCCTTGTTGTCTAAGATGTCTTATCTCTTCCTTTATTGGTTTAACCTGAGGTCTTAATTACATTTACCATGCTCTTTAAGTTGTTGGATGAATCCTGTAAGTGTGAGGTCAAATTCATTCCTCACCTTAATGTAAATATAACCATATGCCACTTCCCTATTTTCTATTTTTGTTTTAGCTTCATTCAACAACTTCAAAAACTCACTCTCCTTTATTTTGATGATAGTGGTGACTTGCATAGAAATATCAAAATAGATATCTCTCCTTAAAGACTTGGTAAGATACCTCAATGTCTATTAAAAATATCAGTATTCCTAAGTTTCCAGATGTACCAAAGAAAAACTAAAGAAAAGATGGACCAAAAGGCATTACAAAAATTATTCATGTCAGAAATCCTTCCAAATAAGACATTTTCATAACTGAAGTTTTGATTTAGAGTCAAACCGAAAGATCCCCAAACTTCTTTTGCAAAGATACAATCAAAGAAACATGTTGCACAAGTTCAAAGCATCTACAGGAAGAAATAATGTAAGGTTCTCCTACAAGCTTCTTAAAAGGTAACTTGTGCTAAAGGGTAACTTGTGCAAGAAAATACACCATAAAAAGCATGACACTTCGGGTTCAATCAACCAATGCTAATGATTAAGAAGGTGTTTATTCTAGGCAGAATGGTCAAGGTTTAGACTCCATTTAGAATTTAAATGTTCCATGATGTCCATGTTGAAGGTGAGTAGGTTATACTCATATTTAGCTTTAATTTGATCGAGAGGAGAGGAATCCAACCATCTAAGGAGAAAGGAACAAAATTGAAAATTACAAACACCTTTTGGAAATGTAAGGCTACCATAGGCATCCTTAATAATAGAGTAGGTTCTCCAATGGGAGGGAGGGATACCAAAATTCTCCACCAAACCACACCAAGCAATAAGTCCTCCATCTTGCAATATATTATCGAAACATTTGATATCCTTTAGAACCCACTTCTTGGTTGAGCATCCATAAAAAAATTCCAAAGGTTTATCACCATGAATTTGATTCAACCAGATTGATATGTACTACACAACTAATTGTTTTTCCTTACTATCCAATCTCCCTTAATGAAGTGTTTCACATAACCCAAAATCTTCCAAATAAATTAAATCAAGCCTAGGCTTTACCATGACATGGGAAGGACATGGCTAGATTATTCCTTACAATATCCTTCCATCGTTCAATTTCTTGAGAGGCCTTAGTGATCCACTTAATAGCTAGGGAAATCCCCTGAATCTTCAAATCCATCATCCCAAGTACATTAATGTTTTTATTCCTTGTGCACCACTCCCATGACACAACAAGTCTTTTCTTACTTCCTTTACCATCAAACCATAAGAAGTCCCTAATAACCTTATAGATAGAATTAAATTGACTACAATTGAAAAGCTTGTTAGCATAAAAGTATATAGAATATGAAGAAAAAATCTTTTGACAAATGTGGACCTTGCCTGCCAAAGAAAGGAAATGGGAGTTTCACTTGTTCAACTTTCTTTCAAATTTTAGAATGACTCAATCTAGCATTTCCTTGAGATTAGGGTTAACAAAAAATGGAATCCCTAAATATCTAACTTCCCAATGAGGGCCACCTTGACCAATGGAGAACTTAGAATGACAACTAGGGGGTGCCTCTTTCTTGCCCAACATAATATTTTTGGCAAGAAAGATCTTGCTTCTTTAGGTTGCACAAAGAAAATCCAATTTTCTCATTAAGTGGCACATTATTCTCAAAAAGTTGGAACAAAATATTTGTGTCATAAACAAATTGTACATTGAAAATCTCTTCCTTATTAGGTAGAATAACATTATCTACTTTGGAGGAGAGAGTCAAGTCTCTTAGCAAATTGTGTAGGGAATTGACAACTAAGACAAAAAGAGCCAGAGCTAAGGGACACCCTTGTCTAATTGATCTTGATAGAGGAAACTAATTAGAGAGTCTCATTAATCTCAATTGAAGCAAAGGAATTGCGGAGAAGAGTGAAGACCATTTGACAAAATTTAGGAACCCTAAGATGTCCAACATCATAACAATAAATTTACATTATATCATGTCATAAGATTTCTCATAATCAATCAATCAACATACCAAATTGTTTTCCATACACCTTAGCTTACTCAAGAGCCTAACAACAAGATATCAAGCTTTCTGGAGCATACCTTCCTTTAACAAAACCGATTTGGCTAGGGTTAATAATCTTAGGGAGGATATTTTCAATCCTCAAGGTAAACACATTGGCTAAATTTTGTATGAGACATTAATAAGGGTGATGGCCCTCTAGTTCTTGTTCAAGGATCTATCTCTACCCATTGGGATGAGTTTGATAAGTCTTGCATTGATTTCCACACCTATGGAACCCTTCTCAAGAGCTACTTTGTAGACCTGTAATAGCTCCATGCCCACCCACTCTATTTTTTTCTTGTAGAATTGAACAAGTAATTATCAAACCTAGGGGCCTTATCATTGCATAACTTAGACATGACCAAGTGGATTTCCTCAATTGAGATATCCTTTCTCAACAAAGCAGAGTCCTTAGACACCTTCTTCGGATGATGTTACAAATCCTTCTCCTAACCTGCTCCATAGGGTGACCAATGTCTTCAAATCTAAAGAGCTTTTTGTAATATGTAGAAAAGGCAGTGAGGATCTCCTCCCAAGACATCAAAAAACTATCCCTTCACAAAATGCACTCAATCTTGTCTCTCCCTTCCTTATCCTTGAGCACTTAAAAAAATAATTTGGAACCCTTTTTCCCTAGATTGATCCAATTAATTCTAGCTCTTATTTTGCCCCCCTCAATTCTCCTAGCTCAAGTTTTTCTAAGTTGATGCGTGCAATGAGATAGAACATCTAACGCAACCTAATCTAAAGGATTCTTTTGAATATTGATATCAACATCATATAGGGAGTTATAAAGTTCATCCACTTTTTTCCTAGTGTCATTGGCCCTATTCTTTCCAACTATTTGAAATATTAATTTCTTAGTCTTCACATTCTAGTTCCATCTACTAATGGACCCCTCATTTTTCACAATATATTTGTTGTACCATCTAATATTATTGATTGTAGTAATATATTATCATATTTGAGGAGAGAAGAATTTATGGAAAATACACTGTTAGATCTAGGGGCTAGATATTTATATATAAGAGAGATACCAACCATGAGCAGATGATGGTCTAATAATGAGAAGGGTACGACCTGAATGTCACATGAATTTTGTCCTTCCCACATCAAAAGAAATCCTTATTAAGATAGAACCTATCCAACCTATAGTAAATTCGTTATCTCCTCTTTAAAAATTGGACCAAGTATACCAAATTTATTCATGTTAATCTTTGTTACTGGCCAAATAGTCAAACAATTTAAGTTTACAAGTCAGCTTGTTCCAAAAGAGATGTTCATTGCCCCTCCACTCAAACCTAGCTCCTCTAATGTATTTTAGAGGCCTTTCAATCATGTTGATGTCCCTCGCAAGGTTCCAAGGAATCTCCTTGAGGTCATAGTGCCATCTCCAAAGATTAATCCTCTCATTATAATCATTAGGTGCATAAATTATACATGCTTCAAAAGCAAAGCTATTGTAATTGAATAAGATCTAGAGTCCTCTATGAAAAGGAGAGGTACCCCACTCAGTGACAAATTTCTTCCATCTTGGGCCAACAAGTACAAAGATTCTGCCCTTTCCCATTTGGTAGGAAGTAGAGAAAGCACCTGCATCTTTCCAAATACATTTAAGGGAAATGTCTAGAGAAAAGCCAACATCTTAAACCTCTTGGAGGAGCACATAGTCCAAATCCTTACAAGATCTCAAAATACTCTCAACAAAATATTGTATGTCAACACATTCCAACCCTCTAATATTCAAGGAAGCACACTTGATGTTCATCATGTAAAATTAAATTAATTAGCGTAAATTGGGGCTTGGAAGACCTTAAACAAATTAGTAAGCTTATTTTTAGAGTGCTTAAGGGGTTTAGGTTTGTCACTAACCAGGGGTGGCCTACCTTGATTTCCTCTTAGAGTTACTTTGTTCTCCTCTAAGGGATATTCCTTGCTAGCCTTATTGCCTCTCTTACCCTTGGACATATGATCGACACTAAAAACAAAGGACTCATCTTCCAACTTCTCCTTTCATTCAAGTTCCCGTCCATAATTACCAAACTCATACTTTCCAAATAACAACTCACCCAACCCTTAAATATCATTTTATCCATTATCTTGCAAATCCAAGAATGATATAGACTACTAGTTTGAGTTTTGGGCTTGTACTGACACCAGTTGGGAGGAGGTAATGGACGGGGCAAATGAGAGAGAAAAAGGGAAAGCCCACTCAATTTATCATCCTCATAAACATCTTTGATGGCATCAATCCCATCAACTTTATCAGTCTCATCATTGATAGCCTCCAAGAAAACCAACTCCTTCACTACTGGAAGGGCCTCAATGGCAACACTCAAAGTGTGT
Source organism: Cupressus sempervirens (assembly GCA_028749045.1). NCBI lineage: Eukaryota > Viridiplantae > Streptophyta > Pinopsida > Cupressales > Cupressaceae > Cupressus > Cupressus sempervirens. The sequence continues at coordinate 653,315,577 of CM053789.1, read as the reverse complement.
GGTGCAACCTACTCGTCCTTTGTTAGTGCAAGTGAATAATTAGAAGCATCATGGGTGGGGCAATAGGTAGGGAGAACTATATTTATGTAGGGTTATCCTTCACCATATGATTCCTCTTGATAACCTTTTCTTTAATTTAATATGTTCTAGAGCAAGTTATTGAGCATTTTGGGTTTTGCACAGGGGTTTAGGCCTAACAACTTTCAGGCAAAAGTCCAAGTCATGTGCCCTCAAAAGATTCTATAACTCTTTGAGATCAACATTGCAATCTAGGAGGGAAGATTGTTGGAACTAGAATTGGAACAATTGTTATGTTGTAATTGATGTCAAGCCTTACTAGTAAGACATTTGCAAACAATATAGAGTGCCATATTATTTGATTGATGAAGAGGATTTGAAAAGTGAAATAACAAGATGAATTAGTAAAGTGGTTGGGTAAAAAGGAGTAAGCATGATGGAACTACAAAGGGCACTTGATCAGTTACTATTTGGCAAGATAAAGTGTCATTAGATCATTGTATTAAGTGAACAAGACAGATGAGTTGAAGTGTAGAGATGATTGATACAAGTCAAGAAGTTAAGTAAAAAATGAAATTGGCTGAGCAACAAGTTAATAGGTCAATGAAGAAGTCAAGCATTACTGTGCTAAAGATGAAAGAACTTAAGTATTAGTCGAGAGATGGTAATGACCAAGAAAGATGAAGAAAACTAAAGTAATGATAGAGGATAGTGATGGTCAAGAAAGCTAGTGTAAGCCAAGTAAGATAGATCAGTAGTGACTGAAGTACTTAATTGATGTAGGAGCATCCTTGGTTGGCTTGCAATCCTGTAGGATGGTGTGGTTTGGCTTTGGATTTTGGGAACTTGATTGATGAATGAAGTGTGACTCAGTTGATATTAGGTTCATTTGGTTGTTGTGTTAACCAAGTGACTCGGTTAATGAAGACATTCAACAAAGCTTGGGGCGCTCAGTAAATATTGGGAACTCAGTTTGCTTTGGGAGCTTGTCAGTAGCGTTGCCTGCGTCAGCTAGGTCATTGAAGGGAGATCAGAAGATACTAGGAGCTTGGCATACACTATGGTGCTTGACATGCACTGGGAGCTATACACAATGGTGCTTGGCGTGCACTAGGAGCTCAAAAATGCTTGGGAATTTGATGATGCTTGCCATGGTCTTTATAATGCTTGGCTTGGTCTTGGTTCCTGTTGGTGCCGAGTTGTATGTGAGCCGACTTTGGGTATTTAATTTGTGTTGTAATTGACTTGTGGCTCAACACATTTAATGTGAGGGATTTAATTTAATTTGTAATGAACTGGGCCAACTTGTAGCTTAGTTGGGTATAAGTAGGGGGTTTTTTTTGGAGTCTTTAGGCATTAAGTCATCCAACTTGGAGAAGAGGATGAAGGCTAGATGCAAACTTTGAAGAGCTAGTTAGTTGCGGCTTGAGAACCAAAGGATTTCTTGGTGGACTTGAGGGTACAAGTGTGGATTCTTCTTGGTTTATCCAATTGTGGTTCTGAACTAGTGATCTTGCAGAACTGCTATTGTAATTGTTGTTGTATTTGGCCCTAACTCGGAAGACCTTATAACTGGGTATATTGCATGTAATCAGTTATCTATGAATAGAGAGTTTTGATTTGGTATCAGATCTTGCCTTATTGTTGTATTTCCATTGTGTGGTTATTTGTTGGGGGCTTGGACATCTTCTTTGCAGATTCTCTTGCCTTGTACTACATTAGGTGGTATCAGAGTGAAGGTTTTCCTAAGTGTGTAGCCAAATTTCCAAAGCTGAGGCCGTTTGCACTAGGACTTGCAAAGAAGGTTGATCTAGTGGAGCTTCTAGATTTGTGAATCTATTGCTTTTGGTTTGCGAAATTTTTCGAAGATGCCTCCAAGAAGATTGGACCCTAGGACAATTTATAATCTTAGTGATGTTGTCGAAGAAAGGATCTTAGAGAAAATTAGAACAAAATTCAGATCTAAGATTGCATTGATGAAGAGTGACATGATTGCTAAAATTGTGAGTGTTTTAGGTGGTGTACCTAGGCATGTGGGTACTGATAATGGTTATGAGCAAGTTGTTGAAGACTTTGAAGTTACTGGATCTAGTGGTGAGGGAAGAATAGATTGTGTCGAGAGACCTATTGAAATTCTAAAGGGCTAGTCAGTTTGCTAGACCTGGATCTCAGTTGAAGTTGAAGCATAAGATGGAGGTTTCTAATTTCTCAGGTACTTCGACTCCTGAAGACCTAATTGATTGGATTGGTGAATTGGAAGACTACTTTGAGCTTGAGAATATTGAGGGTCATCTCAAAGTGAGGTTGGCACAAATTAAGTTGAGAGGACATGTTGCTCTCTGGTGGAAAGAACTGCAAAGAGACAGAGAGGAGGAAGGTGAAATGAAGATCACTAGATGGAGGTTGATGGTGACTAAGTTGAATTCTTGCTAATTATGAACTTGAGTTATTTAAGAGGTTGCAGAATTTGAAGCAGAAAGATATGACTATGAAAGGTTATACCAAGGAGTTCTACAAGTTGACTATTCAATCTGGTCATAGAGAATTGTCCAAATAAAAGGTAGCTTGATATGTTAATAGTTTGAGATTCAATATTCAGGATGAGGTTGGTATGCTGAATATTTCTTTGGTTGAGTATGCTTTGAAGGCAGAAGATAAGTTGAAGAGGAAAAGTCATGGTAATACTAGAGGGAAGGAGAAGCAGGATAACTCAGCAAAGGCTAAACTAAGTGTTGAAGGTGAACCAAAACATGTTGATCAGAAGCAAAGGATAGGTGGAGATGGGTTTAGTGGTAATTGTTTCAAATGTGGTGAAGAAGGGGATAGATCTTTTGAATGTCCTCATGGTAGGAAAGTTGTTGTTGTGAATGAGGTTGCAATCCAAGACAATCAACCTGAGAAATGAGAGAGTTTTCTAGCTTGGCAAGTACTAGTTGGTTAGAGGACACTAAATTCTTGTCAGAGGACCAGTTTATTCAGGACTTGTTGTAAGTCTGGTGGTAAAGTTTGCAAGGTCATTGTCGATGGTGGTAGTACTGATAACCTTGTTGCCGAGGAGATGGTTCAGAAAGTTAGTTTGAAGAGAGTGAGCCATCATTACCCTTATAGGATTGGCTAGTTGAGAGGTGAGCATTCTTTGGAAGTGAGAGAGCAATGCCTTGTTGATTTCCAGATTGGGTAGTATAAGGATCAAGTGTTGTGTGATATTGTGGACATGAATAGTTGTCATGTGTTGCTCGATAGACCTTGGCATTATGATTGCAGGGTTTTGCATGATTGTGTCAAGAATGTGTTTACAATTATGAAAGGTAGCAAGAAGCATTCCCTAACTCCTTTGTAGAATGAAGAGCTTGGTAGGAGGAACCTGAGTATTGGCAGTTGAGTTAAGTTGGCAGATTCTGAGAAGGTTGGAGATCACTATGGAAAGCCGACCTGTAGCACACTGAAAATGGATATTAAGCAGAAAAAGAATGAAGCAAAGAGTGTAGAAGTTGAAGACTTGGAGGATATGTAAAGAACCACTTTGGGATTTATGTGTTGGATCCCAAAAGATGTTCTTCCAGCTATTAAGATCATCTTTCTGAACTTGAATGTCTGATGCGGGAGCATATCCCTAGTTGGCTTGCAATCCTGTAGGATGGTGTGGTTTGGCTTTGGAGTTTGGGAACTCAGTCAAAGAATGAAGTGTGACTTGGTCAATATTGGATTGGTTTGGTCATTGTGTTAACCGAGTGACTCAGTTAATGAAGCTGTTCAACAAAGCTTGGGGCACTTGGCAAAGACTAGGAGCTTGGTTTTCTCTAGGAGCATGTCAAGAGTGTTGCCCTTGTCATCTTGGTCATTGAAGGGATCTCAGAAGATACTAGGAGCTTGGCATACACTATGGTGTTTGACATGCACTGGGAGCTCGACATACACTATGGTGCTCAACATGCACCGAGAGCTCAACAATGCTTGGGAATTTGCTAATGCTTGGCTTGGTCTTTCTGATGCTTGGCTTGGTCTTAGTTCTTGTTGGTGTCAAGTTGTCTGCGAGCCAACATTGGGTATTTAATTTGTGTTGTAGCCTACATGTGACTCAACATATATTTAATGTGAGGGATTTAATTTAATTTGTAAGGAATTGGGCCGACTTGTGGCTTAGTTGAGTATAAGTAGGGTTTTTTTTGGAGTCTTTAGGTATTAAGTCATCCAGCTTGGAGAAGAGGATGAAGGCTAGATGCAAACTTTGAAGAGCTAGTAGCTATGGCTTGTGAACCAGAGGATTGTTTGGTGGACATGAGGGTGCAAGTGTGGATTCTTCTTGGTATTCTTATCTAGTTGTGGTTATGGACTAGTTGGGATTGGGTTTGTAAGTTAGATCTTGTTGGATCTTGCAGGATTGTTATTGTAATTGCTATTGTATTTGGCCCTAACCTAGAAGGCCTTATAGCCTGGCATATTGCATGTAATCAGTGATCTATGAATAGAGAGTTGTGATTTGGTATTAGATCTTGCCTTGTTGTTGTGTTTCCACTATGTGGTTATTTGTTGGGGGCTTGGACATCTCCTTTGGGGATTCTCCTACCTTGTACTACATCATCAGTGATTACCAAACTAAAAGAACATAGTGATGATCAAGTGTCAACAAATTAACAATTTATGAAAGAATCAAGATTTGAGGCTGAAACAATTGAATTTATAGAATAGTCAAAACATGTTAATGATGACGATTGATGAGCTAACATATTTAATGCATGAATTAAGTTTGTTAAACAATCTAATACGAGGATTCAATGCAAAGTTTCACTAAGTTTCAAGGAAAGAAGTACAAGGACAAAACGATGAACAAATTCAATGAATATGATCAAACCCTAAGATCTACAATTATGTTTAAGCAACAAAAGATTAAACATGTATATTTAAGGAGGCATATGAGATGTTTTACAAGTTAGTTGGATGGAAAATCTGTGGAGAACAAGTGAAGAACAAGAATTGTAGAGGAAAAGTGAGAAGTTGGTTAAAGTGAGATTTCTCTAAGTGTTGCCAAGTAGATCAGAGATGCAGAATGTGATAAAGACCAGTCAATGAACCAAGAATGAGCCAAATGGAGATTCAAACATGCAAAGTGAGTTCTAATTTATCATATCAACCTATTTGTTACTTTCTAACCATTGTGGCACAAAATCCTTTAATCAAGGTTAACCTAACAGTCATGTTGTAAATCCTTTAACCAAGGTGACATTTTGATGGGATGTTTTTGAAGAGCTCTAACAAGGCCACTCCTAACAAGGTGATTGAATCCTTTAACAGAGTCACACATAACAACGTGTTTTGTAACATTTAACAGGGTTGGCTCTTAACCGAGCTCACTTCAGAAGAGTGAAAAGTGTTAGCATGTTGGTTATTTTTTCCAAATTGGGTTTCCACGTTAAATCCTAGTGTCATGTTTGTGTGAATTTTATTTCTATGTTTTATGTTGTTATATGTTTTTGTAATTAAGCTAATAATAAAATAGAGAGGTAAGTGTTGATTTGAATAAGTTGAGTTGCTGATGATTTGCTATACTGGTCGAGTGGATTTATTAGTTTGATTAAGTTGTTTGAATAAGTTGAGTTGTTGATCATTCAGAGAAAGGCTTCTAAGAAAATTGATCTTTCAGGGGATCTAATGATGCCCTAATTTCTTCAAGGCAAGAGAGGCAAGGGGTAAAATAGGTAAATTGTCCACCAATGGAAGAGGGAAATCCTTCTTAGCTACAAAAAAGGGTTTAGAGTTAGAGTTTTAAACTAGATCCTTTGAAGAAGGAAGTGAAGTGGATTTCTTTTGGAGCCGAGGGCAATCTAGCCTTTTAAGGGCTTATTTCCTGCATGAGTAGCAAGCATACATACCTCCTAAAAGGTAAGGGGACAACAGACGAGGGCATCATCTACATAAACCACACTTTCTCAAGAATATCCATACCCAAGTTGATAGAAACAAGCACTTGAGGATCAATTTTTGGAATGAGGGTGTTAGATTTATCTATTCTTAGCACCCTACCAATTGGTTCAAGCACTTGAGGTAGTAGGTTTCAAACAAATGGAGGAAGAGTTCCAACAATTAACCACCTAGGACATATCAAGGCCAAGACTGCATTGTGAGCTACTTTTATTAACTAAGGAATCACCCTAAAGTCACAGCCCCCAAATTCCTAGAATTGCCTTTTGGCAATAGTATTATGGGCTTTAGGGTTGTAGAAATAATAAGAAAGAGACCTTTTTATAACATAAGACAGTAAGAGAAATGAAGACTGAGTTTTTTTCTCACAAACCCTATGCAACAAGACGTTAAGGATTTTTATCTATATCCAAAGCAGCAAAAATAATTACACGACCTCTAAGTTTCCACTTTTCTTTCTCTATAGCCTTGGACATCTGTAAGTTAGAGGTAATGATAAAGTTGGAATAGCAAGGTGTCTTACCTCTAGCTTCTCCTGATTCATGGTGCGCTGACTTGCTTTTGTTCACTCCTGACGAACTTTGTTGCTTCACGGATGGCAACTTGCCCTTGTAATGCTTTCTTGAAGGATTTAGATATCCCATCTGGCTCAAGGACAATAGTCTATTCACCATCTCTGCACTCTCAAGATGACTCATTTGTAGAAGAATTAGAGCACCCTTGCGACAAACCACTTTGGAAGACTTTGTTTGACGAGAACCAGGAATGGAGGGAAAAGAAGTGTTGGTCTTGCTCAACGAATGAGAAGAGGGATCAAAGCCATCCGGGGGCTTCCAATCTGCGGGACAACGAAGCAATAAGTTTTGCCAGAAGTTGCAGAGCCTTTTTTCTTATTTTATATGATTATAATTTAATTATAGAAAAAATATAATATTATTTCAAAAGTTGAAATCTAAATGTATTTTCTGCTAGAAAAAGTTTTAAATCTAAAACATCAATTTAGATCTTATATATAAATTTACGACTTTTTTTTGTATAAGACAAAAAAAAGGCTAATTTAAATGAGGTCACAGAGGGAGATGCACTAGAGGATAAGAACGATGATGAAAGATCTAGTTGGGGTTGTGTAATTGAAGGTTTATGCCTTGAGGCTGTGTCGGATTCATTATTGTTGAGGGTGTGGCTCTTTGGGGATGAAGTATGAAGTGTTCCCTTTAGTTTTAACCATCATCTTAGAATATTTTGTTGAGGATGTTTCACGGGTTTCCTTGTGTCCTAGATTGGGAAAATACTCTCCACTTAAAGACTCTACAAATGGTCCTCAATTTGGTTTCGTGACCGTTGATTTCATGCACAATACTTGTATGAATTGTATCCTTGATTTCTTGGTGTTAGATATGTTGTTTTGGGTAACATACTTTTGTAGGGTCTCCTATTCTAACGTCTTGGTTTGGTGATGATGTTTACATCCTACAATGTGTTTAACCCTGCTCCTGTCCTCATTTTCTTCCTTGACAATCAGATTCTTACTAGTTGATTTATTATGGATTAGATTTTGACCATCCTCTTAGAGCCTTTTGTTTAGGATGTTTCACGAGTTTCCTTGCGTCCTATATTGGGCAAATACCCACCACATAGGAACTCTATGAATGGTGCTCAATTTGGTTTGGTGATTAGTAGTTTCATGGAATGTACTTGTATGCACTGTGGCCTTGATTTTCTTGGTGTTAGGCATGTTGTTTTGAGTAACATAATTTTGTAGGGTGCCCTATTCTAACTCGTTCAATAGTGGTGTTAACATCCTATGATGTGTTTGACCTTGCCCTTGTCCTTGTTTCCTTCTTGGACAATTTGATTCTTACCAGTTGGTGTGTTATGAATGTTGTTTTGACCATCCTCTTAGAATCATTTGTCGAGGATGTTTCACAAGTTTCCTTTTGTCCTATATTAGTCAAACACCCACCAGTTAGGAACTCTACAAATGGTGCTCAGTTTGGTTTGGTGACCGATGGCTTCATGGGTGATACTTGCATGAATTGTGCCCTTGATTTTCTTGGTGCTAGGTATGTTGTTTTGGGTAACATACTTGTGTAGCTAGGGTGCCCTATTCTAACCTCTTGGTTTAGTGATGGTGTTACATCCTAGAGTGCGTTTGACCCTACCCTTATCCTTGTTTCTTTCCTAAACAATCATAATGTTACCAGTTGGAGCATTATGAATGTTGTCTTCAAGGTTGTCTCTACAATCAACACATTCACTATGATGTGTGTTGTGTTAAGGCTTGTCTAGCATGGTTATGTTGGTAGTAGTGTTTTTCCTACTCTTACAAACTATTTCTTGCTAGCATCTCTTATAGGAGATTAATTGATGACCTACTTTAGTTCCCACTTCAACATTTTTTCAGTCTTTAGCTATGTCGTTGTTGGGTGGAAACTGTATTCCTTATTTTGGGTGGTACTTTTATGCTTAGGTATGCTTTGTCTTGCAAATAAAGAACTAGCGGCTCTTCAATATTCTAGAGAGTGAGGTGTATGTTTCTGCGAACCTTGTGGCTTTGCCTAAAGATAGGGAGGTAGAAATTGAGGGAGGGATTATGGGTGTCCACAACTTGATGGATACTTCATTCATGATTTTTGGTATTGTAGAGGTGGTAGCCAATAGATGGTACATACTCTCATTGTCAACGGTGATTCAAGATTTTGCTCTCTTTCATTACTTTTGGATGATGCGCTTTTGTGTTGGTGTTTCTCTTGTGAGGCTACAGGTGTGGCGAGTCATGTTCTAGTTGATGGAAATGTGTTGTTCTAGCTAATAACGAGGCTTGGAAAATACTTGTTTATCTTCAATCCCTATTCTTCTCCTTGTGTGCTTGAATATGATGCCTACCTCAATTTTTGGTGAGGAGCCCTTTGTAGTTGGATGATGGAAGTTGTTGCTACTCACAACATTTTTGTCTTTTTGTTTGGTTGTCCATTTTAGCTAGTATGGATAGTGGTCATGTTTATCCTGGTGACAACTCATTTGCTAACAATTTCAAAGCACTCATTTTAGCATTTGGTTGGTCTTGGTTAAGGTTTGTAGTAGACCTTGAGGTTACTATCACCATTCCCTTGGTGGGTTGTGTTTCATTGGCCATGGTAAAGGCTTGGTGCATTAAATTTGCTTCTCCACAATTCTTATGGAGATGGGGGTGTGATTCATGGTGGAGGAGGTTTATAACTTTGAGTGGTCTTCTCCTTTCTGTAGTTGTTTGGGCATGAGATGGATTAGTGAATTTGAGGTTGTACTCATCCATGTGTCGGAGTATGTCATGTTGGAAATTAGCGGTGATTGATACATTTTGTTTGCTCCTTCCTCTTTCATAGTTCCTATGGAGTTGGAGATTTGTTGCGTGAAAGATAACATTTGTATAATTATGTGGTTTTTTCTTTTTTGTTGTAGCTTGTAAATGGAATGAATTTGTGATGGGCTCTCCAATTTTGATTCCTTTTCTACTCTTATAAGGGTAGGATCCTTTAATAGTGGGTTGAAAAGGAGCTCTAAAAGGGGTGTAGTTTCTTTATTGGGGTGGTCTCTACTATTGGTTGGTTTTGGGTACCTTTTGATATTCATTATGTAGACTTTAGTTGCCTTCCAAAAATCTCCTTGCAAATTATTGTTGTTAATGGCCTTTTTTGGCCTCTATGTTGTAAGTGGTCAATTGTGGCTCCTCTTTCTCTAAAGAACACTTTCGAGAGTTATTAGCTCTATTGATAGGGTGTCATCATTAGTCCTTTCTTCTAATTGTTAGCACCAAGGTTATTGTGTTGTTGATCTCTTGACACCTATAGGTTGTGGTTGTGTAAGGTTCAGCTTCCTTGGTAGGCTACTCAATGAAATATAAAAGTCTATCATAAATAATATTTAAACAGTCAGAACACATTCTAATTGTAGAGATCAAACTCACTTACACATAAGAAGTTTAACATTCAATAATCATCAAAACCAAATTTGAGAGATCAACATTTTTCAATCAATAGAACAATTAATAAATAAACATTCTAAGATATAAAATTTTAATAGTTCATATATATATATATATATATATATATATAATTTTAGCAATAATATATATTTATGCCTTGATTTTTTACTGAGTCCAAAAACATGAAATGATAAATATGGCCAAAAAGACAACAAATATCTATATCTAGCTGCTATTACTAGTTTAAATTATCCTAAGTTGCCACTTCGCGGTTCGGTTCCGGGTTCGGGTTCGAGAACCGGTTCGCTGGTTCGACAAAATTTTGAAAAGGGGTTTGGGTTCGTTAGTACAAAAACATGTAAATTTATATATATATATATATATATATATATACGAAGCATGAGTTAGAATTAGAATGTAGCATAGTAGCATAAACACATTTGAACAACAAAAAACTTTAAAACAGCATAAACAATATAGTAGCAAACCACAACGATTATTGGAACCCCTAGCGACTAGATCTCTTCCCTTTCATTTAAAAAATTCATAACTGTATCTGATTAGTTTATGCAGATCAACAGTAAGTTTTAATAAAAATTTCTTCTTTTCATAAATTTATTTACCAAACTCTTATTATGATTAACATAATCAATTGAACGTGGTTAAAAACTAATTAGATCTAGCTTGCAGAAGGTAAATCCCTTTGACCAGCTGAATATTCTTCAATCTCTTTGGGCACAATCTCCCAAGCACTGATGAACAATAGTAAACTGGAAAAAGACCATTCATGGAGGCCTTTGGATAACACAATCTGACGTCCCAGATTCAATATTCTTTAATACAATTTTTAATATACCTAGAGGAGAAATAATCAGCCAAATAGTGATAGACAATGTGGTAAGTAGCTGCCCCACCCAACCATATTCATGTGACCGTAACTTTCTTCTGCAGGGCAACATTTCCCAATAAAACGTTGTTTATTGTTTAGTGTTTGAAAAATTCATATTGCTACTCAAATAGGCCCTGAAATTCCTCGAGATTGGTCATGGTGGTCGCCACATTTTGAGCATCTTCTCTTGTGGGTGTCTCAAATTTAGTAGCATTTTGATTCAAATAGAAAGTGTTTTACAGCTAGGGATTACTCAACACTAAAAAAATGTGGCATTGTAATGCCTACCAACCCAGACCCAAGATGTATCAACATAAATTAAATTAAAACATGCTGTAATGTGGAAAATTTATATGTGGTTCTCCTGGGTTCAAACCCTGGTTCGAAATTTTATATGTGGTTCTCTTGGGTTCGAACCAGATCGAACTAGGCCTCCAAAAACAAACCCAAGTCGAACCGGATTAGAACCACGAACCAGTTCAAACCGGTATGTGGTCCGGAGGGGGGGGGGGAGGTACCCATGCAACTTAGTAATTATTTGATATTTTTCAAGTGATTAATTTTGTATTCAATAATAAGAGAGTTAATTGCAACTTGGTACTTATTTTAAAGTAAAAAATAAAAACAAGGCACACCCTCGTGCCATCATAAAATATTACTTAGTTTATATAGTGTATGAGACTGCATGCACGTATATATATATTCATGTATAGGCCAAAACAGATTTTAAATCTTTTTATTAAATGAAAGAAAGCAACCTATATTATATATGATGAAGCTTTTGTTAGCGAGATCAAACAAGTCGTTGATACAATAACAATGGCAGTTTTTCATATGGAATGAATAGTGATGTCTGGCAATTGCTAGTTGCTCTTGGAAATGTATTGAAGCCAGAATACCTTGGTTGGAAGGGATCTCCTGCAATGCAAGACAATTGAACCTTAAAATCATATTTAATAGAAACAATGTTCTAAGAGCATGCTTTTTGAATTTGAATGGATACAACTATTATTGCAAAGGCTTGGGTAATACCATTAAATTCTGAAACTACACTAGCAAATGCACAAGTTGCTGTTTGAACAAATAATAGGAATCACAGTCCATACAAAGATAATTGTATAGAAAATAGACACTGATAAATTAATAGTATACAGTCTACATAACATTTTCATTAAAACGAAGAAAATCTCCCTCAATTCACTTCCAAAATAAGTGAAGGTAATCATCCACCAAGTAATATCCTCATACTTATGAACAAATGACCGGAGAATCCAACAAATGACATCTTCTAACTTTTCATTGATTCAATGTTAGCATGGCAAGTTGGATATTCACAATGAAAGTCAAACCGGTGCATAATCAAAATGGGATTACAGCCTGCAGGACAATATAAAGAGGAAAAGCAAATCTTGCCTTGATTATCATTCCCACTGATCCTACTCTACTATATGGTACAAACTTGGTATGTTAAAATATCAAAATTCCTTTGTTTTTCTTCGAAGATCATTCAATTCACTTTCAATTTCCAAATCTCTGAAGGGATAAGATGGCCTTGAGCTCACAGGTGATTGACCTGCTGGAAGTTCTTGTCTCTGCAAATTTAAATAACTCTAATGGTGTTAGTGTTTATTAGATAGTAGAAATCCATTAAATGAATAGCAAAGCCCCATTCCTTTGTCCTGCTATTCAAATCAGGTTGCACACAGCAAATACTAATAAATGAATTATTATGGACACTAATATATCTAGTGAGAGAATCTCCGCCCATGAGCCAAAAATAGAATTCCTTAATAAAGAAAAAGAAGAAGTAAAAATCCATTTTCTAGTGTACTACATAAGAATCCAACCATACTTTAGAGGCTCCAGTAATATCTTTCCTCAAACTTGTAAGGTCATCATCAACAGAAGAACTTTCCAACAGTGCAAACTGTTCAAGAAAAGATAAAATGCATTTGAGATTTCAAAACGAAGTTTGAAGCGTCAAAATCAGATAAGATGTACAAACAAAAAAATGATTTTCTCTCAGAAGAACAGTAACCAACCTTTCCTTCAAGGTCGTCAGTATTCAATTGATTAAGAGCATCTGCCTCAGATTCCAGTGCCATTACTGCACTCATGAGTGAAGATTTAGAATCATAATCATAATTACAACTCTAGAAACAAAAGAAGCATCTCCACAGTTGAAATGTCAAACACAATTATTAAAGGTTAGTTAAGCACATGCAAGAGTCAAATCAAGCTAGCTGGTAAAAGACTAAGGAAAAACTTTCCCTGAGAGTATACAAGAAAGTACATGATGATGATTCTAAAAATTTGCAACCAAAATAACACATGGAAATTTTGCAACTCACTTAGGAAAAGCTAATTTAGCAGAGGCAAGTGCTCTCCATAATCATTAATAAGCATAATTATCTTCAGTCTTACCTATTTCAAAACCACTCTATCTACAGTTTTTCTTATCAACATTATGAGTTCTTATCTGGAGCCCATCGTCACAAGATGGATATAAATTGTCCCAAGCATGGAAAGATACAACCATGGCTCAAAAACTTACAACTCAATAAAACTCAGAGGACCAAATTTCTAAACTAAACTTGGTGACAAAAAACTCAGGAAAATACAAGAGTTTGTTCAGCGCGCTCATTAATTGCCTGCAAACAAATAGGTGAGTTTTGGGCTGAGAAGAAATCTTCAATGCTTGGTAGGCTAATAGCCTAATACAGCACCAATATATGATGACCTCCAGACAAGGAAAATTATGCATTTGATTGACTCTCACTTCCGAGTTTAAAGGTTTTTACAGCTTACCTAGAGATTTATCACCAAGTTCTTATGATATGACAGCTACCTACTTATTGATTGGTGATTTTTTCTTCATTTGTGCTTCAGTTATCAGTGGCTACCATACTTGAACTATTGGTTTCAGATTTGGCTTGGCCTACAGGGGTTAGTGAGTTGCATGTAGATGAGTGGGAAGCACACATGTTGTGATATATTCCATATGAGATGTTTACCTTTCCAGATTGGCGACATATTGGTGACAGGTTGTCATTCTTGATGCTGATCCGAGTTATGACAGCAACATCTTGAGTCATGATGAGTTGGTTTCCTTGCATATGGGCAGTGTGTTGGGCATCTATTTATTCAGCTGGCTGATTTAGGAGGTTGGAGGTTCACCAATCATCTATTTTTACACTGAGGATCGTGCTGATAAGTTGGTTTGGGATCTAGGTGTTAACAGGATGTATGTTTTACATTTTGTGGATTATGCTGTGATGCTACACAGTTGGAGATTTATGATCAGAGTCGTGTAGCCTATAGTGACAACAAAGACTCAAAAATTGACATAGGATCCAGGGATCATAGTGATAGTTAGGTTACAATCTCATTTTTGGTACTACGGCGTGGTAGGTCCTAACTTTAGAGTTACCAGGATGGGCAAACGTGATGCTAGCAGATGGATATGGAACCCTGGCATTGGCTTATGTACTCATGATTGCTTGAGGGCAAGCAATCTCGAGGAAGGAGGACTGTAATGTCCTTTTTCTAGGACATTAGAGAATTAATAGGCCAAGACAAAAATATATTACAATTGACTATAGTGGACTTAATGCAGAATTATTACAGTCAAATTAATATTATTTAAGGGGGCAATAAAGACAAATTGGCAAGAAGACAAGAAGACAAGGAAGGGAATCTGAAGGGTCACTTTTGAGCATTAAAATAGGAAGTCTCCTTCATTTTTGAGCATGCTTGGGGAGTTGAGATTGATTTTTTGGTTTCTCTTGGAAAGCTTTGGGAAGCTACTAGCTTTCTCTTGTTGAAGCCCGAGGATGGAAACCTTCAGGATTTTCTAGGTGGATTAAATGTAGCCCCGATTCATCATCTGCAGTAGTTTCACATCAGAATTCAGGACTCACATCTGAGACTACAGGTGCACTTTATTGTTTCTTTACAACTTGATTGTGTAACTATATTTAAGACTAGATTTTTTATATTTGGTTATTGTATTGCTGATGTATAATGCAATAACGTATTTTGAAGTCTTTTAATGAGCATTTATTGGTTCATTGTTGGTTAATATTGTTGGGTTTCATTTCATAGTTATCTATTATATTTTGAAAACTATTTGAAAAAAAAATTGGAGATAATATCCTGCTGGGATATTACAACTAGAGTCTGAATTGCATCTAATAAGTATTGTATATTTATCTGTGTGCCAAACTCAGTTTCTCTTTCCTGGTAAACCCTAGGTAATATGGTATGTCAAACAAAAAAGAAAAAAAACAATTGGCTGACCTTGATACAAGCACCCATCTTGGGCAAGTAAAACCAAATCAGTAAAAATCTTGGTATGGCTGACCTCTTTGGCAAGATCCATCTCTTGGATGAAGAGGTGTTACTGCAAGGTATATCTCAAAGATGTTTTGAAGATTGAAAAGAAAGCAATTAATGAACATTTCTTTGGTGCAGGGGCACCTAGGCACCATATGTCTA
Organism: Cupressus sempervirens; assembly: GCA_028749045.1. Taxonomy (NCBI): domain Eukaryota; kingdom Viridiplantae; phylum Streptophyta; class Pinopsida; order Cupressales; family Cupressaceae; genus Cupressus; species Cupressus sempervirens. The sequence goes on along the minus strand of CM053789.1, from coordinate 653,300,290 downwards.
CTAGAGATCCTAATGGATATTTTAATGTTTTATGTTCACTCATATGTTTGGTAATGTCATTCCATGTAATGGCATCCAATTGTAAAGAAAGTTGTAATTAAAAATGTAATGTTGTCCACATTGTCATAGTTAAGGTCCCTATCGGTTTAATGTGTCAAAAGTTCTAAAATGACCCTCGATAAGAGTTTGTTAAATGGTCATATTTGTAAAAATTCATAAAAGTTGTCAAGAGGATGAAAAGTTGCAAAAATGCAAAATTGCATTAAAAAGTTGTAAAAGGAAATCTAGCGGTCATGGATGGTAGTTGTATGGTCCCAACTCACGAGGAGGCTATAAAACTCATTGTAAAGTCAAACCAAATAGGAATGGAAAGAAAGTGAACAATTAAGAACTTTTAGAGCACTTTATACTTGTTTTGATTGGCATTTTTAGTTCTGTTGCTGTTTCTAGGCCTTGTACGGCCATGGACAGCCTGGAAAAAATGAATTATTATCATGGTAGACTCGAACAATGAATAATATTTCCATTTCTTTTGGTTTGAGTTCATTTTGTGCATAATTAAGAAAGTTATTAACATTTTATGGATTGCAATTTTCAGATTTTCTGAATACAGTCATGTTGCAGCAATGTGTACGGTCATGTAATGATTATTTATGGGATAAAGTTTATATTTCTAGAAAGAGGGCTGAATTAGCTTCTTAATGCAATTGGTTTGGTACATTTTGGTTCAGTTTTGTGGAAGTTATGTTAGTTTTGGTAAAAACTGGTTTTAAATCCTCTTCAATGGAGTTGCTGAAAAATGGGTCTTTGTACAAGCATTGTATATCTCAATTCCACCATTGAACTTTGCTAACTTTGAAATATGTTAGAAAAAACCTAATTTTCTAGATTCTAACTGAAGTGATTTAAAAAATTGATGCCTGTAACAAAAGTCATGCATGACTGTGCACTGGTCTATCCAAACTGTCAATGACAGTCATGATTATAAAAGAATCATTTATACTTGCTTGAGGTTAACCTTGTAACTAGAGATTTGAAGGATGTTTGAGAGCATGAATTAGATGGACTTTTTTTGTTAAATCTTCTTGAGTTGAATCGATCAGCTTGTGCTGAAATATCCTTGGGAATGCTTCTGTGATAGCCTTGTAAGGTGAAGAATCCATATGGGGTTTGGTGAATCTTGAAGATTGGCTGTAGGAGGTGAAAATTGCTTGTGATAGGTGAATGACTTGGGCCTATACAAGAGTTACCTGATTTCCTTACCTGGCCTATCGCTCTTTGGAGGCAATTGCAAGCACTGACTCCTCTAGTCAGACTTGTTGCTAGTTTCCTCAAGCTTTTCCCCTTCTAGGTTTTGTGGTGATTGAGATTGACCATCTTCCTACTTTCCAGTACTCTTTTGATGCCCCGCCTTATCTCCTCTAGTCTCAAAAGGAGCTGAATAAGAACATTAGGATGGACATTTACATGCAAAATATGCTTACTACATGGGTCAACCCCTGGGGGGTCTTCGTTCAAGGAAGGCCTTATATGTTAAGCAATTTATTGATATACAAGATTATGCGTCCTTCACGCCTTTCTCATCTATGGTCACATGCACCCTGCATCTCTCTGGCTCTTTAACGGGGGCTCACATAGGCTCTGCATCTAGACAAACCATCATATTGACAGAGAGGAGTGAATTTGCCAAGTTTGCGACAAGGGGAAAGCTGAGACAAAGACACATTTCAATTTCCATCGCCCCATCTACTATGAGATCAAAGGGAGATTTCATTGCCTATTTAGAGAGACCTAGTCTATCTCCTCCTTCAAATACACTAACCAACAGTGTCTTTTGCGTTATCTCCAGGGGGCTAGGAGACTTTGGCACCACACTCTACAGCATCAGATCCCTTTGAGATAGCACCCTAACTGGCTCATCACCTCAATCTTCACAGTGGTCTCTCAGCTTGTGATACCAAGTGACTGCTCGGTCCCCCCTCTGGGCCTGTCAAATCCATAAGGCTCAACAGGTGTTACAACAACAGTTATCTTCCAGTAGCACCCTAAGCCAGCTTGTTGTTTTGGGTTTTATTCTCTTTCCCAGACACCATTTGGTGTTCTTGTCGTAGGTTGGTCTCCCATTGTTTGTTGGTAGTCCCTTGGACCCTCTTTGTGGTCTTTTGTTGGACATTAATGAATTATCCAATCTTATCGTATAGCATAAATCTTGAGGAAACTTTATAGCAGACTAAGAAAGTTATAGAGGCAAATCACACCTTTATGAGAAGACAGAGAGAAAGTTTGTAAGCAGATTTAAGGGTATTTATAGAACTTTTGAGAAACTTTGTAGCAGACTAAGATAAGTTATTGAAGCATATATATATATATATATATATATATATATAAGGCAATTTAGTCATTATTGAAAAATTAGAGCAGATTTAGAGCAAAGATTAAGCCAGATTTGAATCAGGACCTTGAGCAGAGCTACGGTGCAGGAATACAAGGGAGATATGGAACAGAGATATAAAGGAGATATGGAGAAAAGATTAAGGTAGAACCACAGCAGATATAAGTGAACTTTTGGCGTAGATAGCAGAGAGGTTGGTGCTTTCCAATCTAGAAGAGATTGGTGTCTCTTGCTGAGTTGTAACTCAACTGGGGGGGTTAGTGCCTCATATATGTTGATGCCTAAAAGGTGTAAAATTGGTCTCCAATAGGCTGGTGCCTACAACTTGAGCGGACTGGTGTCTCTTGCCAGTTGATGCCTACAAAGTCTGCAAAAAGAGTTTCATACAGCAATATTTTGCAATAGTTTTCTCCTGCAAAAGTCTTTGATTTTTGAAGCTTGCATGTATTTGCATGTTGCTTATATCTGTTGTTTTACCATGCAAAGTCTCATGTTTAGCCACATGAAGATTTTTTTGATGGGTTTTTGTAATTTCTTTCCCTCAAAAAAAAAAATTAATTCTGTAATTCGCAAAATTGTGTGGGAGTCCTATGTGGGTTTATATTCTTTTCCTCAAAAACTACCTAGTGGTTTAATGAAAAAATTCTCAAAAATTATTTGGTGGGTTTATGATTTTTCCTCAAAAATTATCTGTTGGGTTTTACAGCTTTTCCTCAAAAATGAAGTTTTGTATTCTATTATCCGTATCTCAGATTCTGTTTGGTTTTGATTGATTTTTCACCTCAAAATGATGCTGGGTTTTGATCAAATTTTCACCTCAAAAATTGTGTTGGGTTTTTATTGATTTTGCAGTTGTCGCTAACAAGTGTTTTCAAGAATTGCTTGTGAATAATGATTTGGTAATGAAGAATCATTTTACTCTATATTTCTATGTGAATTCCTCTCTTCCTAGAACATGGATTTTGATGGTAAGAAAAAGCATTGCATCCTTGGAGTCATTCAACTTGGAGACCTATGCACATGGTCATATGAACACTGCGTGATCATATTTCACTTCTTGTTTTGGGATGCAAACCCCCCTCATATCAATACTTTTGGTAATTAGAGATAGAGAGTCTTTGGTAAGGATTGCCGAGTATGCAATTGGAATTGAGTGTCATCACCAGAAGAAAGGAAGTCTCAGTGCCATTCTTGATTAAATTGCTCAACTTGTAATTGTTCTTGGTATTGTTGTTGCCAATGGGTCTGCATGCCTCTTGAATTGTTGTTTTCCTCACTGATCGACTTTTGGATGTTGAGGCATGTCTGTTCACGTGGACAGTGTATCATGTTTAACAGCAGACTTTTCCTTACCATCACACATGAACAAGAATATTATGTCAGAGATTCTTCATTTGATATTTTATTTTCTTTGTTTATGATTGTTTACTGGGATGCTAGTGCATAATAGAGGCTTAATATCTGATCACGTTTGAAGCTCATGCTATGACCGATCAAAAGTGAGACACTTTTGTCTATTCTAAAACATAAAGTTACAGTTTCGATGTGTTGTGGTGCATATACTTTTCAGATTGACACAACAGATTTCTATTGTTCTCAGGCAAGGATCTTTCTGACTGGTGTCAGTTCATTCTTTGATCCATTCAAGCAGAATTTATATATCTGGTCATCTAATCAGTTGCTAAGGAGTTTAGATGCACTGTTTCACAATATGCAGACTAGGTGCCACCATGACCGGACAACTGAGAAAACTAAACAATGAGATAAGTATTCTGTGATATTTGTTTTTTATAACGCTAGGAATAGTGTTTTGTTTCAGAATTGATATCTATTTAATAAGTTGATTTTATGAGTTATTAATTAATCTCTTTTGGTTGCAAGGTGCAATGAGAAGCAAGAGATGAGGAGAGATCATGAATATGAGGAGGTTGCTTTGATGATACATATTAGAAGGGAGATGTTTTAGCTTCGGAGGGAGGTTTCATCAACTATCTTCCTGTGATGATGAAAGTAGTTTCTGTTGTGAGGGAGTCTTTATGAAATCCCTGCCATTCTTATACATGCTATTAATGTTTTGGTATTATAGAAATTGAGGCTCTTGTTTGAAAAGAGTCTCAATTGTGATTCCCTTTCTTGTTGATTATGAGTTCTTACTCATGTGAAATTGATAAAGTTGTAAGGACAACTATGATAACTCTTTCACTTATGAGGTAAATCATAATGAACAGAGAGTCCATGATGTCATCACATTGAGAGATCTTGTGATGGGAGTTGAATGTCATGTTGAGAGATTCCATGACAATATCATGTTGAGAGAGTCCATGATGTAAGAACCTTGCAAGCTTGTCATGTTGATAGATTCCATGATAGCGTCATGTTGAGTGAGGCTGTGATGTAAAAGCCTTGCAGGCTTGTCATGTTGAGAGATTCAATGACAACATCACATTGAGAGTCTGTGATGGAAGTTGTGATTCTTCCATGTTTTTCATGTTAAGTGATTCCATGAATTATGTTCTTTTTATGAGAATGTATGTAATTAGAATTTATCATTGACATTTTTTGGTTACAGCTATGTGTGAGTGCTATGCTAAAGATCTCTCTCTTGCTAAGAGGGAGTGTTGAAGATTGTAGTTGCGATAGAGATTTTTATCTCTATTTCTAGAGATATGGTTATTATAACCATTGTGATCACCTTCAGCTGAAGAGGACATTTGTGATAATAATTGAGATAATATTAAATACAGAGACGTGTCATACGACATGCATTGAGGAATGCATATTTTAAGGGTGTAAAATTTATAGAGACGTGTCTTACGACATGCATTGAGGCATGCATTTGTGTTAAATTTTATGATTGACGAGCTCGAATTCAAATTTGAACTTTGTGACTTAGTCTTCAGTTATGAAGAAGATTCCACCCGTGGCTATTCACCTTCAGTGTTCTAGTTTGTAGCATCACCACTGGTCACCATTCATTTATTATGGCATATTACAGCTTGGCGCCATGCATGCTTACCATGCTGGGAGCAATTCACCGTCGTGTAATATTGCTATCAGTAGTTTCATAATTATGAGTTTCAGTTCATCATCCTTATTGTTGCTGTGGTTTCTTAATTCCCGCTACTTTATTTCCTCAAAGTCTATTTTTGATTTTGTGTTTGTTTCATCATTATTTCTGAGAATCCTAATGTGCTCAGATGGTAGGGTATCAAAACAAATGGCTTCAGTCATTGCCTGACTATCTTGTTTTGGCAAATCTGCCTGTTCCAAATACCTTAGCGCATTCACTGCAAGTACCGTTAAACTTGTTGGCAGAATGTTAATGGAGTATGGTCTATAGTGGAGTTGTTATTATGTGGTGTTAGTGTGCAAACTTGTATGACTGATAACCAAGGGCCTAATTGTTTCTCCCTCCTAAAGAAATTCATTGAAGTTGATTGTACTGATGAAACTAAACTGACCTAGTTGTCCAAGGGCCAGCAGCAGGAGCTACCTGAAAGATAGCATGTTTCAACAAGTATACTTTGCTAATGAATTATAGGTTAAGGTCTTAGACCTTGATGGTCACTCACATGCAGACCTGGATGAGTTGTCAAATCAAAGCTCAATCAACAAGGATGATCAAAAAGTGTTCCCACCACAAGACACCCCACAAATATCAATAGGAAATCTAGAAACAAAAGAAAAAATATCTTTCAATAGCTTTGACAAGCTAATTAGCATATATTTCTTGCCAAAACAAGGACAGAAGTGGCACCCAAGTTTGAATGCACTCAATTGATAATTAGAAACAAGATAAAGTGAATTAAAGGACAAAATGGTGATGAATCTTATCCCTTTAAGAAGAAGCAATCAACAAATGATCATTATTTTTCAAATGGAACGAGGATTAATTAAGTTGAAGCGAAATACAGAAGATCAAATCCTTCACCATGGAGTCCCAAAATGAGAAGCAAAAATGGAAAAGGTAATATTTTACATTATTTTCAAAAAATTAAGATAGAATAGCTTTTAATTTTGATTATTTATTTATTTTCTTTTTTTTTTGTTTATTTTCAATATGCTGCAACTAAATGTTATAATATGTGGCATTTACAGATATACTGTAATGAAAAGTGATGCCAAATTTATGCTGTAAAAATTGTCAGTCTGGTTTTAAGTCAATTAAATTGCTTAAATTTATTTGAGTAAAGAATGTTAAGCTCAAGCTTGTTTATGCCACAAGATTTTTCATTTAGGTCCAATTCCAAGTGTTATAATCATTTAAGCAAGAAACCAATTAATAAAAAGATCTATCCTAATTTTGTGTGGTATTGCTACTCATATCTATGAAGTGACTTTGAATATTCTAGTATTATGAATTGTCTCCATTGATTCTTCTTTTGGGTGTTATTATTTCCCTGTGTTATGCTTTCTTCAAGATCATCTTAGTTGTTGAGATAACTCCAAAGTTTTCTATTTGATATTTGGATAGTATTGATAACTTCATTGGTGAAAGGAACTCGTCAAAGTCTTGTGCCCTAGCCTTTGAGATGATGAACAAAATTGTCAAATTAAAATTTTTATTTGAACTTTATGCAAAATCGTTGTGAAAAATTTATTAAGTGTACATATTAAAAATTGGTAACTCTTATTTCAACCCTGCCTCTGTTTCTCGAACTTGGAGATTCATGCTGTTTGTTATTATGGAATACCTTACTCTGGATGGCTAGTTTACAAAGCTTTATGGTTACCACTTTATGTTAGCTAACCACTTTAGGCATGGTACAAGGATCAATTTCCTCTTTTATTTGAGGCAGTTGTTGGGTTTCTCTATTCAGGCAATTCAAAATTATCCGAATGGGGAACATGTGTGTCATGAAGGACTTATGGTTCTTATTATGAATGTTTTAAAATCCAAAAAGGCCGAAAAACCTAGGGGCAGTCTGAAGGAGGTGGAGTATGATACAGAGGGCAGCCTCTCGAAAAAAGGCTATGATAAGGATAAGTGGAGGGGAGAAATAGGAGTTCGAAAGGGGGTACTGGGTGCAACTCTCAGAAGAAGAAGAGGAAAGGTGAGGTAAGCGACTCTGACCGTGGCAATGACTTTGTTGAGGAAAAGATGAGAGGCTCCCAAAAGAAAGGGAGTGGTGGAAGGGGACTAGATATTAAGGGTCACAAGGATGATAGGGTTTCGACCCCATCAGATGATGAAATTCTTGCTCACAGAATGGAGAGGAAGAGAAAATCAATGAGGTCTCAAGATGAGGGGGTTGAGAATTATATGAAGAATGTGGTGCTGGAAAAAGAGGAATATGGGGACCAAGAGCAAATCCTAGATTTTGACAAGGATGAGGGTGAGGCTGACATTACTAAAGGACCCTTAAGAAGCCTTGGGACCATTTTGAAGGAAGTTGGAAATTTGAAACAACAAATGCAGTTTATTGTTAAGGAAGTTGAGCAGGTAAGCAAATTGGCCAGAGGGGAGCGAACTTTAGGTCAACATATTGACAGACTTTCAGAGGTTAATGGAAATGCTGAAGAGGTTAAAAACCTTATGAAAAAGATTCCACAGATTGAAGCCAAAAACAAGGTGCTGGAAAAGGCTAATAGTGATAATCTGAAGAAGGTGACAAGCTTGGAGGCCAAGGTGAATAATATGGAAAAGATGATAAAGAAAATGATTGATAATAATAGTAATGCTTTAAAGACTATGGCAGATAATGTGAGCAAGATAAAGGATAGGATTCCCCTACTGTTGCTGAGAACCAGGGACCTAGCAAACGCACTCGGGCTCATTCTAAGAAGAATGAGGAGAAGAGCAAGATGGAAGAGGTGAAGGCCACTGCGGAGAATATGCACATCTTGGCAGACCAGGCTGCTGACATGCTGAAGATTATGTAGCTGTTCGAGTGCTGGTTTTTTGCTGTTTCTTTGCTGTCTTTACAGCTCTGTTTCTAGTTGGCCTCCTGTTTTCCTGTTTTTCTTTGCTCTTTCTGGAGGCCTGTCATTCAGTGAACTATGCTTTTAGATTTAGATGTTAGCTTTTATGCTTTTTTCTCTAGACTTTTGTGTACTTTGTAAAAGGTTTTGGGTCCTTTAAAACCTATTTTTACTTAATCAAAACAGATGTTTTTGTTGTAGGTTTTAAAATATATTGAATCGAAAAGCTTCACTTGCTAATTTCAAGAGAGCCTTTCCTTATCCATTATTATGTTTTGTGTTGTTGAGAAAGTGACAAAATAAAAAACCCACATGTCAGATATCTTTCTTAAATCATTTCATTATTTTTGAGCCTTCACATTCATATCATCATGTTATCCCTATCCTTCAAGGAAAATTAAATAAAAAATTAATAATTTCTAAATCGTACATTGAGTTCTATTTCTGAGCACTTGCACAAAAATATGGATGACAATAGTTTGATTCTATAGTCCTAAAATATGCTCTTAAACTTCAACAAAAATACTTTCAATACTATTGACAGTTCTTTAGTTGAGCAAGTGATACTCCTGCTATGTATATCCTCTAGATATTTTAAAACATGCCATGTTGTGCACTATTAGAAAACATATATTTTATCTCCACTATGCCTTGTGTCTAGATTACTAGTATCTTTTATATTATTAGACATTGCAATCCCACTGGCTTGTTTTAGTCACTGAATGATATAAATCTGATTTTGATTTCAGATAATAGTTCACCTAATGTAAGCAGCCATTATGCTTTTGATGAAGGGCCAAACCACCCTACCAATTCATAACCAAGAATGCAAGATCTGATATCAAATCACAACTCTTTATTCATAAAATAACTGTTAAATGCAATGTGTCGGGCTGTAAGGCCTTCCCAGTTACGGCCAAATACAATAGCAATTACAATAACAGTTCTTCAAGATCCCTCAAAATCCAATCTAAACGCTAGCTAGTCCAGAATCCAGATCCACACTCTGGTAGAAACCTCCAAGATCTCAACTTGTGCTCGCAAGCCACAAAGCAACCTCCTTGTTTCTAAACCGCAGCCACTAGCTCTTCTCACAAACTCTATCCAAGATCCAAGTGTAAACTGCCTCCCATTCGGCGCTCTGTCCACACATTCACAACTCCACCACAATCCTGCTGTAAATTGCCTCACATTCGGCACTCTGTCCATAGACTCAGGGAAACTCGCTCCTCTTCTTCCTCCTCTTCAAGCTTCTACTAAGAAGAGATCACACCTTGAAGCCTTCACTCCTTCTAGCTTTCACACCTTGAAGCTTCCAAAGCTTTACCTTCCCAAGCTTGATTAGAAATGCTCATATGCCTTGCTTAAATAGACACTTATCACCCAATGTATGATTTATCCACAACCTTCTAGAATTCCACCTACACAATATCCACAACCTTCTAGGATTCCACCTATACAATATCCACAACCTTCTAGAATTCCACTTACACACCTCGATAAATGGAATGACAACCATTTTTATTTTTTCTATTTACGCCACCTATGCACCTTGAAAATAGAAATTCCCTTTTTTTTCTTTTCTCCTTTTTCCCTTATTTTATTTTTCCTTCTATTTTCGTCACTTTCTCTCCCCTCCAATTTTTAATTTTTAATTTTTAATTTTTTTTTAAATAAATTTTTTCATGCAAGATGCTCTTGCATCAGACTCGCCAGGTAGATAGAAAAATGTGTCCCACACTTTGACGCCAAAAGAAAGATCTACAACCATCTTCATCTTCACCAAAGGTTTCCACCTCAATAGAGACAAGAAAACCAACATGCAAATCTTCCACACCTGCATCCATATGTCAAACACCAAAATCTCAATTATCCAATCATCATGCTCACTCCCAGGAACAAATTGAACATAATACTTCATCAACAAACCCTCATCCATATCAGCAACTAGTGAATCCACACCAGCAACAACAAAATCCATATCAGCAGCAACATATGCCAAACTCACAACGCCAGCAGTCTCATTGCTCACAACAAGATGCTCTGCAACATACAAGTTGCCACCAACAACAACTGGATCATCCATGACCGAGTGCTCTGCAATCTCCATGTCAGACTCAACCAATTGGTCATGAAAACCAATCTCCATCCCAACATCAACAAGGTTAGGAACATCTTCAGCAACAACCTCCAGCTGCTCTGCAGGTTCTATATCAGGCTCCATAATCTGATCAACAAAACCACCTTCTTCCACCTCAACCTTGCGATGCCATCGTCTCTCTTGAACAAGTCTCTTAACCGGCCAAACAACTCTCTTCCAGATCAGTAGACTCCAGCTCCACAAACGTTCACGGAATTCCTTCCTCACCCCATCCCTAACTCGATCAGCCAAGCTAGCTTCAAGCCAAGCAGTCATCTCAGAAAACCTCCTCTCGACTATATCATGGAGTTTTGCAATCATCCCAGGGTCCAATCCTCTTGGAGCCATCTCCCAAGATCTTCGTAAACCCTCTGCAACAAACCTTCCCACACTCCTTGTGACAACCTTGAATTGTTTGCAAGTCAAATTGCAACCTGCCACCTCGTGTGACCAATCAGGAACCACATCACAAGTCTAGGACCACGGACCTATAATCCACAAGCTCTCTACAATTATGCCTCAACAAGTTCAGTCTTCCATCTCTGCAACCATAGATCCATCTGCAAGCCCTCTACAATTGCAAGTCAGAACCACAATCTGCCACCTCGCAACCAAGAGATCTAAGACTCCAGAAAAAAAATCCACCAATAGATCAAGACCAACTCAGATCTACTTCTCTAACCCAAATCCTAGTGCAAACTGCCTCAGCTTCGGCGATCTGTCTACACACTCAGGAACAACCTTCGCTCTAATAAACTTCGCCCAACCAAGGTCCTGCTACAAACTACCTCACACTTCGGCAATCTGCTTGTACACTCAGGAACTCCCACTCTGATACCACTTGATGAAGGGCCACACCACCCTACCAACTCATAACCAAGAATGCAAGATCTAATATCAAATCACAACTCTTTATTCATAAAATAACTGTTAAATGCAATGTGTCGGGCTGTAAGGCCTTCCCAGTTACGGCCAAATACAATAGCAATTACAATAACAGTTCTTCAAGATCCCTCAAAATCCAATCCAAACACTAGCTAGTCCAGATCCACACTCTGTAGAAACCTCTAAGATCTCAACTTGTGCTCACAAGCCACCAAGCAACCTCCTTGTTTCTAAATCGTAACCACTAGCTCTTCTCACAAACTCTATCCAAGATCCAAGTGTAAACTGCCTCTATCCACACATTCACAACTCCACCACAATCTTGCTGTAAACTACCTCACATTCGGTGCTCTGTCCACAGACTGAAGGAAAACTCGCTCCTCTTCTTCCTCCTTCTCTTCAAGCTTCTACTAAGAAGAGATCACACCTTGAAGCCTTCACTCCTTCCAGCGTTCACACCTTGAAGCTTCCAAAGCTTTACCTTCCCAAGCTTGATTAGAAATGCTCATATGCCTTGCTTAAATAGGCACTTACCACCCAATGCATGATTTATCCACAACCTTCTAGAATTCCACCTACACAATATCCACAACCTTCTAGGATTCACCTACACAATATCCACAACCTTCTAGAATTCCACCTACACACCTCAATAAATGGAATGACAACCATTTTTATTTCTTCTATTTACGCCACCTATGCACCTCGAAAATAGAAATTCCCTTTTTTTTTCTTTTCTCCTTTTTCCCTTATTTTATTTTTTTAATTATTTTTCCTTCTATTTTCGTCACTTTCTCTCTCCTCCAATTTTTTATTTTTTATTTTTTATTTTTATTTTTTTATAATTTTTTCCATGCAAGATGCTCCTGCATCAGCTTTGATCAAAGATATGGACAAGATTTCATCATACATTAAGGTCAATAAATGCCAATCACAAGATATTATAATAGACTTGTTGATTTTTTTAGCTAGGTCCAATCCCTTCTTGGAACGCCCTGGAGCAACGATGTGCTAATTGGCCTTTGGCCTTTGGCCTTAGCATAAAAGATTATTGATTAATAATAATATAATAATTTATTTGATAATATATTATTGGGAGATGTAATTATATTATGAGATAATATTAATCATATCATTTTATTTTTTATTTTCAGAAAATAATCATATCATTAATAATACAGTTATATTATTTTATGATAATATAATTATAATTATTATATGATATAATTATGATTATTATATTGTATCATTATTATATTATATTGAGGGCCCAAACTATGGAAGGGCAGCGTACGTTCGTGAATTCCATTTGTTTGGTATAAAGGAAGATTATCTTCCTCTCTTGGATACTCAAAAGAATATATAATCTGCTTTATTAAGCGATTGTTGTGCTTGAGGGTGATGATAAGAGTTTATCATCTATGGTTGGGAAGGCAACAGATCTGATGCTTTGACTGTGGTTAACAAGCACTACCATAAACCTCAACACGGTATCAGAACTCTCATTGATAAAATGTATAATTTCTTGCTACAAATTACAAGGCTCTGGTTGCCCTCGAACAGGCTAATAAAACATCACACAACGCTTTTTGAACCTTATCAACATTGAGCAATGAAAACAAGGAACAGTATCGGGAACTCAAGCTTGTTAAAGAGATATTCTCAACTAATTGTGCTTACCATTTAAATGCCTAATAGGCCAGTTGGTAGTCGAGTTGTTATAACTCATGCATTTATTACATAAAATGGCACCCATTGATTTGGAAGAAGTCATCAAGCATCTCCTTGCATCAGATCTCTACAAAGAAGTCACAACTTATTGAAAGTCCCTGGCATATAGTTTGAAGTTGTGATACAAATATGATAGGACCATCTAAATTTATAGAGTTTGGAATATAAGTTCGGAATGAGTATCCCAATCAAAAATCTTGGCAAGTGTTGGATCCACCGTCGAGGTATGCAATTCAAACCCAACTCTCTGATTTTATTTCAAGACCAAACATAAAGGCAAAAGAGACTTCCAAGTAATTGCAAGAAGTGCTTCAAATTGTTAAGAGAATTGACAAGAATATGGAAGCGTCTAGGAAGGCCAAGTTTCAGCATTTCAAATCAGCTCTATAACTAAAGATTTAATACTGTCAAACTATATTGACTGTGAAATGTTATAAGGATACACCTATCTTATCGAAATTGGAGTAAACGTAAAAGATTGTTGAAGTTTTGTGCTAGCTTTGGAACCTCATCAGAACCAGAAATGATCAGTGGAATTGTCTATGCTCACTCATCGATGTGTTCCAAAGACTAAGAGCAGATTTAACCAAACATGATGAAAAATATCGATTTCTAAATCTATGCAGTGTTAGAGGATCAGACCCTTATCTGAACTCTCAAACCAAAGTATATGAGTTTGACATTTTCATTTTCATACGACACCCCCAACTAGTGCCTTCTTTGGATAACATCAAATGGCTCATAGAGGATTTGCATAAATGAACAGATGAGACTAACTTAAGGAATGTTATGCTGGATGGAGCTTGATAAAGAAATGGAAGTTCAAGAGCATTCACTTACTTTCTGGGAAATTTATTATGTTTTCCATATGGAGAGGAATTTTCTGATAATGTGACATTTATTCCATCTATTAATGGATCCAAAGCAATATGTCAAATATGCCAAATAGAACTCATCAAAGGAACAGTCAATAATTCTTCTCTTGGGCATGTTCATCCCAATATCAACAAGCATCAATAAGTTGCCCAGAAAGATTTTTGTCTTCTGAAAATTATGTGTTCACTCTCCTAAAGAAGACAGACAGATTTGTCACGGCCAATATACCACTCTCTTCCTAGTTGTTGTAAGAAGTATTTGGCAAGTACAATGGAACATATTTTATTGTGGACATTATTTGAAAGGAGTATCCATAGTTCGGAGAATCAAATAGTTATCTAATCAATTCTTCCTATTAGTTGGGTTTTGCCTTGGTCATCACCGTTGTTTATAGCGCATTAATGCTTCATGGTGGATATGTGAGCTATTGTTGTGAATAAGAGTGGACCAGCTTCATAAGGAGTGATGAATCTGATCGCCATTTCTTGGGGTTATGGGCTTCCATTGCTTAAGAGGAGCCACATTGAGAGTCATTTTAACACCATAACAGTGTTTACAGAGAATTCTGAAGAAGAAGAATATACTTATGATGGCTAGACAACCGACGGTATTCAGAGATAATACAAGAGAGGAACTAAAAGGAGTGAAACTTTCATTATAGTAATTTCACACAACAGTATAAGGTGTTGGCGGCAATATGTGTTGATTTAATTATAAATTCTTGCCAATATGGATAATCATGTGTTTGTCAGGTTGCATTAGAATTAAAATATACTTTTGAGTAACTACACAGGAGTAACAGCATCAGAATATTCTTCTAACAGAATCGCTGAAGGTATATTGCTACGCAATCCTGGTACTGTATGTTGTGGAAATTTGATTGCAGTAGATAGTGTGCTCTACCACTGTTTGGTTGGGCAATGGGTTGGATAAAGAAGGGTCACTAAATGCAGTGATGAGGAACACACCCTTGTCATTGGCAAAACATCAGGCCCTGTTTTCTCTTTTAGTGAAAATAAAGAGCATATATAACAAATTTAGGTATTGTGGGGACAATAAGGCTACCAGAAGATGGGACAATGAATGGAGATTTTGTCATGATGGGACCTGATGTCTTCATCATAGCTAAATCTTTTGGAATTTAGGGTGTAAAACCTGCTATTGCTGTTGGAAGGCACTGTGACCTTCCTATGCTACCAACCAGCTTCATGCTGCAGTTGTGGAGCTATATTATGCTAAGAGTGCTGAGATTAGGTACTCTACTGTGCAGAATTGTTATGTCAAAGATGAGCATGGGAATAGTGGAATTTACAAATTTGTAACTAAGAGGGGTTTATGTGATGGAAACAGGTCCAAGATATCTTGGACCCAAGGAAAGATAGGGTTTGAAATCACTTGGAAGTATCCCAATGCGACTTTTGAAAGGAGACAAATAGTATTTGAGAGTTTTATTATGTGAGCAGGGAATGCTTCTGTGACAAAGCGAGCAGGTAGTGGATCTGCTTTAGTGACAATTCATCGCATGAAACCTCGGACCAGGTCAGAAGATTGTTATAAGACTTAGAGGGAGTCTGACAATCCATCAGAAACAACCTTGAACAAGGATTGGAAGGTTCATATCTGTTTCAGAGAGCCACATCACCATGGAGATTTTGTTAATGAGTTCTTCTCCGCAAGGGAGAAGTTCGAAGTGTAATCCCTTGTCAATGATTTCTTCTCTATGAGAGAAAAATTAAAGATGCAATCCCTTGTTAACAAGTTCTTCTTGAAGAGAGAGAAGTTAGAGGTAAAATCCCTTGTTAATAAGATCTTCTCCATAAGGGAGAAGTTCGAGGTGCAATCCCTTGTTAATGAGTTCTTTGTGAGGCAGAAGTTCAAGGTGCAATCCCTTGTTAATGAATTCTTCTCCGTGTGGGAGAAGTTTGAGATGCAATCCCCTGTAGCATTCTTCTCTGTGAGAGAAGTTTTGAGGTATCAGCCCTTGTAGCATTCTTCTCTATGAGAGAAGTTTGAGGTTTCGGCCCTTGTAGCAATCTTCTCTATGAGAGAAGTTTGAGGTATCAGTCCTTGTAGCATTGTTCTCTGTTAGACAATTTTGGGGTACTGACCCTTGTAGCATCCTTCTCTGTGAGAAAAGTTTGAGGTAGTAGACTCCACCCTATGGTAGTAGCCATGCTAGACGCATCCTTTGGGAGCAGCCATGATGGCTGTCACCACCTGACTTGGTTGTTCAAAAGGGAATCCTCCCTCACTATGAGGGAGTGTTGATTTTTTGTAGCTAGGTCAGATCCCTTCTTGGGCCAAACTAGTGGTATGATGTGCTAATTGGCCTTCGGCCTTAGCATAAAAGATTATTGATTAATAAATATATAATAATTATATTGATAATATATTATTGTGAGATGTAATTATATTATGAGATAATATAATCATATCATTAATAATATAGTTATATAATTTTGTGATAATATAATTATACTAATTATATTATATAATTATTATTATTATATTATACAATTATTATATTATAATATATTGAGGGCCCAAACTTTGGAAGGGTGGCGTCCCTTCGTGAATTCCATTTGTTTGGTATAAAAGAAGATTATCTTCCTCTCTCAAATACACAGAAAAGAATATGCAATCTGCTTTATTAAACAGCTATTGTCCTCAGGGATGATAATAAGTGTTTATCATGTATGGTTGGGAAGGCAACAGGTCTGATGATTTGCCTATGATTAACGAGGACTACCATAGAATTCAACAAGGTCAACAAGTAGCTCTATGTCAGTCCAATATAAAAAGTGAAAAGAGAGGTCAAATGGAGAATCAGTCTAGAAAAAAGAGCCTCAGGTAGTAAATATCAAACCTGTTAATATGCTATTAGATGTCTCACATTTAATATATTGGTCTTCTAATAACATGCCTAACATTTCCTCGTTTTTTAATTTAATGTAATTCTAGATCTTCCTTCCCTCTTGTTGAGTGTAAACAGAAGATCATGAATTGAACTAGATAACAATATTAGCGCAGAAAATAATGACCACAATATACAAGAACTTAAATGAGAACAATAGAATTCCAAGCATTTGAGAATGTAAAATATATTAGCAAATTTCCCATTGTAGAACCACTATTAAAATTGATTTTAAATCAAACATAGGAACATACCCTTTTCCTCCATCTTTTCAAAAACAGCAAGAGCACTACTTGTATTGACAGTGCCCAACATCTCATTTACTTTCTGTGCAGTCCTGAATCAAACAGAATGAAAAGTCTCACAATTAATTGAGCCTGGTAACACAATCCTTTAACAGGACATCGGTTTACATCAAACAAGTACTCAACTCTAAATGCTAAATTCAAAAAGGTAAGTGTCTACAAACTTTGCAGACTGTGCTCGTGCTTTCAATGTATCTTTCTTCGACTTGGCCTCTTGTATTTTGCTCTCCAATAGCTAGCAGCATAGAGATCATTATTTTGAGCAACTTCAGGAAAAACGATTGAAGATTATGTGGCACCATAGCCCATATAGCTCAGTAGAGTGAAGTAAATGAAAAATTCATGAGCTAAGCATAAATTTTTCAAACATAAAAACAAAGTCATATTTCAAAACAACTTGATATTTTGAACTTTAAAAACACAAAAAAAAATCACCTAAAAAAAATTGGTCTGTTAATTACATTCTCTAGTCAGGCTTAAATTTTATTAAAAGCTTATAGTTGAGTGAAGATTAAATAGAGAATCAATCTGAAACTCATATTGAAAACCAAATAAAATATAACAAGAACAAGTAATTTGTCAACTAATCCCACTAGCCTAAGCTGGTGAATTTTACCCTCTCATGCTTCTGTCATTTCTCTACATAATTTGGTATCATGACCAAGGAATATAATTTACAAGTATGTATGTATTTATGAAAAACTAGACCGGCTAAGAAATATTGCTCAATATCTATCGTTCCCAAAAAATATGAAAGTGGAAGTTCATTCCCTCTGTCATTCTGATTTAGTAAAAATTACCAGAAATGCCATATTCATCTTTTAAAGTGAATTAAAGATAGTTGACACAGTAGATATGTCTTATTTTTCATCTCCAAACACAGGTTCAGTCAGATCTCAAATAAAAGATTTGCCCAAATAGGCACAGATCTTTAGTTTAAAAGAATTCAAGGAAGGCCAGTGAAGCTGCAAAACCTCAAAACATTATAAGCAACTTTGGGAAGAAAAAATAGCCTCTCATCAGGTTCAATCTCTCTACCTTCCAAACCATGCAGGATATTGATTTTGTTTTTAAAAAAAAAGATAAACTGTTCTTCACATTAGCTTGCTTGCACTGTATCATTGTCTGCAGTTCTCAATCATCCTGCATCAAAAAACTACTATCCAACATTTCAGATCTTACTAGTGGGCCCATCATCAAGGAATAGTTTCAGGTCAATGCTTAATCCAAAGCAAAAGAATCTCCCAGAAATCACTAAAATTTTCTCTAAGCTCAACTGAACTTTCACTGAATGTGTAAATTAAACACTTCATGTTTTTTCTTGAGCTTGCAAGCATCATTCGTACTAATATTTCCAGATTGATTTTGAATGTCAATATCTATCATTCCCAAAAAATATGAAAGTGGATGTTCATTCCCTCTGTAATTCTGATTTAGTAAAAATTACCAGAAATGCCATGTTCATCTTTTAAAGTGAATTAAAGATAGTTGACACAGTAGATATGCCTTATTTTTCATCTCCAAACACAGGTTCAGTCAGATCTCAAATAAAAGATTTGCCCAAATGGGCACAGATCTTTAGTTTAAAAGAATTCAAGGAAGGCCAGTGAAGCTGCAAAACCTCAAAACATTATAAGCAACTTTGGGAAGAAAAATAGCCTCTCATCAGGTTTGATCTCTCTACCTTCCAAACCATGCAGGATATTGATTTAGTTTTTAAAAAAAAGATAAACTGTTATATACATTAGCTTACTTGCACTGTATCATTGTTTGCAGTTCTCAATCATCCTGCATCAAAAAACTACCATCCAACATTCAGGTCTTACTAGTGGGCCCATCATCAAGGAATAGTTTCAGGTCAATGCTTGATCCAAAGCAAAAGAATTCCCAGATATCACTAAAATTTTCTCTAAGCTCAACTGAATTTTCACTGAATGTGTAAATTAAACAGTTCATTTTTATTTTTTTTGAGCTTGCAACCATCATTCCTACTAATATTTCTAGATTGATTTGAATCTCAATTGCTTCCTATGTTCTTCTGTCTTTCCACTGACTCTTGATGGCCAAAATATTTCTATACCTAATGTGCATTGAGATATTATGTACTTTTCATGTTCAACTGATGTTGATTTTTTCACCCTACAATGTTAGATATCCTGTGACAACCCCTGGTCCGAATGTTTAATAATTATATATTAATTAAGAATTAAATCATTTATTATTATTAAGTAAATAATTGAATAAAATATAATTATCAAGTAATATATATAAAATCATTATATAAATATGTATTAATTATCATTCCTAATATCAATTAACAAATTAGTTATTATGTTTAATTAATAAATTAATAAACATGAACTATATCGACTACAGCAACATATAAGTATCATTCCATAATAAACAATATGAATGATTAAAACTGCAATGATTACACTCCAAAGCCATGTAGGCAACACCCCTTTCTACGTGTGCAAGATTATAAGTGATTCATAAATGGGCTGAGCACTCAAATAATCATCAGGGAAGCTTATTATTATAAACGGCAGATAATATGTGATGACTTGAGGGAAAGGTGCAACAGAGGGGACACATCCCCCAGCACTGCACCCCTTCACTCCACCAAATGCTTCCAAGGGCGTCAAAGGCAATCAATACAGTTGTATTTGAAACTGCAACCAGTCAGTGGTAAGATAGATAATCACTGCAGACTACATGTGAAGGAAGGAATAAGTAAGAGAAAAGCTATAAGTAGCTTCCAGCTGTAAGTCCTTGGCATTCACTGATAATAAATGCAGTACAGTGGCACAAATAAAGCTGATCATCAGGACAATACTAAAAAGAGGATTGCTCATCACTGTGTTCATTAGAACCATCAACTCATATAATGCCGTTCCTAAATAACAAGCAGGAATATTAGAATTATTATCAAGGAATAGTACACTTGAATAATACCAGAGCCTTTCTATATGGAACGATGTACATATATGATTATGATATTGGGAAATTACACACATATAAGTAAACTGTATTATATATATATATATATATATATATATATATATATATAGAGAGAGAGAGAGAGAGAGAGAGAGAGAGAGAGAGAGAGTTTAGTCTGTTATAGATAGGAATATATCGAGATATGACTTATATGGTTATATGTTATATGAATTTTTGTTCGTAATATAAAGGAATTAAATCTTTGTAGCCTATTCCTTAATCACTTATCATAACCCCTTAAGAGGATAGATTCCTGTCAATATGGCAGAGTAATCCTCACAAAATAGATAAATTCCAATATGGGTAAGGATGTGCATTTCCAATGCCTTGAGGGAAAATCCTGAGATGGGTATGAACATACAGTCCCAATGCCTCGAGGAAGCCTACTTGTAGATTGGTGTCAAGAGCCCTGTTAATGCAAACTAGCCAAAGGGCTCAAAGAGTATTAGAAACAAGGAGGAAACTAGTAACAAAGTCTAACCCAAATTCAAACAATACAATGGATGAACTAATCGGCAAGGAATGAGGTCATTCATGGAAATAACAACCAAGACACTAATGGAACAAAACAAAAGAGCCAAAGTCCTCATGGAAGCCTTGAAAAATATGAATGCTTCAATTCACGATCTTAGATCACATCTTAGTGGATGGGATGTTAATACAAATCATTCGGAAAATAATAGTACATCCACAGCAAGAATACAAAAACCATCCTTTCTACCAAGGACTACACTGAGGGAGGAAGAGGGGAAAAATCAGCTCCATAGCAGCACAGAAGAATTAGCAAAGGCTTACTCAAAATTAAATCTTGAAATAACTAATAAGGAATACATCTTTCAGGGACTATTGTGAAGCAAAGAGATAACAAGCTCCTAGGAGAGAAAGGGAACAACCTAATAAGGATTTGAAACACAAGGTAAGTAAGGTCACTATTCCAAACTTTGACGGATCTGGCAAAATCACACCCCACGAATGGTTCCGAAAATAAATGCATACTCGAAATAAAGCTTGAAACAAAGGAGTGTATCTTTCAGAGACTATTGTGAAGCAAAGAGATAAGAAGCTCCTAGGAGAGAAGGGGAACAGCCTAATAAGAACTTGAAACACAAGGCAAGTAAGGTCACTGTTCCAAACTTTGACGAATCTGGCAAAATCACAGCCCACAGATCGTTACAAAATTAAACACGTTCTTAAACCTCAATCCCATTACAGAAGAAAATGCAATACAATTTTCCATCCTACATTTGGAAGATGCAGCCCATGATTGGTGGCAACATGATGTCCATACCCAAGGATACAAAAAACATGACCTCTTATGAAGAATTCTCACAGAAACTGATTTAATAGTTTGACCGTAAACATCCCCAAAAGGATTTCAAAGACTTAACTCAGCAAAAACAAACAGGGACAATGGATGAAGACATCTGTAGGTTCAGAAGAAATTCAACAGGAGTCACATAACTATCTATTTGTGCATGGGTTAAAGGAATCAATAAAGGCTATTGGCAGTTTCATTCAAACCAACTACCCTAGATGATGCTATTGAAATAGCCTTAAGTTTAGAAACATCATCTACCAATGTAAAAGACGTAAACGAACATACAAAAGCTTTTCATAAGTAAGATACGCACGACAAGGTTTTTATGTCGAAAGATGAACTTAAGAAAAAAATAATTTAAGCTAAAAATGCCAAGAACCTTTAGGGACAAGGGCACATTTTCCATAGAAGAGAAGCCAAGAGGGAAAAGTGGTGTTTTAGATATAGTCAATTGGGAACCAAAGCATCAATTTGGAAGAAAGGAGAGGGTCCACAAGATAGAAGCAACACTCGATAAAGAAATAGAAGGAAACCCAAGCAAGACAACAAGGTATGATGAAGCAACTCTTAAGAGCAGCCAATCAAAAGGAAAAGAAATAAGAGATAGATGGAATTTTATGGAGGAGCTGCGATGCTTTTGTATCTTAGAGCTCCAAAAGTCTCCACAATTAAATTGTAATGCGAGGAATCAATGAATGTATTCTAGTTAGTACGAAGAGCTATTTTAATGTATCCTATGTGTATGCTTCATGTCTTCACATACTCATGCATATATTTTATATTTTCAAGTGTATACTTTAATAATTTTATATAGTCTACCTAGAATGATAGAATAACTAGAGAAAGATGAATTGGAGGCACATTATCATGCAAACATAGTATTGCGCAAACTCAAAGATGATGTAATATTTTTCCCTAAAATAAGAGAAATATATTGTTTCATGAGGACAAGCAAATTAAAGAGGGGTGGACTGTAATAAGCTCTGGTCCGAATATTTAATAAATATATATTAATTAATAATAAAAATAAATACTTGAATAATATAATTATCAATTGATTTTGTATTATCATGATAAATATTAATTAATTATCAATCTCATTATCAATTAACATGAACTTAGTTGTTGCATTCACATCGACTGCAACAACGTATTAGCGAACAATAAATGGGTGTTAGTGAACAATAAAAGGGTTGAGCAAGCAAATAATCATTGAGGAAGTTTATTATTATTTATGGTGGATAATATGTGATGACTTGAGGGAAAGGTGTGACAAAGGAGACATGTCCTCCAACATTGCACCCCCTCACTCCACTAAGAAGATATAAGTTGCAATAGTGGAATGCTTCCAAAGACACTGAAGGGAGTTAATACAGTTTTATATTTATCAGCAAATATTCAGTCGTAAGATAGATAATCACTGCAAACTACATGCGAAGGAAAGAACAAATAAGATCAGATAAGATAATGATATTAATGTCCAACAAGAGACCAACAAAGGGTCTAAGGGATTAGAAGATACAATAGGGAAGAAAAACAACCTAGCAGGAGCACCAAATGGTGTCCAAGAAAGAGCAAACAAGAAAGCAAAGAAAGGGAAAAATACTAGACGAGAGAAGGACGAAGTATCCTTTCTCAGTACAAAGAAATCCAGCACCAAAGGATGAGGCCCAAGGCAACCAAAGGTCCAAGTCCATCTCTGACTAGCACTGTAAATAGGGTGTCATTGTCTGGCGAATCCACGATGAGGTCTAGCAGATCTAGTATGCCCGAAGACGGGTGTAGCAAGCTTTCGCTTCTTCGATCTTTGAGGTCTTGCAATTTCTTCTCAAGTTGATATCTCTTGTAGTATGGTTGATGTAGATGGGTTTGTCCCTCCCATTGTTTCTCATACTATTATTAATATTAGGCCTCTAGTGTCTTCCTCTAATGGAAGAAAGGGTGTTGCTGAGATTTTGGTTGGTGTTGTTAGTTCTCCACTTGTTACGTCTCAAAATGTGGTTGGTTGTGATAGGGCTCATGTTGGAGGATCTATTATAATTGTTGAGAAAAGCGATGGTATTATCTTTGTTGGCCTTATATATCTGAATGTTGATGATTTTGGCTCTTTAGCTTCTGCTAGCCACTTCTCTAGTTCTTTTGTAGGAGTTGTTGGTCTTTCCTTTCAAGGTACTAAAGTTCCAAAGCTAGGTTTTTTTGATTGGCAGGATGCACCTGCTAAGGTGGAAGAAGGTTGGATTACTATGAAAGAAACAAAATCCAAGACATATATGTCTTCTTTTGACATGACCCATCGTTCCTTTGATTGTTGGAATTAAGGTTTTGGTTGATGTTTTTGGGTTGTGGAAGTTAGGGTCAATGTTTGTGTTTGTCCTTTCTCAAGTTTTTGGTTAAATAACGGTCTCTTTAAGCAACTTTGGTCTTAGGTTGTGGGATCCTATTAGTAAAACCCTTTCCTTGGTCTTATATTGTTCCTTGTTGTGGGCATTCATTATATATCTTTCATGATATTTCTATATAGGGTTTGAGATCCCTTCAAAACCCATTTTGTTTTATTCAAAAATATTAATTGAATTACTCTATCTCTATTTGAATCTGAACCATAATTTAACCAGTCTTAACCCAACCCTAACATTCATGATAACCAAACTCTAATATGAACCCTAACCAACTCATAGTTACAATTACCATATCCTTAGACCTAACCTTAATCATAGTTCTTACAGTAACCATAATTCTAACCCTCACCCTAATAATATTGTTACCCCTAACTCTTATCCTAACAATGATATGAATTGTGACCCTAACAATGATCCCAACCCTAACCCTAAACTTAATCCTAACCCTATCCCTATCCCTAACCAAAATATATACCCTAACTCCAACCCTAATCCTAAAACTAACCAAACTTTACACCTACCTATAATCCTAATTGATAAATCTTAATCCTAACCTTATTCATAAATGTTAAACCCTAATTATAAATGTTTTTTATTAGGAGAAAAATAGGTTTTTAAACCCTAACATTCTCTTCAATTACAACAATAATGCAAGATACAATCCACATACTTTGTTGACAAGAAAGGTATCCTTAATTGTAACTGGTTGAGAATTTCACCCTTACATATTTTCTCACTCCATGAATCTTGTGCTATACGCATTTCTAGTCGTCTTTTATTTTTGTATTTCCTCCCTTTAATATTTTCTATGTATTTCCATTGTAATCCCTAATTAAGGCAACAATCTTAACCTTCGCCAAAATTATTTGTTTCAAAAGAGCCTTTTTGCCTTTTATAGATGACTCTGTTTGAGAGGCTTCCAGCTAGCATCCGTAGGGCTTTCAGAAGCATCCGAGAGCATCTGCGTGCCCACAACCGGAAAAGCTAAAAAAACTTTTTAAAACACTTAAGTTGCCCATTCAACACATGTTTTAATTGCACATTTTAGGTTTTTTTTGCTATGAAACTCGAAAATGACCCTAAAGGTAAATATTGAAGCATTCACAACTCCTTTTGGAACTTTCTTTGCACCTACAACCACTTCTCATTTGGTATCTAGTTTGCATTGTCATTGTGAAGCCAAGTTCAGCATTTTCGAAGAGGATCAATCGAAGAGGGAGAGATAGCTTTCTCAAAGGAGTTTAAATCATTTACGATAAGTGATCAATCGCATTCTTGAGTATTTTGATAAAAATTTAAGAGTTTTTTATTACTTTTTTCATGTTCGTGATTTTTTTCAAGATTTTTTTCTCAAAAAAAATTGAAAGATATGTAGAAGCAAGTTTGGGTATCTATTTTGGTAGTTTTTTCTCACTTCTTTCCACTTGTATGCATGATATTCATAGTTGTTAGGACCTAATTAAAATTTATTTATTTTCTTATAGAATAGGTTGCAAAAACCTAGGCAAGAATAGATACCGGTGGTAGTGCTAGTCAAAGTTTAGTGGAAGGCCAAGGAGGGGAAGGGACTGATAATTTCAAAATTAATATAGGTTCTCCTTTGTGGAGACATTCAACATAGATACCACGGGTTTCAAGAGGTGGCTCATGCTATTGGAAGTGCAATTATTGTCAAAGTAACAAAGGAAAACCTTTCAATAGCTCATATTCTCAAGTGAAGCTTCATATTATGGGCCTTGCTGGCCACTGTCCTTCTTTGTACCGAGAAAGGATGCTTAGTCCTTCTCTCGTCTAGTGTTTTTCCCTTTCTTTGCTTTCTTGTTCGCTCTTTCTCAGACACCGTTTCGTGCTCGTGCTAGGTTTTCTTTCCCCTTGTTGTATCTTCCAATCCCTTAGATCCTTTGTTGGTCTCTTGTTGGACATTAATATCATTATCTTATCTTATTTGTTCTTTCCTTCGCATGTAGTTTGAGATTATTTATTTCCAATACTTTTCATGAGGTAAGCAAGAGACTCCTGGTCAGCTTCCCGGTGGAAAAATGTCAAACTGCATCATTTTTCTATTGATAAAGATTCCAGCATTTATCCTCGGATCAATCCCTTGGCAGCTTCCACGACATTTCAAATGCCTATAATTTCTGATTTCCCCCCTTATATCACTGTTCCTGGGAATAATTTGGTTATCCTACACTATTCAAAACCTTTTAATAGGGTCCCTCTTTGGCTTTGGAGCTTGCACTAGCATCTGACAAATGGGTGATCTTTTCTGGGACTTTCTTTAGATGTGGGACACTTCATCCCCCTCTCCCTCTGCTAGGCTCAGTTAGGCAGCCTTTTGAGGCTGGACATCCTTTGCCTTGTTTTCAATCTGTAGTTGAAGTACCTTCCTCTCCTTTGGGAAAAAGTTAATCTGCCTAAGCTTTGTCCTTTCATTGTATGACTCTTGTCTGTGAATCCTCCTTATTTGCATTTTGAGTTTTCTAAGCCTGTGCCTTCTATGTTCAGTTCTCAGATGAGCTTGAGGACTTCATATTCTATCGGTTCTTCTTCTGATGGTGGAATCTACCAAAGAATGTAACATGCCTTGGAGAAGAATGGCATGGTCGAAGATGTTTAAACTATGGTTGCACGTAAGAAATCTTTATGTCAGAAAAAAGCATCCTCTCGGATGTTCCTGCGAACTTGTAAGAAAAACTAGAAGGCCACAAAATAGCATGCCAGCTGATTGTAATTGTTCAAAAATTCAAATTGTTATTTGCAATGCTTTATGTCTCTTTGTAATGTCAAATTCCTAAGGAATTGGACCCAAATAGAACCCATGTCTTATCAAGCAAAAAGGTTTCCATGACTCAAATGTCAAAAGTTGAAACATATCAACTAACTAATTAGTAATTACTATGTCCAACTCTCAAATCTGACTATATCTTTCTAACAATATTCCTTGCATGATCAAATAAACTATAACATGTGACCATATGCTTTAGTATAAACATGTTCTCTACCACAGTTTCTTTATATAGACTTTAATATAGAATAAAATGTTTCTATTTTCAATGCAAAAATTACACTGGGATGTATAATGAACAATTGGCAACAAATGTTATTTTAGAATAATCGGAGTACAAGGATTCTCAAAAATGACTGCAACTACAACTTATGGAGCCCTTGATATAGATCTGCCACTGTTATATTGAAAACAAATAGAAGCATGCATAGGAAAGAAAAATACTGAATAGGCACAACTTTATAAACACTAACATAGCAGCAGAAAAATTCTCAGTTTTAATACTATCTAAATGAAAATAAATTAGGAGTACCTAGTGTAATTTGTGTTACTTGTAGAAGAGGTCTAATTTCCAAAGCAAGCTTAACCTGAGATTTTTGAGAAACGAACTTACCCTTGTACTTGATATAAGCTTTTCAACAACACCCTTTTGTTGGTCAAGTTGACTCTTCAAGGCATTTGAATTGTCCTGCATTTCATTCACTAATAAGAAACAGAATTTGTGTATTTAGAACATCAATAATGTGTTTGCATGTTTACAACATATTGCTGGTCATAATTTACTACATAATTTGCAGAATACAGTTGTTTAGATTTGGGCAATCTCCGACAAGGTATAAACTATATTCTGATCAGAACTTTTTCAGTGTGAATGCCTTCCCATTTCTTAGTCCTCCAGTGAGCAAAAGATAGACCCCTTTCTGAATAGTTAGCAGCTGTACCTAAAAGCAGATTCTGATGACTGCTAAATTGCTAAAGCAAGACATGACAATGCCAAGTTCCACTGGATGAAAACAACTCTTAACATAGATATACAAGAATTAATAAAATATATCAGCAGCAACAGATCTAAATCGAAACACATAATATGCATCCATTTGAAAACATGCTTGACTGAAATATTTGGCTTAAACATGCCAGGAATGGTCTCTTTGCATCAATCATACAATCCAACGTGAAAATGGTTCAAAATTTCAAATAGATTTCCAAAAGCCTTTTTCTAGATAATAAAAAAATTATTTGCTTATCAATACAGTTGTGACTTTGACCTGCTAAATTGTATTTCCTGAATTATTAAATATTCTATTTCACAGCCCTGGCATTTATCCTCAGACTCCACTATCAAGATTCAAAACATATTCTCAAGAATATGGAAGCAGAGTCAAAATGATAGCAAGGACTTTGGGACAAAGAAGTTAGTGGAATAGTATTTAGACATAGTCAAAATTTGTCACAAGGTTTCAATTCATGTTCAGCAACAATAAATTTGGATGAAGTTCAGCAAGGAGGAAAAAATCAGAAAAGAAAATCATGATCAATTTCACCTCATATAAATTTGATTTAAAAATAGTTATGTATAATAAATCTATAAAAATAAAATAGTTATCCGATGGGCTATATTCTGGGTTGTGTTTTGGCTGGAATAACGCTGGAAACAAGTTGCCCTTAAACGATTTTAAGGTAGTTATTGGCTGTTATAGTGAACAATATGAATTGATTATCTACTACATTAAATATTACAGGAGTAAATGAAGATCAATTTTGTTGATATGTATACTGTGATCTGTGTCAGGTAAATGCAACCAATCTTGGTAAATACTGGAGTTTTTTTGCTTTTGGCTTTTTCAATTACTCTATATGCTGACCTCATGTTGTATGAGAAATGGACAGGTTCAGTAACATAACTATTAGATCTGAATTCAAAAGATTCTGTTAATTAGTCCTTCTATTCCAGCAATGAAGAAATTACGAAACAGTATTAATTTAGCATTTCTAATTTTGTACTTAAAAGAAATTAAGCTTGAAAATCTCCTAAACATTTGCAAGAAATTTCCATGCAACGAGAAAGCCAATTAGCAAGAATCTAAGGGAGCATTACGAACAAATGGTATACCTGATATATTTTAGTTAGTCAAATATTCTTTCATGTAGCTCTTGACTTTGACCAACTTTAAATACCTTTGAGAAGCGGTCTCAAATCATTAAGCAACAGCCGGACAGCCTTACAGTATCATTTTCATTTCTCAAAAGGCTGAGACATTTTCTCTTACTAGTGTTTTTTAGATGATTAAGACTGCTTTAAGCACTAAGTTTCAGCAAAAATTGTAAAAGTAACTGGTTGCTCCTTAGAAGAAACTGCAATCTGTTGGTAGTAAACCATTGGGTATATCATGGGCAGCATTTATTCCTTGTGAGTTCACAGGAGGATATGTTTCTCCCTTTTGGTGTGTTGTGTATTGTCTATTTTTGTGCATTTGAGCATGCCAGAATAAGCATGTTAGATGCAAGTGACATAACAACCCAAAGTTAATGAAACCAATTTTCCCCAGCTATTGCATCAATTTATTCGCAATCAACAAAAATATTTGTTGGCAGTTAATTATTGCCTTTCAGGTCGAAAGCAAGGAATGTGTCTACTACCTCAAACTTGCTTTTAAATACCACAAGCTGGGCATGTGTCATATAGAGGAAGCCATCAATGTAGGGATGCACAAGCAAGAAAATAAAAGAACCACATACCACTATGTTGCCGAACAAGTCTTAATTAATCAGTTGATGCTTGTCTTTTTAACGGCTTCCACCATCCCATGTGAGCATGCCTATTTATAATATCACATACTTTAAACATAATATACACCATACAACATATTGAGATTTGTATAATGGTTTGGTTGTTTCCAGTATTAAACAGATGAAAGTCACTCTCCAATTCTGAATGCCTTTACCATTTACGTGATCCATTTCACTGCAGCCTTTTCAGACTACATGCAACACAAGCTAAGAAAGGTACATTGTGATTTTTGCTTGTGATTGGTCTTACTTAGTCTTACTTAGCAAGCATAAACCCTTGTAGATATATTTGGTCCACCAAGGTTGTGGGATTGGTGATAAAGCCAAGAAACAGACAAGAACAGACAGAAAAAAGAGACATGGGCAGATAATATGTCTTCTGCAAAATGAGCTACTACTTTTATACTTTCTACCCAAATATTTCAAGGATCCCCACCTCAAAAGGAGTTCCATGTGATTCAACTTCAGAGCCTTCTTTAACAACATTATTCTGTCAAATAGGATAACATTGATGATCTTGGAGGATTTGGCAATTGATCAATATGCATCATCCCAAGGGCCCAAACCATGCACATTGTATACCATTGACTTTTGTCATGGTCTCATTTCTTGCCACTCGGGATTGAAATTGTGGAGGCTAACTTCTGATATCTTGTAATGTCCCCTTTCTGGGATGGTATGGTTTATTACGATAATAGACAATTTCTATTATCTTTGTTTAGTATCTAATGGTTATCTATTGTAATCTTCTTTAAATATTAGAATGTTTCTATAAATATTAGAATATTTTTAATATTTAGTTTTCTGTTTCTAGAATAGAATGTTTCTATTCTTTACAATTGTTTCTTAAGGAAACATTGTTCAGTCTCTTGTATAAATTGATCTCTTGGTCTCTGTTAATAGCAAGCAAATATTTTCCAATTACTTCATAATATGGTATCAAAGCTAATACTCTAAATTTTTTCGAAAATAATTATAATTTCTTAGTTGAAATTATCTGCCTTTCATTTTCAAAATTATTTACATGCATATTTGGTTCCAACTCTCTCTATAATCCGACGGGTTTCTGTTTTGAGAGATCTAAATTCGCCGACTTCTGTTTCTTGAAGGGTTTTTCTGAGAGCTCAACTGGGTTGTGTTAGATTTTTCTGGGTGTTTCGATTTTTATGCCTCGATTTTTTAGTGAGCCGATCTAGAAACCGACAACATATTATTTCTAGGTTTTTCAAGCTCTCTTCTCGGTCACCTTTCAAATTTTATGGGTCTACTTTTTTAAGGTTGCATGTTTGTTGCATGTACTTGCATGTTGTTTGCATGTGCTACTTTACCATGCAAAGTCTCATGTTTTGCCTCCCTTACAAATTCTGGTGGGTTTTCATAATTGTATTCCTCAAAAAAAATATTTTAATGGGTTTTAATATATTTTTCCCTAAAAAAAAAATTATGCGTTTCTATAAATTTTCCTTAAAATTTTTGATTCTGTAATTCACAAAGTTGTGTGGGTTTCCTTTGTGGGTTTGTAATTTTTTCCTACAAAATTATGTGTTGGGTTTTAACGTTTTTCTTATAAAAAACGAAGCTTTGTAATGTTGGGTTTTGATTGATTTTTCATCACAAAAATCATGTTGGGTTTTGATTGATTTTTCGCCTCAAAAATCATGTTGGGTTTTGATTGTTTTTTCACCTCAAAAATCATGTTGGGTTTTGATTGTTTTTTCACCTCAAAAATCATGGACTTTGATTGATTTTTAATCACAAAAATCATGTTGGGGTTGTGATTGATTTTTCACCTCAAAAATCATGGCTTTTTGCAGT
Source organism: Cupressus sempervirens (assembly GCA_028749045.1). Classification (NCBI taxonomy): domain Eukaryota; kingdom Viridiplantae; phylum Streptophyta; class Pinopsida; order Cupressales; family Cupressaceae; genus Cupressus; species Cupressus sempervirens. The sequence goes on along the minus strand of CM053789.1, from coordinate 653,269,018 downwards.
TTGTTTTGGAGCATTATGCTCATCTGCAAAGTTTTGGAGCATTATCCAAAGTACCATCAGCGGTCTTCTCAAGAGACATCCTTTGCTCTAGATTTAAAAGGCTCTCGGCAGAAAAACATTCAATGCAACTATTGCCAAAAGTTTGGGCACATGAAGGTTGAATGTCGGAAGTGCTTAGCTGCCCTATCTAAGCAATTTGGTTTGCTGCCCACAGCGAATAGTGCGGAGCCCCTTGAGCAGACAAAAACTGCCTTTGACGATTTTTGACAACTTCGTGCTTTGGATAGATTAACCATTAAGGGAAGGTATAATGATAATAGATAGTTTCTATTATCTTTGTTTAGTATCTAATAGTTATCTATTGTAATCTTTTGTAAATATTAGAATATTTTTGTAAATATTAGAATATTTCTAATATTTAGTTTTTTGTTTCTAGAATAGAATGTTTCTATTCTTTACGATTGTTTCTTAAAGAAACATCATTCAATTTCTTGTATAAATTGATCTCTTGGTCTTTATTAATAACAAGCAAATATTTTCCAATTACATTGTAATATGGTTTATGATTGGATTAGTCTTTTATTGGCCCTTGTAGGCTAACACTAATGGTTAGAGGGTCCTAGTTGGCAATGCAAGAGGCTTATTCCAATTTAAGAGATCAAAAATGTTGAAGGATTGCTCTTTGTTGGTTCAGTTTGGCACACTTACTATTTATAATAAGTTACTATTTTCGGAAAAGTCCAGATTACTAATTAGTGAAGCATCTCCTTGGCACCATAAGCTTGATCAGGAATTCTGGGACTAACTATTTGTAGTAATTCATATTTGCAAAGTTACTACTTTTGGCAGGGCATGTGGATACAAGGTATATGTAGCAGTCTTCCTATTTTTCAGTTGACTTAGTGAAATAATGATATTGGTGCAAGTTATGTTATTTAGTTATTAATAACAGTGACTTTATTAATAATTAATCATTAAAGGTGAATTATAAAGATATGTACAATGGGGCCATGACCCTCAATTTAAGTGATTTAAAAGTACAATTACTTATTTTAATATTTGAGGGCCATTTGTTGATGTGTAGAAGTCAAAAAAATAAATTTAAAGTATGTTTGAAAATGATTATTAAAAACATTACTTTTGAGGGGCCATTTATTAAAGCATTCAATGAAGCTGAAATGAAAAGAATTTCTATCATTTTAAATGCTTTAAAACACACATGAAGGAAACTGACCTCTTGAGGAAAATATATAAGGTTTTTGAAAAGAAAAGAGAAGGTATTCACTCATTTTGACAATTGAAGACTTCAAATTGTGCTTGTGCTCTTCTTATGGAGAAGTAGAAACTGGGGTTCGCTAGATTTCTAAATGGTGCTTCACATGGTGCTTAATTGAATTTATTTTCATTTTGGATTCCACTAACAATTTCTTCAATGGTAACTCATGTACAATATAAACATGGTCTCGGTACAAGTAATTAAATCTCTAACGAAGCTTTTGCCACCCATAGTAAATCTTGATGTGATTGTGGTTTACCCTGAGTCAGTATCCTACTCTTATATTCATTACCAAGAAAAAGAAGGATGATCTTGTAAAACCTTTTACTGCTACAAATAAAGATGGTCAAGTTAAGAAATCACAGGTTACATAATTGAAAGCTAATAAAAAGATTGTTGTACATTTCAATTTGTTTTCCACATACAATGTATAACAAAGCACTCTGAAAGTGTTCCTCTATTCAGTAACAAAGGAGTTCAATAGTGTGGGACAATAAATCAGTTCTTACAATTTTTAAAATATGCAAGTAGTTCAGTAGATAACTAAAATCATCAAAATTGTGAAATGTAACTTCATTTCCACAGAATCAACTTTTACACCATACATGTATGTTGTATGTGGTCATGACAGGTTTAATAAAGGTTGACTGCTATTTTGTCACTCATAGAAATGGGTGGATTAAAGGGTGATAAATAACTTGTTTATGCCATTTTTTTCGAAAGCATACTTGTAACTTATTTCTTTCATCACTTCTAGACGTAGAGAAAGAGTGTGCCTTGCAAACATACATCTTCAAAATTCGTATATTGAATTAAACAGGCTGGCAAAGTCAATATATTCATAGTTTGTAAATTGAAAAATATAACACTTAACAGTAGACAGTTACCTCCAAGGCTTTGCGACGGACCAGAGCCTCACGTGCAAGATTTTCATCTCCTTTCTCTAATGCAAGTTTGGCTCGACGGTACCTTTTTGGAAAAGAAATAACTTGGCCCCATGAATATTGATGTACTCACATACTTTAGAGTCTAGACCAAACTTTAGTAACAAAAACTCACCAATCGTCTGCAGATTGCTTTGCAGTTTTATATCTGTTCTCCAACTGTTTTTGAGATGCTAAAACCTTTACAAATTACATTTTCATTAGAATTTAGATGCAAGATACTCCATGGTTAATATTGATAAAGTGAAAATAATAAATAGTTATGATCAAAGGGTATCTTCCATAAAAATTTATTGCTTCAATGTTCTTTTAATATTAATTCCAGTACTCTTCACTAAGCTTACTCATCAGAATCAGAATACTGTTAAAAATTCTTAATCTCTGGTATTGAAATTTGTTTTGTGTTGCAGTTTGCATATTGCACCATAGGAGGTTTCAGCATAAACCTCTGGATCAAAGATAAAACAAAACCTGTGCAGAAGCTTGACGCATCTTTGTCAAATCAGTGTTCATTTCTTCAACAGTCTGGTCCAAAATCTTTTCGGGGTCCTCTACACTGCTTAGTATTGCATTTGCATATGACTGTTAACCAAAGACGAAAAGAAAGTGACTAAACAGAAAGAACATTCTAAATAAATGTAACAAGGGTAATCATCTCTCAAGAGCCATTATTAAATTTCAATTGCTTAGCTAAAAATTATTTTTCTGAGGCCCTTCCTCTTCCTTTATACCTTTACAAGCCTGACAACGCGCTCAAAGATGTTCATTTGAAAACGTTCCCCACCACTTTGGACATCTTGGGCTGTTGGCAACCTAAGTGTCACTAAACATGAAAGCAACATTAATGATGTTACATTGATCTGATATAGCACTAGACTAAGTAAAATTTATTTATAATTAGTAAGTATCATACATACGCTAAGGAGAATTGGTGGGTGAATGAAAAAATAAAACCCCGTAAAGTTTTTTAAATTTTCACCAAAGCAAAACAAGAATGGATTAACAAAATTCAATGTCTGTTAAGCCATTCCTAGGGAAGGTTAATATCCAATGGCAAAGAAAGTCTACTACTGTTCTAAAAGTAATACAATGGAGAATGGTAGGTAAGAGCCTACAACACAATGTTAAATTGTGAGCCTCTTATCTGGGAGGTCTTGGGTTCAAGTCAACCCGAGCTTGGTAAATAATAATAATAATTAATCACAACACAATAATAATAATCTTAGCCTCGGCCTCTTACCAATCAAAAAAATAATACAATGGAGAATGGTATATTATTCCTTCTAATGAAAACTGTAATCTTGAATATGGTCAAATATGGACTATCTTCTCTCAATTTTTCATTTATACAAGTACCATTTTTCAGTGTTAGTAATTAAAATAAATCTTCTTTTCTGTCTTTTCTTGAAAAGAACCCTTGCACACAGGTACTGGGGCTGCAAAGAATCCTTCCCCTATCCTCCTACTCGATATTTCCCAGCCCCGAACCCTTCAAAGTACTTTAGGTAATTGTCCTAAGATTCCACTGCCACCTTCTCAGTCAAATTATTGTATCTGGCACTCTAAAAAATTACTACAAAACTGATGACCTATTATTCTTTTGCCACCTTTTGAGTCAGATTATTGTGGTTAGGGATGACATGGCTGAATATAACTGGCACAGATCATCAATCCTAGTGGTACTAAAGGGAAACAAACTTTAATTTGGATGGTTATTCCCTTCCACACAAAAAGAGTTGTCATGCTGATGGTGCTCACAAGCATGGACACAAAGTGTAAAGTCCCATTTTGTAGGGGCCATTAGAAGTCAACCAAATATTAAGTTGTCAAATCATATCAAATTAAATGACAATTTAATAAAGTATTAAATGACTTTTATAATTTATTGGAGCTTAATGAAAATTATTAATAGTCATTTTAATTTAAAAGAGGGGAATAATAAAGAGACAGACAAGTAATTCCAAGAGAAAGGTAGAGGAAAATGAAGTCAGAAGGATGTAATATTGAAGAACATGGAGAAGCTCATTTTCAGCACACTTGGATATATGTTTGATTTTCTTCTCAATATAGCTTGCACAGATCATCAATCCTAGTGGAGAAGCTCATTTTCAGCACGCTTGGATATATGTTTGATTTTGTTCTCAATATAACTGGCACAGATCATCAATCCTAGTGGTACTAAAGGGAAACAAACTTTAATTTGGATGGTCATTCCTTTCCACAGAAAAAGAGTTGTCATGCTGATGGTGCTCACAAGCATGGACACAAAGTGTAAAGTCCCTTTTTTAGGGCCATTAGAAGTCAACCAAATATTAAGCTGTCAAATCATATCAAATTAAATGACAACTTAATAAAGTATTAAAATGACTTTTATTGGAGCTTAATGAAAATTATTAATAGTCATTTTAATTTAAAAGAGGGGAATAATAAAGAGACGGTAAAGCAATTCCAAGAGAAAGGTAGAGGGAAAACGAAGTCACAAGGATGTAATATTGAAGAACATGGAGAAGCTCATTTTCAGCACACTTGGATATATGTTTGATTTTGATCTCTTGGAGAATTTGGGGAAGCTTTTTGACTTTTGGCAGGTTTAAGGACAGAAACCTCGAGCTTGGAGGCAGAGGACAGAAACTCAATGTCTGTTGGAGATATCACTCCGGTGTTTTGCTTTGTGCTTCAAATTCATTCTTTTCATTATCCATAATCTCTATTCCAATCTGATATTTTACTCAGTTACCAGATTCTGCTATTTAGGCCCGGGTCCTGGTATTGGTACAGTTTTGGTACTGGTTCCTTTGGGGTACTTCATGGGTTCTTTGTGGGTCCTTCTGTTAAGGACACACAATGAACAGGGGCACCTAGGAAGTACCCCAGGGCGACTGGTCAGTCTATGTATGTATTTCTGATTTTTTTATCAACGTACTGTTTGTATAAGCTTTAGATATTGTCTTGCAACAGCTTGGTAATATTATTCAAGTCAAAATTGGTCTATGTAATGCACTTAGTTTATGACAGAAGTTAAACAGCAGTCTACTTTAATTTATTTGAAGATCAGACTGATTTTTTTATTTGTAGATCTGAGTACATTACTATTGATAGATTTGTAAAAGCCACACCATAGCTATGTTTGTTAATCATTATTGGATTGATGCCAATTTGTAATTCATGTAATTTGAAACAATATCAGTAATGCAATTAATTTATTTATAATTTTATTGGCCATTATGGATTTATGAGTATCACTCTTCTTTTTATATTTTTGAAGTCAATTTTTTAACATACATACATACATATGCAAACGAACCTGAACCTGCAAGGGGGAAAAAATTGTCGTACCCATAAATCCGAACCCCGTATCCGTACCCGAATCGGCAACTTAAATATTTTATGATTATCAATATAATTTGTGGGATTAATTGAAATCAATTGCATGCAAATTGTTGTTAAATTTTTGTGGATAGTTTGGTTAAAACATCTAGAAAAAATATTCCTCAGCGGATATTTCAGTGGTACCAAAGGTGGCTCTCCTACCATCCTGTGAGGTTTCATAAGTAACAGGTTTCAATTTTGGACTTATCTGCAATGATTTTTTAAGAAATAAATTTATTTGACTACTCAAACTAAGAAATACATTATTATTGGCATATCAAAGTCTGGGAATAATATCAGAATGCTGGCAGCTTTCTCACAAACTAGTAAGCACCATCGATGTCAACCTTGGAGTTATATTTGGTTCGTGGTTAATATAAGTTGGCCTTTAAGCACAACTGCACACAAGAGAGCTAATATCAGCACCCAATATTATTACTGTCCAGCTTTCTTATGTTTATGGTGAATGTTTGTAAAGGCTGGAGTAACCACAGGAAGCTATCCCCTTGCCCCTCTGAGTCGTTGGTACCATAAAAGACTTTGCTGTAAGTTCGTTATGTTACAAGGTTGAGGTGAAGACTTTATTAATCAATGGGCCATAATCACAAAACATTATTAAATCGATTGCTTGGTAGGAAAATATTTGCAAACAAATAAAATATACTGGAGTTATTACTAGTTTGCCGATTTATACAATTCTTTCATCTGCGAATTATTTGGTGGTCCCAAACTATATAGTGACAAATGAATTATTGATTCATGCAATGATCATGGAAACAAAAAAGGAAATATTTGTTGAACTTTGATTAAAAGATAATATTTTATAGAGCAAATATTCTGAAGCCATTCTATAGTCTCGGCAAAATAATTGTGAACTGCGATTCCCTATTGGTGAAGGCTGTTGAAGAAATATATTGGCATTTTCCGTAGCTGCTTCCACAGGGTGTACTGTTGGTTATTGTGGTACCACTTCACATTGCCATTTGAGCTATATATTCAACACGGTTACCCCATCAAATTTCTGAGTGTCTTAGGGAACAAACAGTGAGTGTTTTGTATTTGCAGCGGTACAAAACTGATCAATACTAGGGCATACAATACATTATACAACTTACAATGAGCTATATTCTGGACAGACTAGATTAAAGTTTGAAGTTGTTTACAAAGACATACAATTATGTGTCTTTCCTGGCCATTATATGTTGAAGATAATGTAACTGTGAAAGAAATATTCACCTTGATAATCTGTCATGAGCTTCCATGGAAGTCATTTGTCATGTTTTCATATTTCTTTTTCTCTGTTGGGCTCGAGCTGAAGTTGTTGTCATGTTGTGGCCTTTATTATTTTCATTCTATGCGACGATTATATTGTCTATCAGTTGCTTCTATTGTGTTCAAGCTATATCATGGCTGAAGAGTATCGCATATAATATGTTTGTGCCTTGTGTGTGCTTACTTGGCACCATGCGGTTGTAATGATCCGCTGGCAGAGAACATCGTTAATAAAATGCTGATGATTTATTTATTGGAGTCGTCAATTCACTCTTTGAGCCCGTCAATTCACTGATATCATCGGGTCATTGCTACCATCCACTCTCATATTATAGATGCCATGGGTCTTTTGTAACTGTCATCGCTTGGTGAGAATGAACAACCTTTCAGCTTTGAACAATATTTGTCTCTCTGTAAGCAATGATATCGACCTTCATAGTGTGATGATGTGTACTCCGCTGCATGTTGGTATTGCTTTGTCGATACTATGTATTTGCAATGATAGATGTGTTCACTCATCCTCCTTATTAGAGTCATTTCGTATTAGTGTGTGTAACAGAGCATATCCATGATTAATGAATGAGTGATTCTTGTGAATGTAATTCATATGTTTTGTAAGCAGTTTTGTTATTGAGAGACTCAGAGACTTTTGCAATATGGCTTTTCATTCACTGGGAATAGACGCCAATCATAAGGAAGGAAATCTATTGTATTTGTTTTGAGATCTAAATAAATGATCTATTCTTCGGGTGTGGCTAGGTTTTTCCCTAGACTATGAGGGTTCTCCCAGGAACAAACATTTGTGGCTTCTGCTCTTATGATTTCAAAGTTTCTGATTATTGCATGTTATGTTATTCTGGTTCGTAAAATCAATATGGTATCAAAGCATCTCTAAGTAAACATCCCGAAACAGAATTATTCTACCTGCGTTTAGGCAGAAGAAGTATATAACAGATCTTATCTCAGTTATAATAGTCTATTTTTGAGAGGTATTCTTTAAGGTGATGTTCATTGGCATTCATTGTGCGAGATAGTAGACATGCAATGCTATGATCATCATATGAATGCTGGTCTGCGATTATTGTTCAATAATGTTAAAAAGAGATAGTTGTGTATTGAATATGTGTGTGTTGAGATCCTTCTCGAATAAGATTAGACTATGAAGAGATAAGTATTTTATATTGATCATGAATTATATATATTTAATTCATGCAATAGCATTGAGAGTAGTGAATCATGTATGCTTCTAGCATTATGAAATATCCCTAATGGATATTGACCTGGTTTCTTTCTCAAAGTATACTCAACTCTTAAACATATGCAGATGTATTACGAAACACAATAGAAACCAATAGAAACTCCAATAGATATTAACTCGTTCTTTCAAAATAATATTCAGGATTCAAACATATGAAAATGCATTACAAACCAATAGTACAAAACTAGTAAAACTCTCATAAAATTCCTCAAAAACATGTTATTGCATTATACAACAGCAATCCAATAACCAACATTCAGAATCCAATAACAACTGAAGTGACGTCTCCATGGACAATGAGTTTGCGTCCACTGTCTGCTGGCACGAGGGGCTACATCCTCACACTGGCTGAAAGCTAAAGATTTCCAAATAACTCTCGCAAGAAAGAAAGAGAAATCTGAATCATAAATCAAGCATGCCAAATGAAAGAGGCTCTTCTCCTTTTATCCTCACAGCTGTGACTCTTCGACTCCCCCTCCTGGCTCTTCGTCTTATCTCTCCTTGTACTTTTTGCCCACCTCATAATATTAAATTGACCTTCAATATTTTGAGTCCACACTCTCTAAGTCAATTTTAATGTTATATATAATATGTATTTAACTTTTCTAATGTCCCAAAAAGGGGACATTACAAATCTCCCCTCCTTGAAATTGCTTGTTCTCAAGCAATTAGTACCAGAATCCCATACGAATCTACAAGTAGTTTTGCAGCCCAATCTAAAAACAAATTCGGTCACACTACGAAGCAAGGTATCACTATGCAACCCCTCCATTAGCCACATCTCTAGACCCCATATAAATCTATGAAATATCGCTGCACTCATAGACTGTACAACTCTGATTATCCTCACATCCAGTCTCAAACTAAGTAGAACTCTAACAAAATCCACAATAAGCCATAGATACATATTGTCAATGCCTAGATCCCAAACCCTGTTGTCATGACCATTTGATATGATGAGATAGAAATGTATCAATAGGTTCTATATAACCCAGTAGATGGTGACAACCCGACCAAAATAGATGATGTAAGAAATGAACTGCTCGAAAGCTAAAACTAACATCACATGCACATCAAAAACCATACCGTCCTCATAAGTCTAGAGAACCCCTCAGTACACAAGTGCTACGAGTAAGTATGAAGCTGTAAAGCCATTCACTATGATTGAAACATAACTCTCATCAATACTCCACCAAGATCTATTCAAACGATGTAGGAAATCCATCCAACTCCTAAATGGATTGAAATCGGGAACCATATTTGGACTGATCCAATGACAAGCAACGATACTCAATTCACCAATCCCATCCTGTGACCAAGATTCACTGCTAGGAGTTGTACCAGGATCCAATATTATGAAATCAAAATCATCTTCTTCATGGAAATCAAAAGGAGTTCCCTCATTTAACACAAAAAGGGGATTATTGGAAGTCCAATCCTATAATGTCCCCATTTTTCCTAGCATTGGAGTTTCAGGGATTACCCTATTATTGTGATCCTCGTAGGCTAATTATTGCGGATAGAGGATCTTCTGTGGCAACGGCTTGGCTTGGGAGGGTCTTATCTTCTCCACATTTCAATAAGCTACAAGTTGGCCTTCGTTTGGCTCAGATCGGACTTTGTTTGGACTTAGTTTTGTGTACTTACTATTTGTGTAAGTTGGTGTTAATCAAGATGGACCCATTCTATTTTTGAAAAGTGCATTTGGTCACATGGAGAAATAATAAATATGACTCCTATTTCAGATGGCATATTTAAATGATGAGTATTTTGGGAGATATTATAATTTTAGTGGCCAAATTATTATTAATTATTAAATGGTTTATTATAAAGTTATAATTTAACTTTATAATTTCACTTAAGTTGAGAGTTGAGTTATAATTGGAAAGTGTCATTTATTAATTAGTTAAGCAAAGTCAAGTGAGAGAATCTAAAGGAAGCTTCTAATTAATGTTGTGAAGCTTCTTGAATGAAGTTACATTTTGGCACCAAAAGGGAATTTGAAGGTTATAAATACAAGCCCATTTGTTGAGAAAAGCATGCTTGGATATTTATCTGCTTTTGTTGCCTTTGTGGCTTTTTTCTGAGGTTCTGAATTTTGTTGCCCTTGCTAAAGTATAAGGATTGACTCTGAGATTCTGAGAAGTGGTTGGGAATCTACAACTATCGTATTGTGGATTGTATTTCTGGAAATTATTGCAAGTGTTTTTCCCTACTATACTTACTGTGACTAGGGATTGATCTAAGGTTTCTTTCCATTGCTGAAGTATAGTAGAGATTGGTTGCTTCTTTTGAGTTTGTTTAGGATTATGTTTTGAGTGGTGGTGATTCACACATTTGTTGTAGGTGTGTGTCTGCAATTATCCACTGACATCGAGTTAAAGCAACTACATGTCTATTCTTGGTCTTGAGGCGTGGCTGTAATTCTGCAAATTGGTGCAGTGATTTGGTGGCATTAGCAAGGTTTCACAGCCTAGTTCAAACTGTAATATATAAGGCTGTTTTTGATGATTCGAACCTGCAGTTTGGCGCATTGCTGGCATTGTATCTAGGCAGCTAATCGTCATTTTTGACATCTTTGGAACTGCTGTAGCTGCACATTCCAGACTTGTGATTTGTGGTGAAGCTCATGGTTTACTGTGTCACTCATTCCAAGTTCTATGTTTTTTCATAAATAATAAATGAATTCATGTGAAACAATAGTGAATGATGAAAGGAATTTTCATTTTATGGTTTCCACATTAAATTGGAATCTTGCTTTAGCTTGTAGATTTATTTGTGCAAAGGAGTAGGAATGTAAATGATGGATGTCTAGAAATATATAAGCAGATTACTAATTCAGTCAAAGCAAACTTAATCATATCCTTTTGCATGAGAAAGTTGTAGCAGGTAATTGTCAAGTGTGTGTCAAAATGTCAAACGTCTGATTAGTTAAGGAAACTAATGTTTTGTTTAAGCAATAACCGGCTAGACGTTATTACAGTGGTATCAGAGCTTGCTTGCAAAGTGTTTGACGAAATGTCAAACAACTGAATTATAAAAAAAATTGGTATTTGTCAAAGTTATAACCGGTTGGGGGTTGTTACAGTGGTATCAGAGCGGTTTCCTGCTAGCCTGTAGGAATTGAGCTCAGTGTTTATTTTGTTCGATGCTGACTTTGAAGGTTTTTAGATCTAATTTCTAGAATGACCAGCACTTTAATAGCTATGGACAGACATAGGACTGGCAGTTCTAGAAGTCTGTGGAGTAATGAGGAAGTTAGCGTAAAAATGAATGCATTGCAAGAGAGTTTGGAGAAACTGAAGCTTCATCGACAAAGTGGCGGAGAACTTGGCAGATCTAGCTATAGTTGAGAGTGCGGCAAGGTATATGGTTTCCACCTTTAGAAGGCCGACATCGAGGTTGCAGGGAAGGAAGCTTGAGTTTTCCCCGACAGGTGTCCATGATGCTGATGTACCTATATTTAGTACAGCACCTGCTAGTCCTATCCGCAGTGTTGATGATGAACTCATTTCACAAGGACATGTGGATGTGCCTGTGATGGATAGCAACACTGAGCTTCAGCAGGTTGAGGCTCCCACGGTAGTCGCCATGGTTAGTTTAGAGGCAGTTGATGATGTAGTTGTCATTGACTTTTCAAACTCATCGGAGGAGGGAGTTGTTATTGGCGACTCATATGTTAGCTACTGTAGTGTTGCTCGAGTATAGGAGGCAATTGCTTCCTTAGGTGGGACTGAGGCATGTATGGAGTCACCCAACTATGATGTTGGTGAATTAGGTGTTATAACAAAGTCGGGAGATGTGGATGTAGATGGTATGGACACATCTGATGATACTATGAGTTGCACCAGGTATGATATCCCTTATCAAATTTTGGGAGGTGACTCCAAGGAGGTTTTCGATGAGTCCCAGGATCGATGTTTACATGATCTTACGTTTAAGGTGGAAGGTGAGACATGCAAGGGGATTGATATTGCGAGGATTTCTATTTCTTCAAATGAGGAGGTGGTTGAGGTACCTAGAAGTTGTATCTCGGATGTGGAGTTGTACGAGGATGATGGCACACGTATGAGTGATCTTGTAGTGGGCAGTTTTGATTCAGTTTCCTATCGCAGTGTAGTTAGTGAGATAGAGAGATGGTGCAATAGTCAAAGGTTACAAAGGCATCATGTGACTAGTCAGTTGAAGGTGAGCGATAGTGACATTTCTTCAGCTCTTGGGCATTATGATGTTGTCCATCAAATGCTAACTACATCTAGTTGGGGTGCTCCTATGTCTGCTGAGCACAGTAATAGTATTCTTTCTCTAGCAGAGGTTCATGCACTTCTAGAGGTTGTCAGGATCTTAAAGCGTCCTTACTCGCAGCTAGTTGTTGACCACGATTACCTTTTGAAGAGGGGTAGCACCTATCATGAGACATTGTTAGAGAAAGAGGAGGTGGTGGAGCTCACCCAAGAGCTTGAGGTGATTATGAACTCTCTTCAATGTACTCAGTGGGCTCTTCAAGAGTCACAGTCACGGTTGGATGAGATGACCATGGAGTTGGAGAATGTTCGGCCCACACCAACCCCAGATCTAGTTCAATTGCATATTGTGGTTGGTGGTGAGTTTGCTTCTACGGTTGGGGATAATGGACGTGATGATGAGGCCAACACATCCATCCATGATATGGGTGCAATAGGTACGGATGAGATGAGAGTATCAGGGGAGTTGAGCTCTCATGCTGATTTGCTTCCTTCTACTGGAAGCAAATCTATTTCTTCATCTCATATAGCTAATAGTGTTGGACAGTTGGCAGTGCCACATTTTTAGAGGGATCAGTTGTGGGTCGCAAGGGAGCAGGTGGATGTTTCCACATATAATTTCTACTGCACAAAGTCCTTCATGCAGTATTTGTTGGAGACTTTGGATGTGAGGGAGGATTCATACAGAGTGTCTGAGGGTACTCTCATCCGAGGCTCTCATGCTATTTAGAGATTGGTGGGAAAGATTGTAGAGACTCTGTCTGCAATGCTTCCCCACAGGGATTTTGAGGTTGGGTTTGCTAAGAGGGTTGCCCAAGATCCTAGCCAACAAATAGTTCGTAGTTAGAGATTGGAGCTATTTTTTGATTCCCAATTTGATGATGATGAGCCCTTGATAGAGATTGGGAGTTTTTATCAGCATTACACTATGAGGAGTGCTCATCATTTTTCTTTGATCCACAAGTAGAGGACTTGGTTTCACGTCGGTGTGGGTTGGCTCCAATTTCATACCATCCATTATGGGATGGGTTAGGACCATCTTTTGCAGATGGGATTGACAGTTGCTTGCAGTATCTACACACCCCGGACATTTTGGAAGAGGTTGGAGTTGGTGTTAGTGATTCAGGGACCTATGGCTGTTACCATCTCCATAGTGTAGTTGGGTGTGATTATCAGTTTGATGGGAAGTCCGGTATGGACAAAGTTGGAATTTTAGTTGCGTTGAGTTCCGATGGGTTGTTGCCTTCATCAACACCTCAGGTCACTTTTCAGATGATCTTGATGTTGATGTCCATTATTTGGGTGTTGGTGCTATAGGAGTTGCTTGTACACAGCAAGGATGGTACATAGTTCTAACTTTGGGATCTAGGTCAAGACTAATTATTTTCTTTATTTGGGATCCAAGTGGAGGTTAGAGTTCACTATATTGTTGGATTGCTTGAGGACAAGCAATCTCAAGGAGGGAGGACAGTAATGTACCCATTTTTCCTAGCATTGGAGTTTCAAGGATTAGCCTATTATTGTGATCCTCGTAGGATAATTATTGTGGATAGAGGGTCTTCTGTGGCAGTGGCTTGGCTTGGGAGGGTCTTATCTTCTCCACATTTCAGTAAGCTACGGGTTGGTTTTCATTTGGCTCGGATTGGACTTCATTTGGGCTCAGTTTTGTGTACTTACTATTTGTGGTAAGTTGATGTTGATCGAGATGCTCCTTTCTATTTTAGGAAAGTGCATTTGGTCACATGAAGAAATAATAAGTGTGGCTCCTATTTCAGACGACATATTTAAATGATGAGTATTGTGGGAGTTATTATATTTTTAGCGGCCAAATTATTATTATTTATTAAATAGTTTATTATAAAGTTATAATTTAACTTTATAATTTCACTTAAGTTGAGAGTTGAGTTATCATTGGAAAATGTCATTTACTAATTAGTTAAGCCAAGTCAAGTGAGAGAATCTAAAGGAAGCTTCTAATTAATGTTGTGTAGTGAAATTTCTTGAATGAAGTTACATTTTGGCAACAAAAGGGAATTTGGAGGTTATAAATACAAGCCCATTTGTTGAGAAAAGTGTGCTTGGATATTTATTTGCTTTTGTTGCCTTTGTGCCTTTTTTCTGAGGTTCCGAATTTTGTTGCCCTTGCTGAAGTGTAAGGGTTGAGTCTGAGATTCTGAGCAGTGCTTAAGAGTCTACAGCTGTGGTATTGTGGATTGCATTTCTGGGAGTTATTGCAAGTGCTTTTCCCTATTGTACTTACTCTGACTAGGGATTGATCTGAGGTTTCTTTCTACTGCTGAAGTATAGTGAAGATTGGTTGTTTCTTTTAATTTTGTTTGGGATTATGTTTTGAATGGTGGTGATTCACACATCTGTTGTAGGTGTCTTTCTTCAACTATGCATTGACATCGAGTTAAAGCCATGGGCAGTAATTCTGCAAATTGGTGCAGTGATTTGGTTGCGTTAGCAGGGTTTCACAGCCTAGTTCGAACTGTAATATCTAGGGCCATTTTTGGTGATTCGAACCTGCACTTTTGGCACATTGCTGGCATTGAATCTGGGCAGCTAATCATCATTTTTGACATCTTTGGGACTGCTGTAGCTAAACATTCCAAACCTGTGATTTGTGGTGAAGCTCATGGTTTACTATGTCACTCATTCCAGGTTCTATGTTTTTTCATAAATAATAAATGAATGCATGTGAAACAATAGTGAATGATGAAAGGAATTTTCAGTTTATGGTTTCCACATTAGGAATCTTGCTTCAGCCTATAGATTTATTTCTGTAAAGGAGTGAGAATGTAAATGATGGATGTTTGGAAATATATGAGCAGTTTACTAATTCAGTCAAAGCAAACTTAATCATATCCTTTTGCATGAGAAAATTGTAGCACGTAATTGCCAAGTGTTTGACAAAATGTCAAACTTCTGATTAGTTAAGGAAATTGATGTTTTGTTTAAGCAATATCCGGCTAGGGGTTATTACAATGTCCATGTTTTTGGCCAGTCTGTGCGATTGATAGAGTTAGCTAATCATAGTGACCTTCGTGAGCTGACAGGACATTTTGGGGCTCTCAGTTATGGATTTACTATTTTTAGTAAGTTTATTTTTATTAGTTGCTATTCTTGACAGTGCAGTAGGCGGCTTGGCAGTTGTTCATCACCTGCAGTTGATCAAGCTAATAATTGCATGAGCTCTTATTTATTTATTATTCATTGAGTTGCATTATTATAATAATGTTTATATTATTATAATAATGACTTTTAGAGAGACTTCTAAAAAGCAAGTTGAAAAGTTTCCAGTTTTGAATTCTTTTGGGAAACTTCCACGTTTTCTGAAGTGTAGTTTTATGGAAACTTTTGCCAACGAAAGCTTATAAATGAGAGCTCATTTCATTGGGAAAGACATGCTTAAAAATATATTTTCTTCTTGTGCCTTTGTGGCTTTTCTTGATTTCTGACTTGTGAACCCTTGTTGAAGTATAAGGGTCTCGTCTGAGAAGTTTTTGGCAATTGTGCTTAAGTATACAATTGGCCTACATTCTCCTATTGTATCTTCTGTATCTAGGGAGAAGAATAGTCTTGTTAATTATACTGAAATTATTGGACATCTGGCTGAGCGTTTTAAGAAGTTCTGAAAATTCCGAGAAGTGCCTGGCAATTCGCAACTGAGGTATTGTGAATTGGATTCATGAGACTTACTAGTCTCCCATTTCTCTATTCTTGTTGTGTTGGAAGAAGTCTAGGACTAAGTGTTGTAGGAGATTTAATTTGGAGAATTAGAGTTTGAAATGATTGGAGTCTTTCTTCTGTCATTGCCTGTCATCAGGAGGCTTCATTGTTGAAGTTTGGAATGTATTGTTTTCTGCTCAAAAGAATTTGATCTGCATGGTCTGAGAATTGTGAACAGAGAAAAGTGTCGTAACCTGGCATTATTGAAAGTATTTGCAAATTGTAGGGGTTCAATTTGTGAAGAGCAGTCATCCCTGTGTGAAGCAAGGTGTGTATCTGTGCAGGCTGTGGCTAGAATCAGAGGCCTGTGATTTACTTTGTAACCTGTGTTTCACCTTAGAAAAGCCTGCAGCAGCAGTATAGAGGCCTGCAATTGTGTTCTGGGAGGCTTGTATCTGTATTTTAGGCCCAGCGTTGAAGAATTTGACCTGCAGCATTATTGGGAAGGCCTGCAATTTAATTCCTGGGCCTGCGTTTCATTATTTGGATCTGCGATTGCCTATACTGGCCCGTGTCTGCAAAGAGAAGCCTGTGATTTTATTCTTTCAGGCCCGCATTGTGGTTTTTGGAAGCCACATGGACTATGGTGGATTAGACTATTCAATCTGGAGGCTGGGATCTGCTAGATAAGGAATTATTTTGCCTTAGTTCATCTTTGTGCTTCAAATCAGGTTCCTCTATATCAGTTCCACATTTGTCTGAATGTGCAAATACTATTTGATATTAATTTGTTTGTCTCAGGAAATTCAAAGTAATAAAGTTAGACTTGCACATTGTTTTCCTAGCATTTTAGTTTCTGTATTTTGCATATTGAATATCTTTCTCAATATCCCCAAAGGGATGGAATAAAAACGTTGTTCAGTTGCATCTGCATTTTGGTACAGACAAATTCGAAAGTCAGTAAATTGATGTTCATTTGGCATAGCAAGCTGAATTGGCTTGTCATTCATCATGGTTAACTGAAAAATTTGCCAAACTATTAATTCAGTTGCTGTTATTAAGTTATAATTGGCAAAGGGTTTTTACAGTGGTATCAGAGCTTGCTTGCAAAGTGTTTGACGAAATGTCAAACAACCTAAATTATAAAAGAATTTGGTGTTTGTCGAAGTTATAATCGATTGGGGGTTATTACAAATCCGCATTTACTTCAAACAAAGGGTTGTCTACAAACTGAATGTGGTCTGAAGTTTTGGTGCTTGATCGTTTGGGGCAGCTATCCAAGTCATACGTCTGCTGAATGCTATCAAGTTCATCAATTACTTCTTGCAAAAACTCCTACCTCTCTTTCCCCTCATGTTCCCGAAAATGGTTTGTGATCCTTATCTGATTTTTTTGCTTCTCGAAGAGAAAACTGAGTATCATCCAATGCCTCACGAGCATACTTAAGCTCCCTGTTGAGCTCCGTAATCTCATTTCTTTCTCTATTCAACTGATCAACATATATTTCAGCAACCTCAAGAATATAATCCTTGTCGGAAAGCAAACAAAAATAATTTGATTTCATAGTTTCAAGAGTTGTTTTGACCACCTGCAAATCAGCAACAAGGAAATCTCCTTCCACTTCCCTTTGAGCCTTCTAGTGAGTGCTGTCATAACATACCAAAGATGCCACAACCATGTCTTCACTAACCTTCAGCTAGTTCTTTAAAGTGCGCATTTCATTATTGTCATGTTGAAGCGGTTCATCTTCTAGCAATGTCATCTTAGATTGTTCCTCTAAATTCATGTCATCGGCATCAAAAATATATGGTTCATCATACAAAGATTCCAACCCATCTGCAACCGACCTCATCAACCTGTTGGTCAAGGCCAACCTCCAAATCACCAACGTAGAAACTTGCACCCTGTGTAACATCTTCTACGTAGTTGATTGCTCTTCTTTTTCAAGACCCTCTATTAGATGAATTTGATTTGTTGGAAACTCTTCATACAAATTTTTGCACTAGTCTTTTGCAAGGAGATCCTGAACCAATTCAAAATACTTAATTTTTCGCCATATCAGTCTTGAGTTGTTGCTCTGGATGAAAATCTATGTAATCACAAAATGATAAGTCATTTTGAATTCGTGTAGGAAGTTTTTTATATTCTCTAAAAATGTCAAGTATATCAACTCTTGTAACGGATTCAAAATTCTGGGCTAACTGCTCTTGTGGCTTCATAGTACCTTTCTTGAATTTATCCAAATCTTTTCCCATTGCTGAATGTTGTTATCCTGTTACTGTAAGTCTAACAAACAGCTACATTCTGCCCAGAATTGCCTTCTTCAAATAGTCAAACTAAATTGATTTCTTTATCGATTGACAATATCAACAGGATTTGGTATTCTTCAAGCTGACTTCGCTCAAGGAGTACATACAAAAAAATCTTTAAAAATTAATAATAAAATATTCTCTTTCCTTTCAGTTAGGACAACGCATTTCCCAATATTTCCTAATGCACTATTTTCTAAAAGAAGTAGTCTTGTTGATTGTTGTTACCAGATGCCTGCTGTAGTTTTGTCAAACACTTTGCCTTTTGGTAGAAGGCTCTGATCTTGATTGCAAATAGTTATAACACACATTCAAGCTTTAATGACAAAGTACACGTATATATGCAGCAGATCTACAACTAACAACCAGAACAGAAGTTGGAACCACACCTTAAGTAATCTAGTATTGCCCTGTTTATAGACTAAACCAGAATATTTTGAAATAGCAGTCACATTGTAACACACTGTTTATCACACAACAGTATAAATCTTTGACAATTATTAACAGATGCCTAAGTCTCCATGCCAATATTAGAATTTGTGACAACCTCCTACACAACTATCTCATTCTGAATGCTAGTCATCAACTTGATTGCAACATTTGTCACCACCACTATTTAATCTCAGATTTGAAGGGTTGCCAATAGAATCTTTGTAAACACCATTAATGACAATGACCTCTATGTCCTGCAATAATATTCCAAAAGTTCTAACTTAGAACTTGATCATCCTTAAAACCTTTAGAATAGTGTTGGCTTCCTCAGTAATTTGTCTTGCTTAACTCCAAGTGTCATAGAACAGCTTTGCCTTCATCTACTAACTATGATACCCTTGGCCTGGTTCGATGCTCCAAATCGTATGATATATTTATGTTTCTCTTTTGTCCCATACTAGATGATCAATTTTCCAACTCAAATATTTGGACATGCGCTCAAATATTATAACCTATCCTCCACCTTATGCAATGCCAAATAAGAACACTCAACTATAGTAGCAAGAAGCCCAATGAAATATCCCAAACATCACTATTTCTAGCAATACCTGATGGTAACTATGCAATCACCCATGAGCGCTCTTTACAATTTTCGCTACCAAAAATGGCTCCAAGAGTTATACACAGCTTAGCTCCCCATGTTAATTCATTCGGTTTATTTGATGCCTTGGCTGATAGTTTCTAAGTTTGTTCCTTAGTAACATCAAGGAAATCATATGTTCATTGTAATGTTCAAGGAATTCTATTCTAAGACACGTCTACGAATATTAAAACAAATACTTGTAGCAGTCGCAATCATTCACGGCAAATGAACTCCTCCCCCTTATACCAAATGTTTATGCTGATTTTAGTCTAGCCCAGTACGATGATGTGCTTACATTGACAGTTTGCGTTTCAAACTTCAGAAAGAATATTCCATCTTGGCTTCAATACTGCTCAGTTTTTTGTAATGGCAACTACCTACAGGGACACGTCGATACCAACACTCAACGTAATGCTAACTGCAAGTAGGAGTGTTTTCATAGCGTCTTTCTGTAACTGTCGTATCTCTTCAAGCTCGGATGATTTCCCTCCTAAAACCAAAACGTCTTCCATAAATGATTCCAATTTCAAAAGTTTTGGTTAACGCCAAGATTTTCAAACTTGCGTTTATGAGCCCACTTCACAACAAAAATTGTCACTTTAAGCGTTTCAATATTTGACTCATTCTGGCTCTTTCTCGGCACTGGTAGCACTCCCGATAGTAACAATCCATGTCAACTCACCCAATATTTTAGTCGTTAGCCTTTGTAATGCCCAAATGGCTCCAAATTCAAAGACCAACGATGAATTCTTGTTTCACTTATAGGATACTATCGTTGCTAGAAGTTCGGTATGTTGACTACTGCCGCATCATGCCACTGTCCATCCTGTCACTCCCTGTACTATCCTGTTCTCAACGTTGCCTAAACAACACTACCAAACCATGCCCATATAGGCCCTGACCTATAGACGTCTTTGCTGGAGTCAATGCAACTTACAAAAAGCTGGGCAACGTCACAGAAATGTGATTGTTACTCTCCCACGTAGCTCTGCAACATTTATTATCCAATGCTACTCTGCTCAATGGTCCCAACCTTAGGAAATGGCTACTGCTTTAGCACAAATCACTCACGCAATACCATAGTAAGGTTTTAGCATTACCTCCTACCAAGCTACTTGTGAGTTGACTGTCTTCTTTGTCTGCCACCCAATCTCCTGTCTGTTGTATTGATACCTGTCTACCAAGATTCAATCCAAAAAAATTTCACTTCGATTGTCTGAACTTTGCTATCTAACGTACACCTCATGCAATCTTTATACTGTCTTCACATGCTAACTTGATTCTAGATTAAGTGCACAAGGTGAGACACTGGCCTTCCAAGATCAATCGCAGGCCCTGATGGGATACTGCAGACCCAAGATACCTAAACAGGAGTCCTGTAGCATACACCTACGTCTATTTACTAGCCACCACACTGAGAGGATGACTCCTGGGTCAATGCTATTGGTTGGCACTCACGTCAACTGGTCACAGTAATAAACCACAGCCTACTACGAGGAGTGCTCGCATTTCCTTCCTACTTACCCTACGGAATACTAATTACAAGATTCACAAATTGTCGCTAGCTGTTGTAGCTTACTTCTCTTGGTTTCCTAGAAAATATTGAACAAGGAGCGCGTGATTTCCAACTAGTGCCAAAACTCATAAAGCTTAAAATGCGTTAACCAAATTTCTTCTAAATATGGAGTCGTTTGAAACATCTTTCCTCTTGAATTGAACTTAGATACGAAAATTTGACCCTTCATAAATTCTCTGTTATAACTTCACAAGCTGGTAGGAAAACCAACTCTGGTACCACTGAAATATCCCTAATGGATATTGACCCGGTTTCTTTCTCAAAATATATTCAAATCTTAAACATATGTAGATGTATTACAAAACACAATAGAAACCAGTAGAAACTCCAATAGATATTAACTCGTTCTTTCAAAATAATATTCAAGATTCAAACATGAAAATGCGTTACAAACCAACAATATAAAACCAGTAAAACTCATAAAATTTCTCAAAAACATGTTATTGCATTATACAATAGCAATACAATAACCAGCATTCAAAATCCAATCGTAAACACAATTTTACAGTTAGATTGGAACACATAAGACAAAAACTTGTAAGCGCATACAAGACACCTAAGGTGACGTCTCCATAGACAATGGGTTTGCGTCCACTGTCTGCCAACATGAGGGGTTACATCCTAACACTGGCTGAAAGCTTAAGCTTTCCAAATAACTCTCACAAGAGAGAAACTAAAATCTGAATCGTAAATCAAGCATGCCAAATGAAAGAGTCTCTTCCCCTTTCATCCTCACAGTTGTGACTCTTCGACTCCCCCTGTTGGTTTTTTGTCTTATCTCTCCTTGTCCTTTTTGCCACTTTATAATATTAAATTGACTTTTTATATTTTGAGTCCACGCTCTCCAAGTCAATTTTAATATTATATATAATATGTCTTTAACTTTTCTAATGTCCCAAAAAGGGGACATTACACATTAGTCTATTTGATACCATTACTAATATCTCTAAAATGCTTCCATGATGAATCGAGAAGCAAGGAGATGTTGTGAGATTGCATGCAAAGTCATGAAGATGGGAAATGTTGCTTATAGACATGGGGCTGAATTGGTTAACTTCATTAAAGAGGAAGAACTTATTCAAATTATCATTAGAGGAAGAAATAACATTCAAAGAGAGACTCTTCAACTACAGAAATGAGATTCAGAGGGAGCTTGTATGACAAAGGGAGAATGCCTTGTTCTTTGGGAGCTCATGTGGCAGTGTGATTGCTAAAGCTCCTTGTTAGGTTAAACTTGGAATCAATTGTCTAATTGTGATAACCAAAGCAAAGAGAATGTTGCCCCGTTGAGAGAGTCTTTGTGGTTAATGAAATCTTCTCTGTAAGGAAGAAGTTTGAAGTGAAATCCCTTGTTAATGAGTTCTTCTCTAAGGGAGAAGTTCAAGGTGAAATCCCTTGTTAATGAATTCTTCTCTATAAGATAAGATCAAGGTGAGATCCTTGTTAATGAGTTCTTCTCTACGACAAAAGTTTGAGGTGAAATCCCTTTCTAACGAGTTCTTCTCTACAAAAAGAAGTTCGAGGTGAAATTGCTTGTTAATGAGTTCTCTATGAGAGAAGTTCGAAGTGAAATCCCTTGTTAATGATTTCTTCTCTACGACAGAAGTTCGAGGTGAAACTCCTTGTTCCACCCTCTACGACTAGGCATGATGGAGATGCATTCTTCTCTAGGAGAAGTCTGAGACGAAAGCCCTCAATCCACCCTCTGCGAGTGGGTATGGTGGATCCACCCTTTGCGAGTAGGCATGGTGGATATCAAGGAAGAAATTCCATGATGAAGCACTTTTGTTTATTCGCCCTCTGGGAGTAGCCATAGTTAATGTCATACTGAGATGGCAATATTATGTTGAGAAAATCTGTGATTAGATTTTGTTATTGACATTTTTGTGTTGCAGCTTCTTATGCTCATCATGCTATGACTTATGAATGATCCCTCTCTTGCTAAGAGGGAGTGATGAAGCTAATTTAACTGTGACTGAGATATTCACCTTGATGATTTGCCACGAGCTTCTATAGAAATTGTTTGTCATGTTTTCATGTTTCTTTTTCTCTGCTGGGCTCGGGTTGAAGTTGTCTTCATGTTGACCTCTTTATTATTTTCATGTTGTGCAATGATTATATTATTTATCTGGTGCTTCTATTGTGTTCAAGCTATATTGTGGCTAAAGAATATCACATATAATATGTTTGTGCCTTATGTCTGCTTACTTGGCACCATGTGGTTGTAATGATCTGCTGGCAGCGAATATTGTTAATGAAGTGCTGACGATTTATATATTGGAGTTGTCATTTCATTATTTGAGCTCGTCAATTCATTGATGTTGTCGGCTCATTGCTATCGTTTGTTTTTATATTAAAGATGCCATGTGTCATTTATAACTTTCGTCGCTTGGTGAGAATGATAGACCTTTCAGCTTTGAACAAGATTTGTCTCTCTATAAGAGGCAATATCAACCTTCAGAGTGATTCTGTGTACTCTGCTGCGTGTTGGTATTGTTCTGTCGATACTGTGTATTTGCAGTGAATCCAGTGATAGATGTGTCCACTTGTCCTGCTTATTAGATTCATTTCTATTAGTGTGTTACAGAGTATATGCACGACCAATGAATTATTGATTCTTGTGAATGTAATTCATATGTTTTGTAAGCAGTTTTGTTATTGAGAGACTGAGAGACTTTTGCAGTGAAGCGTTTGATTGACTGTAAGTAGAAATCAATCATAAGGAAGGAAAACTATTGTATTTGTTTTGATATCTAAATAAAGGATATATTCTTCGAGTGTGGCTGGGTTTTCCCAGGGTAAACATTTGTGTCTTCTGCTCTTATGTTTTTTAAAGTTTCTGGTTATTGCATGTTATACTATTCTGGTTCATAACATTAAGATTATATTCCTTCAAAGTGTTTTGAGTATATGCAGATAATGGCCAGTCTCTTCTAATTTTTGCCATTCCTGTGAATTATCGGGAAAAATATTAAATATAGAAAACAGAAGCTTGAGATGGGAATATTAGAAGCTGAAACGACTTCATCTCTACAGTATGCTTTGGTTGGCACAGGTTTCATTTGGCCGGGAAATTCTGAAGCTTACAAAATCATTTCCAGAAGATACTAATATTGAAGAGTGTAGATTCATTATTGAATTTCCTGTGGTGTTAAAAACATTTCAGAGAGATGCTTTTGGTGTTTTCAAAATAGGAAGAAGCAACACCTAATGTTGTTACAATTTCTGACCAAGATTCCTGGAACTGTTGGAATTTCATTCTTGTTTGAATGTTGTGATGGATGAGAATTTGGAGCAAGTGAATTGATATGCGTTATTTTATTGTGAAAGCTTCTAGAATCAAATCTGGGTAAAAATGATATATTGTAACCATGCTCAAGAATGTTAGCTAGCAGTCCTCAGCAAGTTTCTGTTTGGACTCCATTGATGTGAATAGAGAGAGTGAGTCAAATTAACCTAATAAAGATTCATATGTTTGAATGAAACAAATCAAACTGAGCCAATCCATGACTTATCTGAGCATTCTGCTCTCAGAACAGGTACTCCAGCAGTCTATAAGAATCCATAACATTCGACACTGGCAAACCTGTGGGTAAATGTCATTTGAAGATTTTAAAAACCATTGTCAGGTCTTAGTTGAGGGATGTTTGTTTGCTCCTTATTTGAAGACTTGGTGACAAACATCTTGGAGACAAATTGACAGTAGGTCTACTTTTTAACGGGTCTGGGTTAAGTATGTTTTTAGAGCTGAAGAAATCTGAGTTTGGTCATTGCACAGTTTGCTTTGGAATAACAATAGTTTTTGCAGGCACCAGAGCAGTAACAGGAACAGTAAGGATGGTTAGCGCTGAAATTTCATCATTAATCTGGAAACATTGTCGCTGGTAGAAGCAGCTCAATACTCAGAGATTTGGATTTGCAACAACTATCAGGTTCAATACTAACTCAGAAAAGTTTGCTTTCCAGGTTGGATTTTTCAGCAATTCTCTTACTATTTGTAAATGGTAATTACTGTTTATGCCAGTATTATTCATTGGAAATGATATTAAGCTGTGAAGACAGTTATAGTAGCATGACAAGTCATCTGTCTGCAATAAACAAGTTAACTGCTTACAAGAACATTAGACAGTGTATTGGAATAGAAAATAAATAAATACAGCCTGCTAATAAAGAAAGATATATCTGCAAATAAGTGATAAGGTTGGGCAAATGTGATGGTTCTTAGTCTGCAATCCATGGTTTCTGTCTACAAAATTGTGAAGTCTGAAACAGCAGTTGACTCCATTCGCAACAAGCAAACACTGACAAAATTCTTGGAAGGGAACGAATGAAACAGTGCAGATTAACACAAAAAAAAAAGAGACTCTCAGATTTGAAAATGGCATCAAAGGACACTTTTGGCCAAAGTTCTCTATGAGACAGGTGGCAAACTTGGGTTGGAATTACAAACAAGGGGAGATGTTTTCA
Organism: Cupressus sempervirens; assembly: GCA_028749045.1. Lineage (NCBI taxonomy): Eukaryota > Viridiplantae > Streptophyta > Pinopsida > Cupressales > Cupressaceae > Cupressus > Cupressus sempervirens. The sequence continues at coordinate 653,243,556 of CM053789.1, read as the reverse complement.
TCACTTTGATCCAACTGGAAGGATGTTTGACCATTGTAGAACGATCACCCCTTAATTTGTTGCAGATTTCTCTTTTTCCTACCATGACTGCGTTGGGTCAACACAAGTGGTTCAAGCATTCAGATGCTATTGGTTACTTCTTGTTTGATGGCAATCACAAAAATGTTAGCACCTCAAGAACCTTATGAAGACAACACAATTGAGGAGGTACTTCAGCTAATCGTTGATTGTTTTAAAAATCTTGGGCACATCAAGAGTCGTTATTTCTCAAGAAGGGTTGCCATACTAAAAGCATTGGCAAAAATAAGCTTGAGTAATCTCATGCTAGACATGGGATTGCATGATTTAATGCATAGCATGTTTCAAATTTTCTTGATCACAATCAGTGAAGAACACAATAAAGATGTTATTGCAACCATCAAGACCATTATGATTATGACAATTAATGAGAGCGATGCTCATTATCAGCCACTTATGCATATGTTGTTAGCACATTCCAGGCAAGAACAAGATATTTCTAAATCTGCTTATGACTTGGTCAACAGGGTACTCAAACAATGAGAGTGGAAAATTGAGAAGTTCAAAAAACAATGGGCTGAAGAAAATTAATTTCTGTGGAATTACATCTTCAGGATCTCCTAAAAAGGGTAAGAATCAAATGAGAAATAACAGATTTGTTTCATATGTTAAAAATCTTGGACATCCGATCATATCTGTGGAACTAATAAAGGGAAAAATATAATGTAACCAAGTGGTGATGAGGAAATGGATGCAGAGAAAAGAGATGCCGTGACTCGAGGAGCAAGCTAAAACCGCAGCCTTGAATGCACCAGTCATTGTGGATGGTGAAAGTAAAACGGATAATGGCTCCCAATCATCTAAGGTTCATAATATGTAGGAAGAACCATTTTTTACAGGTGAGGAGTACTTCGAAGTTCAAACTCTTTATTCCTGATTTGTGAAACTGTATTGATAGAATACGGGAAGAGAGGAACTTCTTTGATAAACTCATATCTGATCATGATGCTCTCCCATTTGTGCTACATGAAGAGCACATGACATCTTTTGGGGAGACAATGGAGATTGACAAAGATAATATTCTTATAGTTGAAAAAAATCAGAAAATGAAATGTATGGTAGCTCATATACTCTAGATGGCTTTGAACAAAGACCTTTAGCATTGCAAGATTTGACGGGCAGATTATTGGTCGCAAAGGAGAGGGTTGAACAAGTATTAACAAGGGCAGATGATCCTCACAAATACATTGAAGATCTTATATGGAAAACTCAATTTAATGAAAGGCAAAAAGGTAAACATGGGGAGTCCCTAGAACACAATTACATTCAATCGAAGAAGCATTCGAAAAGATGAAATCAATCTACTTGCAGCTCTTAGTGGATATCTTGCTTAAAAATTGCAGAAGATAGGGAAAGTGAGTGTTAAATTTTATGATCAGATTAATAGAATGCAACTTTTAAATTAATTCAAACAAAATGTACCCTAGGAAATCCTGCAAGTTTGAAGGTGGAAAACATAGCAAGCAAAATCTGATTATATTTATACAATGATTAATGTCTGATTACAATTATTGTCAACGTTGTTCTACAATCGACATGCAATATGTGAATTTTGATTTGCCGATCAATATAGACCACTCATGTGTAACCCAATCTGAATATTTATCAATTTGTCATTCAGCCTGTAGGTACCAATCTGCCAGAAAGTATATTGATCTGCTTGAATATATGTGTTAATATCGATCTCAAACCAATCTGCTTGAATATATATAATCACTGCAAATGATGTATATTGTATGTTGGGTGGATATTTTGCAACCAACATTTTTGGATAAAATCCAGACACAAAATAAGTAGACCAGCCACAGTGTGTAAGATAGGATCTCTCCTACCTTAAAGGTAAGGCTCCCCCTCCTCACTATTCCTTGGATCAACTCAAGGTAAGCAAGAAGTTGAGAGATTTGGAAAGGTATTACCAATATTCTTTCCTCTTAGCTTTCAAAAAAGACTCCACTTCCCGCAGAGTGAGTAATGGGCAAGATGAAACCTCAAACTACACTTCTATCTAAAGTTTAAAGGGTGATACAGATAAACCAACACTAACTCAAAGGCTAGCTAAAAGCGTATCAATTTGGCTCTAAGTCCTTTTTGTCTTATTTATAAGAAAAATCACTACCATTGGAGAGCAAAGACTTCCAGAAGTAGATGATCTCTATTCTATAACTTATTTGTAGTCTTAAGCTATTCTATAAGAAAAATCTCTACCATTGGGGTGCAAAAACTTCTAGAAGTAGAGAAATTCTAACTATTTTTTGTGAATTCGAGATTGTAACACAAGCTACAGTCCAAGCTTCTAATCTATGTATCACCACAACCACTCCTAGTGAAAGCTTCGGCTCCAGTTGCTTCTTAACTCACTACACTCTATTATTAAACACACAATAATAACATTAATCAAAGACAATAGGCACAAATTACAGTCAAAGCTTCTAATTTACTCTATCACAATTGCTTCTAGTCAAAGCTTTGAATTTAATTGCTTCTTTTATTCACTTTTCTCCCAAATTGGTACTACACAATCAAATTATGCTTGCACAAGTTTGGCAGAGCTTTTTTACATACAACAAAAGATGATTTTTACAATGATAGAGCACTCATTTATATAGGCAAAGGACTTGAGAAAAATGAGGAAAAAGTGGGAGCTCAACCAACTTTGACCCGGTCTAACTAACAAGAGAACTTATTGGATTACATGTCATAAGGACATGTAAATGTATTACATGTAATTATATATTTCCATGCCATAAATCTTCTTCAATCTACAAACATGAAAACTAAAGAAGGAAGAGGACGGGAGAGAATTGAAATAATCCTAGGGATTGTTCTGAAGGGCCTTGTACTTGATAATGCAATCCTGGATGAGTTCCTGTATTTTCGTGCCACTACATTCACCTTGATAATCATGATGTTGCATCGTTAGATAGCCTCTTACTCTCTTTAATGAGTTTCTAGTTGTGACTTTAAAACTTGAAGTAATCAAGCTTTTTCTCGTTCAAGTTGTCGCAAATTTTCCTTTGTAGATCAGCACAAACTGGAGTCTCTGACCCTTTGGAAACTTTCCTGATGATGTTCGGATGTAGAATTAGAACAAATTTTCCCATCAACACCTGTAACTACTTTTTTTTCTTTTTTCTTTTTTGAAGCAGAGTGCTTGGTGCATTTCCACAAACTCAAGTTCTTAGACAACCATTGGGAAAATGGAGACCAAATGAATTATCATTTCTTTGATTTGAAGCACGCCTTCTTTACTAGATGTCTTCACTCTTTATAGAAATTTTGGCATATCTTGACTTGCTGCAACATGAAAGTTTCAATGGGATTGAATCCATCATTAGAAAATATGGTTCTAACTCCATGAGAATATTGGCAAAATGGATCTCTAAGGAACAGTATATTCGGAGTATATATTAGATACTTATGGAACATATGCAATGACTTGGATGTGATATGGAAAGTACATGTGGAGGGCTAAAATGGGACTTAGGAAGATGGATGGCATGTAAATGTGTATGGGAAAAGCATGAGTTCTTATAAAGATGCCTTGAGGAATGAAGGCTAGGTGCATGGGAATGTGTGCAAATGATAACTTTTGACTTTAAAAGTGTGACCTTTAGACAAAAAAGGGTTCTCAAGATGTCATTACATGTAAAGTGAATTACTTGTAAAACGAACATTCATTTAGGTTCAGAAGATGGAAATGCGTGTAAATGGGAACGAAGGATGAGATTGTATGTAAATGTAGATGAAGGGTGGGATTACATGTAATCACATGTGGAGAATGAGATGCAATGTGTTATGGCATGTAATGATGGAGGTGGAATGAAATGATGCACTTGCATGAAAAGGGTGAAGAGATGGAATGGAGGGAAAAGCTCTCAAGTTCTTGGGAAAGAACTTGCAATTTCTTCAACAAGAAGAAAAACGAAAAAGCAAACAAACAACCAATGAAAACAAGCACAAAGCAAACACATAGCTTTGGTCTTAGACTCAAACATGTCAACAAGCAAGTTGCTTATAAGTGCAATTTACAATTTGGAGTGTGGGGAGAATCCAAATGTGTGAAAATGAAAGTTTTCATCATATTTAAAGGAAAAATGCACTATTCATGGCATGACTTTGGACAAGTGTGCAACATCAAGTTAAAATATGCAACAAAATAGCAAGATAAGCATGAATTAATAAGTAAGGTTGAATTTATCCACTTACTTGGAGATTAAAGAGCCAAAATAGCAAGAATTATAGACTTGAAGACCAATTCTCCTCCAAATCTATATTTACAAACAACTATTTGACTTCTTCCACACTTGCAAGTAATGACCATTCAATGGTTGGATTTGGCATGAGAATGCCAAAAACGTGATCTCCAAAGGCAATAACATGCATTAAAACTAAAAAATGACCCCTATTGATCTAAACGCATGGGCTAGAAATGCCATTTTTTAGTGTTTTTAACAAAAATGTGCCCTTTTCATGCAAAAATCTGGGTTGCTTTTGCAAAAACGTGACTCACAAATGCAAATATGTGTTGATCATTTTTGACTTGTGAATGCAAAAATGTCTTCCCCAAATGATAAAACAAGGATCCAAAAGCAAAAATGTGGTTGAAAAATGCAAAAACGTGGATGAAAAACCCAATATTTAGGGCATTTTTAGCAAAAACGTGATTCATAGAGGGCATGAAATGAAGCGTTTTAGATATCTAAAGGCAGAAACATGTTCTTCAATAGCAAACACAAGGATCATAAGGCCAAAACGACTTGTACTGGAGGGAAAAAGTGATCAAAAAGCCCCAAATCTGGGTATTTTTCTCCAAAATGTGGTTTCAAAACCTCAAGATCTGCATTGTTTCTTGCATGGATTTCAACACATAATGCATGGGATTGGATAAATATGCAAAAACGACCTTGATCTTGGAGTTTTCAAGCCATTACATGGGCAGATCTAAGCATTTTTTATGATAAACGTGTTCTTGGAGGAGGAAAACATCAAGTTTTTTGCCCTTGAGTCTTCAAATTCGGGTTCACTTTTTTCAAATACATGCAAAATGCACTTTCTAGGAGATATTAAATGTTTTAATATACATGTATTTAATCTTTTCATGCAAAACGCACTCTATGAGTGCCATTGCATATTTTTAAAAACATGTATTAAGGAAAAACTCATTCTCCAAGCCTCATTGCATATTTTAAAAACATGAATATGCATTGCCCATGCAAAATGCACTCTTCAAAGTGCAATGAAATGTTTTTAAAATATGCTATTTGGCCTCAAGATGCAAAAGGCACTCTAAGAGGGTGATTGCATATTTTAAAATTTTGCTTATTATAACCTTTTTAGTGCAAAACGCACTCTCTAGAGGTCATTGCATATTTTAAAAACATGCAAAACTCATTCTAGGATGACCATTACACATTTTAAAAATATGTAGAATGTCTTTCTAGTGCAAAGTGTGGTCTATAGATGCATTTTTTTTTACATGTAATTGGGTTGAAAGACATGCACAATTTATGTGATGAATTAAGCATATGTCTAATTGATTTTTGAAGAAATATCATTTCATTGGGTCAAAAATAATATTTACACTATATAGTTTAATTAAATATGTGCAAATATCATTCAAAAAGTAATATTTATTTAGATGGTTTAAATTAAAACATAAAGTAACTCAAAAATTAAATCAAACTATATAGTTACTAAAGTCACTTAAGTGAAAAATTTAAAAAGCAACTCAACATGAAAATATAACATAAAAGTGCAATATAGTTACTTAAAGTGATAAATTTAAGTGCTAAAGTAACTTTAAAACATTACGTAAAGTGAATTTATGCTATATTTTTCAAAAAGTGAATGTCAACTTTAAAATATAACATGGTATTTTAAAATATGCGATTGCACCTAGAGAGTCCACCTTTTGGACACTAAAATGATCATATTTTTTGTCTGCCAAATCTGATTGAACGCTAGTATAGACCAAATCGAAGGGAAAATCGAAGGTAATGATTCGAGCAAAACTAAAAGACCAAAAACTAACAAACACACTAAAAAACGAGAAAAATAGCATTTAAGGCTTCAAAAATCAAACATTGGCTCAACAAACAAAAAAACTAAAAAGACTTTACTAAAGTCTTCAATAAAAGGATTCATTACATCAATTGGAGTCAATTGGTTGATCAATGTCATCCAATTACAAACTAACTCAAAGAAATGCAAAACTAAATTGGAAAAGTTTTGTACAGTTACCTACATTTTGTGGTGACAAAATGCAAAACAACACTGTATATATATCGAGTTGTTGCAAGTCTATATTAATATGTGATTTGTATTGCTTATTACCTTCGGTGGGTCTCAAACAAGCAACTTCATACAATATAAGTATCTTTGATTGCAAGCGGGTGAGTCTCTTAAATAACCAAAGGGTGTGTCTAATGGTAATTACACTAATCGCAACTTTCATTAGATTTCCTTAATCAATGTTAAGTTACATCCTTAACAAATGCTAATCATCACTTAGAGAGCCAATTCATTTTTGTTTGATAATTAACTTCATTCTTAGCCAAATATGGAGTTTATTTTTCATCGCAGGTATATTAATGATTTGTTGATTAAGATTATGCCCTTTTAGATCGATATTTTTGTAGTTAAATTAATACATAGTAGTTATTGATCCATTCTCCCAGCATTGATCGTCAACACTCTCTCTTAGCTAGGGAGGATGTACTCAAATATCTGAGATCATTAAAAATGTGTTATCATGAGGGCTAACACCTCAAATTTCTCCATTTCAGAGAAATTTCACTACAAGGACCTACACTTGACTTTCTCCATCTTAGAGAAATTGCAATGTAGTACATCCAATGGAATCAATGATGTTGAGACTCCCTCTCAACCAAGGATTCGTTCTCCACAATTTGAAGCCTCTCTTGAAAACGCTCAAATTTCATGCCAACAAGTGGCTTGGTGAGAATATCAGCCATCTGTTCATCAGTGCTAACATAGTTCAACTAGATAACATTCCTTTGCATCATACCTTTGATATAGTGATATTTGATCTCTACATGCTTTGTTTTGTCATGAAACAAAAGATTGACAAAAAGTTTTGCACAACTCTTATTGCTGCAATGAACGTGTCGGAATCCAATAATTGTCCAAACAATCTTGCAAGGAGCTTTTGAAGCCATATTGCTTCTTGTTTTGCTACATTGGCTGCAACACATTCAGCTTCTGATGCAATTTGAGCAAGATGTGACTATTTCTTGCGACACCATGAAGTCGTGGTAGATCCCAAACTAAAACAACCAAAAGTGTTTTTCAAACACTTCCTACCCAATTGGAAACTGTATAGCCCTAAAAGTCTAAGTCCACACTGGAATAATACTTCAAGCCATATACAATTGTGCCATGCAAGTGTCTCAAGATATGCTTTGCTGCAACTAAATGTATATGTTTGTGTTCACACATGAACTGGTTGAGTACACTCACTGCATAGCAAATATTTGATCTAACATTAACTTGATACATCAAGGACCGGATCAATTGCTTGTACAGAGTAGGATCTCCAAGGTCTAAACTAGCTATTGACTCACTCAACTTCTTCAAGTTGGTTTCCATCGATGTAGACATAAATTCACAATATAACATCCTAAATCTGTTTTAGATGTAAACGATGTATTTTCCTTGACTTAGGATACACCATCACGCCTCTACCATACTTCCAATCCTCGAAAGAAGTGCTTGGATCCTAGGTCCTTCACCTCAAACTCTGAAGTCAACTCCTCCTTGCATCTAGAGATGAGATGTTCTTCCCCTATAAGAAATAAGTCATCAGCATATATCACCAATATCAAGGCTTCACCATTAACTACTTTGAAGTAAAGGTTTGGAATATCATTTTTGTTGAATACCAAACTCATCAAATATTGGTCTATCTTTCATACTATGCTCAAGGAGCCTATTTAAGACCATATAAGGCTTTCTTTAATTTACACACATGTGACTCTTTCTCATGAATCACGAACCTTCAAGTTGCTCAATGTAGACTTCTCCTTCAATAACACCATTAAGAAAGGATGTCTTTATATCTGTTTGATGTAGCTTCCATCCCTTAGCTATTGCAACTGTAATGATGGTTCTGATGGAAGCACAACAAGTAACTAGAGCAAAGGTTTCTTCATAGTCTTTTCCTTTTTTTTGAGAGAAACCACATGCAACAAATCTAGCTTCGTATTTCTCAATTCTTCCATCAGCCACATGCTTAATGTTGAAATCTCGTTTGGAAGAAACAACTAATTTCCCCTTAGGTCTAGGTACAATATCCCAAACATCATTCTTGATAATGGATTAATATTCTTCAGACATAGAATCTTTCAAGACTTGTTTTGAGGCTTCCTCAACACTAAAATGTTGAGTCTCAATGATATTACACATTAATGCAACATAGCTAGAGAATCTATGTAGTCTTTTACTCTCTCTAAAGGTGCCTCTAAGAGCTGCAAACTATTATTCCTCTTGTATAGTTTTCCTTACCCAAAAAATTCCCTTTTTATTCGCAACAATATCTCTAGGCTCATCAGTAGGATTCAAAGGCTCAATTGGATCATAATCCTCTTTAGCTTTTGTGGATATCCATGTTTAGTGGAGCCTCTAGATTTTCATCATCAATCTCTATGGATGAACCTTTAGATTTCCTAAATACAACATTTTCCTCAAATGTAACATTTTTGCTTACCTCTATTTGTTTCTGACCATGTATGTGTAGGCTTTTGAAGGCTTCCTATAGTCTGCAAATATTCCTCTTATGCCTAAAGGTTCTAACTTGGTTCTTTATCTTTGGGTATATGAACATATACTGGGCTACCAAAGATTCTCAAATGACCGACATCAGGCTTAACCTCTGAAAGGCTTCTTCTAGAGTAATATTCTTCAATATCTAATGAGGACATCTATTTTGAATATATAAATTTGTTCCATAAGCTGTTGGCCAAAGGAAAGTTGAGAGGTCTTCATCGTGTATCATTAATTTAGCAGCAGCTTAAATGATGGATCTATTCTTTCTTTCAGCAACCCATTTTGTTGTCAGTTATAGAGAACACAAAACTCCCTCTTAATTCCTACCTCAATGCAAAAATCTCAAAAACTGTCAGAGGTGTATTTGCTTCCATTATTGAGTCCTTAACTTTTTAATTTTCTTTCTAGATAAATTTTCTACTAGAGCTTTGAATTCCTTAAATCTACTAGGTACTTCATCAATCTCCTTGGACCTTCAAAATTTGATCTAGGTTTTAACAGAGTAATTCTCTATGAAAGTTACATAATACAAAAATCCACATTGGGATGCATTGACATTGGTCCACATAAATCAAAATGTACAAGTTTTAATACTTCTTTAGACCTACTTTCACTATTGTTACATTGGTTCTTAGTGTTTTTACCCATAGCACAACCTTTACAAGTACCACCATGTACATGACTAAGTATTTAGGAGCCAAGATCAAAGGAAAGGCAAAAATCTTAATCGCCCAACCAAGGTCTCAATCACACCATTTGAGATGTGAAACTGGCAGATGGAAGGTCACTAAGGAAGAGTGGGAGGATAGAATTTGTAGGTTTTGCAATGAGACAGTGGTAGAAATGGAGTGGCACTATGTGAAAGATTGCACTATATACGAGGAAATTCGCAACCAGCACAAGGACACTTTAAAAGTGAACAGCACAAAAGAGCTTTCAGAAGGGCCAAGACTTCTCAAGGGAGCCATCTTACTTATGCAAATCCACAACAAAAGAGGCAGCCTGGAGAAATCTCAACAAACATATTAAGGGGTCTTACGGTGGTCCCTTAGACTGTTGGTCTCATGGACGTCATTAAAAACCTTTCATTTCATTTCATTTCAAATTTAAGTATGCATGTAACTATCTTCTCCAAAGATGGAAGAGCATTGTAGCATAAGTGACCAAATCTTCTGTTCCATAGCTCACTGGAGTTTGAAGTGTCATGAAGAAGAGCTTGAGTAGGTCGACTGGAAAGTTTGTACAAACTCTCATGTCCATATCCAATCACATATGCAATCTTGATGTTGGACTTCTTTGGCCATACCATGACTTTCCCTTCCGAAGATGTTACTCAAAAGCCATCGTCTTCCAAAACCAAAATAGATATGAACTTTCTCTTAATTCCTAGCACAAATTGGACATTATTTAGATGAAGTGAAATCCCAAATTCTAGGTTGAGCGATGTTGCACCAACTCCTTTCACTAAATAGTTTGCATCATCTCCAATAATAACTTGAAGGATTGACTCTTTCTCTACCAAATTTGAAGATGTTCTTGATAGTGGTGTCTCGAGAAGCTCTACTATCAATTAGCCAAGTGTCACTATTTGTGGGAAGACTACTTGATAGGGTAGATATGAAGAGAAATCTATTTGAATCTTCTTGCGCTTCCCCTTTAGTTGAGACTTCATTAATATTTGCCACTTGATCCTTATGTTTTGACCAATCGTCTCTTGCATAGTAATTATACTTGTCACATTTAAAGCACTAAATATTTAAGAGATTTACCTTCTTCATCACATTCCGCGCAAGGTCAGACTTTTGATCTCTATTTCTATTCATGTTCTTGATAGTGGTGTCTCGAGAGGCTCCACTATCAATTAGCCAATTGTCACTATCTGAGGGAACACCAGTTGATAGGGTAGATATGAATAGAAATCTATTTGAATCCTCTTGTGCTTCCCCTTTAGTTGAGGCTTCATTAATATTTGCCACTTGATCCTTAGGTTTTGACCAATAGTCTCTTCCATAGTAACCATACTTGTCACATTGAAAGCACTGTCTATTTGAGAGATCTACCTTCTTCATCGAGTTAGGTGCAAGGTCAAACTTTTGATTTCTATTCCTTTTGTGCTTGCTTTTCTTCCAATTTCTTCCTCTCTTCTTAGTAGTGTGAGTAATAAGAACATGATTGTCTTTATTTTGTGAGTTTCTAATTATCCCTCTTGCAACCAATCTAGATTGTTTTTTAATACAATTTGTCTTCAAACCAAAGAACCAAAACTCAGAATCGGCTTGGAATTGGCAAGGCTGACTCGACTCATGAGTCGAATCAGATTCAGCTACAAATTGACTATGAATTGGCAAAGTGAAAAAAACCTTTGATATCTAGAGATTTGAGCGATTTAAAACTTCTTTCATGCAACCTTTATTGAATATAACTTAAAAACATTATAACATCATCAAATAGAATCTAACATACATAAACAAAGAACATAAATGATAAATCCATCGCATACATCATGATAAATGTAAATTGTAATTTGTAGCTTAAGTAAATAGAAAACACAGGATCATATGACATAGATATATAGAATTATCAGTGTAACACGGGGATGCGTCTCCCCCCCCCCGCCCAAAAAAAAAAAAACTAGGTCATCTCGGAGATGGGGATGTCCCTAGGACAGGGGGACGGCGTTTCAGGCGGCGCCACTTAGAGTGCCACCGCCGTTGGAGACAGCGAGACATCTCCAAGTATAGGGGTGCAAGGGGATGCGAAGGAGTCTCCTTCATTGCGGGGGGGCACCTAGATGTCTCCCGTGACAAGCAAAAAAAAGAGGCACTTAAAAAATTAAAAAGTTAAGGCATTTTTATAATGTTTTGATGTTTCTATTTTTATGCTATTGGATTGTGGGGCCCATTCATTCCTCCTCCTTTGTTCAAAAGTCTTCTCTTCTTCATTTTTATTCACATTTGCATTTCTCATTGTTTGCAATAGCAAGAAGAAGAGTGAAGAGCTGAGATAAGGGTTTGTGCAAGAGTGAATAAAGTGTTTGCAAGTGAAAAAGGAGAGCCTAGGAGCAAGAAGAAGAGGAGGGTGGGTCCGAGTTTACCCTAATCTTGTTGAAGTAGTTTTTCAAGCAAAAGGTAAGGTTTTTAACTTATTTTTCTAATTTTCAAATGGATATTTATGAATGTTAAATTTAAAATTTTTGTTTCTTTAGACAAGTTTTATTATCTTTCAACTATAACAGTAAAATAAAATAAAAGAGTACAAAACGAAAATTGACTTTCAGTGGTTATGTAGGATTTGGGCTATTCTGAATTGATTTCAGTATGTAAGAAATAATGATATTGCTATCAAGATTTAACTATGTGATTTTCAATCAAACTCATTGACCCATGTTTCATGGGTAGTGATTCAACATGAATCCATCTCTCATGAGAATAAATGGAAGACTTAGCACTCCTTGGATCTAGGTGATGCTCACAGGGGTAAAGCACCAGGACTTCCCGAGAGGTCACCCATTCGAGTACTACTCCAGCCTGAGTGCACTTAACTATGGAGTTTCCTCCATGATTAAACCCAAAGCTTTCGACCCCATTTGCAAAACCTTCACCAAGTGTTGTGCCTTATGAACCATTCATTAGAAAGCCCCTTAAGCCCATCGATTGCTAAGTAGGAGATAATTTCCACGGCAAGTCAAATTGCGGTATTGCTATCAGGATTTAACTGTGTGATTTTGAGTTAAGTGCGCTTAGGCTAGAGTAGTATTGGGATGGGTGACCTCCCGGGAAGTCCCAATACTTCACCCCTGGGAGCATCACCTAGATCCAATGAGTGCTAAGTGTTCCATTTATTCTCATGAAAGAACGATTCATGTTGAATCACTACTCATGAAACATGGTTCAATGAGTTTGACTCAAAATCACAGTTAAATCCTCATAACAATATCATAATTTGACTTGTTGTGGAAATTATCTACTACTTATCAATGGATGAGCTTAGGGGGCTTTCTAATGAATGGTTCATTAAGGCACAACACCTACTAAAGGTTTTGCAAATGGGGTCGGAAGTTTTCCGTTTAACCATGGAGGAAACTCCATAGTTAAGTGCGCTCAGGCTAGAGTAGTATTGGGATGGGTGACCTCTCGAGAAGTCCTGGTGCTTCACCCCTATAAGCATCACCTAGATCCAATGAGTGCTAAGTGTTCCATTTATTCTCATGAGAGATGGATTCATGTTGAATCAATACTCATGAAACATGGGTCAATAAGTTTGACTCAAAATCACATAGTTAAATCCTGATAGCAATATCACAATTTGACTTGCTGTGAAAATTATCTCCTACTTATCAATGTAAGCAATAACAAAAAAAGTTAAAAATAAAAAATAAAAAATAAGCCTTGCTGATTCTGATTTGTTGTTCTTTGGTTGTAACTTGTTTCATTTTGTTATAGTTATAATTATCATTTATTCATTGAATCATATTTATAAATTTAAATAAAAGATTAAGATTCTTGATGTTTCATTTTGCAAATTCTTGTTATTAGTTTTAAATTTTAGAAAATTTAAAGTAAGGAATAGGCTGATAGTTTGATTTTTTAGCTTTATTTTATTTTTTTCATTTTGTGAAATGCAGTGTCAAAATGAGCACCTACATTGATACTCATAGTGATGATGAGATGGAATTTCATTCAGATAGTGGCAATAAATCAAAATATGAACATGACTCTGAGGTTGGGGCTGAGGATGATGATGACACCATTGAGAGGGGTGAGCATGAAAGTGGCATTGGGGTTGGGCCAAATCAGTAAGGGGCCCAAACTAGTTTCACTTCCATGGGTACTAATTTTATACTATCTGGTACTCCATCTATTGATTGCCCCTCTCCATCTTTGGTAGAGTAGGCTAGGGGTAAGTTTGATCCAAAATCTCTTTTAAAACAATTTGCCACTAGAACAACAAGCGGATCAGGAACAAGTGGTACAAGAAAGTGGAGATGCAATATTTGTGATGATGTATGGTATCGTAGCATTAGTAGAGTGAATGCACACTTCCTCTTTTCCACAAGGAAAGGTGTCTTGCCATGTAAGTTTTTGATTGAATCCAAAAACTTGAAGTTTAGAATTGAATTTAACAAGCTTTGGGGAGTGCCAAAGGACTTGAGCCTTCTAGTGCCTACTACCTTGGTTGGTAGGCAGCAGATTCAAACTATACAGGAGGTGCATGAGCAACAAATACAAGGGCAACAACACCGACACATGTCTTCTTCTAGACTACAACATAGAGCTTCATCTACTACATTGCTAGGGTCAGCCTCCGCACCTTCCTCTACTTATAGCTCTATAGGTGTAGCAGCAGCCCAGACAAGCAAGAGGAAACGCAGGGCACAATCTAGTGACAACAACCCTTTAGCAGAATTGTTTGCAGCCCAGACGAGAGAGAAGTTAGATGCATGCATTGGGAGAATGTTATTTGTCAATAGCATTCCACTTCATATTGCTCGGTCTCCTTATTTTAAGGAGGCATTTCACAAAGTAGCGAAGGTTGGATTACCATCATATGTGCCACCAAGTGAGCACAAATTGAGGACTAAAATCTTGGATGATGAGTATGCCAAGATTAGTAAGTCCATGGAGACCATGAGGGCTGTTTGGGAGGAATCGGAGTGCAGCATTATCATGGATGGGTGGACGAACATTAGACACCGTCCACTAATCAATGTCATAGTCACATGTACAGAGGGCCCATTCTTTCTTAGGGTGGTTGATTGTCCAGGGTATCAAAAAGATGCTAATTTTCAGTTTCAGATTCTTCAAGAAGCCAATGAGGAGATTGGGCCACAAAATGTGGTCCAAGTAGTGACAGATGCAGCTCATGTGTGCACAGTTGCAAGGAGGCTTATTGAGGCCGCATATCGGCATATTTGGTGGACACCTTATTGTGTACATGCTATGAACAGTGCTCTAAAGGACATGGGGAAGATTAGTTGGATAAAGGGAGTGGTGAGTGATGGTAGAAATGTGCAGATGTATATCTGCAACCACCACACCTCACATGCACTATTTAGGAGCTTCGGCAAGGAGGAGTTCCTGAAGTCAGTTGAGACATGATATGCATCCTATTTCATTCTCTTGGAGAGAATGCTTGAGTTGCAGGAGCCACTGCAACTAATGTTTATGACGAATGAATGGAATAGGTGGGGTGGTTCCGAGTTAGAGCAGGGGATAAGGGTGAAGGATATAGTTAAGAGTGATGTATTTTGGAGGGATGCAAAATACATTGTCTCTATTAGTAGGCCAGTCTTCGAGGTGATCAAGTATGGAGATGGGGATGCGCCTACACTTGGAGAGGTGTACGAGTGCATTGATTCTATGCTTGAGCAGATAAGGGCAGTTGTGCAAGAGAAGGACCCCACATTAGCCTTCTACAATGATCACATTCAATATATTATTCAGAGTAGATGGGACAAATTTAACACACCCTTACACATGGTTGCATATGCATTGAATCTGAGGTGGTACATGACTAGGCTTGGCAGAGTCACACCACTTCAGGATAATGAGGTGATTTATATTATATAACACTTTAAGACTTTGTCTTAAGACTTAGATTCTTATCTTTTTATAAGTTAAAATCATTTACATTACTAGCATCTTGGTTCTTTTATTTGCTAACAATTTATACTTTTTAAATTTTTTTCAGGTGAAAGAAGGGTTCTTCAAGTGCATAGATAGGATGTATGACCTTGAGACAGCAGCTAAGGTTTGCACTGAGTGGACCAAATTTGCTACTCTTAGGGTTACAATCAAGCGGCAAAGGTGGATATCAAGACTATGGCACAAGAGGATACCATTTTGTGGTGGTCAGCTTATGGAACGAAATCTACAACCACCACACTAGCTATTTGTTTGTTGTCCCAAGTACTTAGTTCCTCAACTTTTAACTTTTCATTGTTCAATAATAATTGTTCAACTTCTAATTCCCAAGTCTCACATTGGCCAATTATTTTTCATCTTAGGTTTCTAGTTCCTCAGCTTCTGAGAGGAATTGGTCTACATATAGCTTCATCCACTCTCATAAGAGGAATAGACTTACCTCTCAGAGAGCAAAGAAGCTAGTAGCTGTACACAGTGTGTTGTGTATTGATGACTGCAAGACAACTGTGTACAAGGAGAGTCCAGCATCACAATGGGATGTAGAGCCTAAGGAGCCATCGCATATTGACGAGGACGAGGATGGTTTAGATCCAGCCACAAGGCTAGTTGGTGTTCCCTTTTCGGCTCTTGATCTTGGAGAGACCGATAGTTCCAGTAGCGATGAGTTTCAACTTCCAGCCTCCAGGGGATGATCATTGATCATTGAGTTGGCATTTTGATTTGGACTCTTGGAGACTTGTAGTTTTTGTTTGCATTATATACTTATTTTGATATCATGATTCATGGCACATGATACTTATTGTAATCATCTTTATGTCATGACTCATATGATCATTGATTACTATTAGATAGTAGAATCTAGATACTCATACTATTGATATGAAGACTGATATATAGAGTCTAGACTAATATTTATTATTTGCTGATGTTTAATGTTCAATGTTCATTGTTCGTTTGTCATTTGATCATGAATCATGATGTTCCAGTTGAAAACTTCAAGGCAATGTTCAATGTTTAAGCTTTTTACATCTTTGTATCTTATATTGTATAATTGTAGTACATCTTTTCATAACTAGCATTTTAAGTACCATATATATAGTATATATACCTTTGCTCCCTCCGCTACCACCCCATCCCCTGCCGTCCCCAAATCAAGGCCCCTTTGTCCCCCCATCCCGCTGTCCCCTCGTCTCCTAGGGCTGTGTAACTATGACAATGATAAATGTTGTCAAATCATTAATGTAAGTAAGATGAAGATCCATAAAACCAATGACATCAAATCATAAATGTATGTATGATAAAGATCCATGAAACATATATCTATCTGTAAACAAAATGAAAAAACAAGTCTATCTGTTCTAGCTCTAGCTCAAGTCTATCTCTCACTTTTCCTCTCTTTTTGTCATACTCAACAAATAGAAGGTCTTTTAGGGTTGTAAGAAAGAGAAATTTTTAAATAAATAAAAATTAAAAGTTGTATTTTTTTTATGTTTTTAAGTTGCCCAATTGGGCTGCCCAATTTTTCGAGCTGATTCATGGCCATTCATGGGCAAAAATAGGCAATCCGATTCAGCAGCTTGTCAAAAATTGCCCAGCACGTTTTGTAACGCCAAATTGCATAAATTGCATGAATCGCCATGATTTTTGGTTTTCTGCTTCAAACAATCAAACTTAGGGAGTTATGATCTTGCACTTATCCCTTGTATAAATGACTCCCGTGATGAAGGAAGACCACTAAGTGCCAACATGGATAGTTCTTTATAATCTATAATGTGATCTATGTTAGAGAGTTGATCTCTCAATTCAGTAATTCCTCATGAAATACGAGATGATGGATTCTCCTTTTGTCATCTTAATGTGGTGAAATTCCTGTTCTAATGCTAGAGCTCCCTCGTGTTATTGATCTCATACATCTCCTCTAATTCCTTGACCATGTCATATGCTAATCTTAACTTAGAGATGATTGGCACAATGTGATCTTTCATAGAGCGAACCAATGTTTTCTTTGTTTTGATGAATTTACTCTTCCACTGAGGCTTCTGATCTTCTTCATCTGGTTTTAGAACCTTTTCTCTACAAATTCATTCAATTTGTTATCCTCCAAGGCAAGCCTGACTCTGAACTTCCAGGAGGTGAAAATTGATGGTCCTTCAAGTCTGTCTTCAACTTTAATTCCATTTACCATCTTGACGTTGATATATGCTATCAGATTTGAAAGGGCAATTTAGAGGGCAACCCACTGCTTTGAATCTGATCCCATATTTTTGAACTTCCAGGAGGTAAAATTTGATGCTCCTTCAAGTCTGTCTTCAATTTTAATTCCATTTACCAACTTGACATTGATATATGCTATCAGGTTTGAAAGGGCAATTTAGAGGGCAACCCTGCTGCTTTGAATCTGATCCCATATTTTCTTAAGCATGCTTTGACACCATGTTAAATTTTATGATCAGACTAATAGAATGCATCTTTTAAATTAATTAACAATATGTACCCTAGGAAGAGCTTCAAGCTTGAAGGTGAAAAATCTAGCAAGGAAACTCTGATTATATGTATACAATGATTAATGTCCAAATACAATTATTGCCAATGTCGATCTATAATAGACATGCAATATGTGAATTGATTTGCCAATCAATAAAAACCACTCTATGTATAACGTGGTCTGACTATGTATCAATTTGTCAATCAGCCTGTAGGTACCAATCTACCAGAATGTATATTGATCTGCTTGAATATATATGTATTAATATCGATTTCAAATCAATCTACCTGAATATATAAAATCACTGCAAGTATATGTATACTGTATATATATCAGGTCACTGCAAGTCTATATTAATATGTCATACGTGTTGCGTGTTGGCTTCAGTAGTTCTTAAATGAGCAACTTCATGCAATATAAGTATCCTTGATCGCAAGCAGTCGAATCTCTTGATAATGAAAGGGCATGTCTATTGGTAATTACACTAATTGCAACTTTCATTAGATTTACTTAATCAATGTCAAGTTACATTGTTAACAACTGCTAATCGTCTTTTGGAAAGCCAATTCATTTCACCAAATGAGCTAATAGAGTTGTGTATACCTTGACATGAGGTACATAAGTGCAACCACTACCTCATCAATCCTTGATTGGTGGTTGCTAGATGCGACCTCTATTTAGTAAACGCAACCTTTGCTGAGTTTGTCTTGCTTGAGTGAACTAATTCACTCACTAGTAGTTTGTCTATTGACTTCATTGTTAGACTGAGTTAACTAATCAAATGTTTATAAATTTAACTCATTAACACTAGACATGCCATCTTCTTCAGGAGTTCATCCAAGTGACGTATTTATGTACTTCATCCATTCATTTGATGGTTGATTGAAATGTCCCCACTTAGGATCTACCTTTATTTAGTCCTGAAATAATGATTTCAACTTGAAGTGAGACATGCAATATGTTTATAAATATAAAATATAAAATTTATCAAATTTGAATACATTTCATTATTATATCCAATTTAAAATCTTTAGAATAAGTAAGAAGATAAAACTTATCTTTATTTACTGTGACACTTCCCTTCTTTTGTGTTAAGAAATGCCTTGTTCCGTGATGAGCTTTGATGAATAAACATAATCCTTAGGAAGAGTTTGTAATCAGGTTCTTCGGGGAAGAATTCCTGAGGCTCTACTTGCCTTGTGGCCATTCTAAATGGACCTCAAGCTATGTCACCATGTCATTAATGACTTTCTCCTTCTAAGGCCTTACAAATATCCTTTACTTGGTATAAAGTCTCTCTTCCCAGGCTTTATGGATAACCTATACTTTGGTGTGTCCATCCTCATAATCCTTGAGAGAGTCATTATCTCTTCCTAAGCCTTATGAATACCCACACTAGGTGTATCCATCCTCACAAATGCCTATGTTCATAGCTCTAAGTGTATATACTGGCTTTCCAAGATGTATAATCTCTGCCTTAATTCCTTTCTAGGAATTTTAACATTCACCAAGAATGTCCTTGTGATCTCTTGATTTGATTCACTGGAAATGAATGTATTGATGTAATTATTGGCAATTCTTATATTTAGATCATTCTTATAATTTAGATACATAAGATTATTCATCTCTCTCTCTCTACCTTGATAATCAAATACATAAAGATGTCAACAGATATACTAAGTCATCATATATATACATACATACATATGTATATATATCTATATCTACATATACATATATATGCATGTGTGTGTGTGTGTGTGTGTGTATGTATGTATACTGATTTCATTATTTTAAGATATGTGTGTGTGTTTGTACGATACATGTATAATATATATAATATATAAGTATACTACATCATATAAGGATTCTATATCCTTAATATAATATTTTGTCGCTGACTATTAATTCCTTTGGCAACATTCGCCTCTCTTCTCCTCTCCCATCTTAAACATATTAAATATATTTCTTATTTTCTGATTCCCTTGTCCTATAGGATGTATTTGCTGATTGAGCTATATATCAAATGCTGATTCAATGTTAGTTTCTGACTGTATTATATATATTTATGACAGATTAAATATTCAAATGTTGGTTGTATTTTTAATGTTGAATGGATCTAAAAGTTGTTCCCTAACTCATGATTTCTTACAAACAATCTATTTGTATCTCCGCTTCCAAGGATCATGTCTCTTCAATCAAGTGCCTATTGAAGCGAGCGATTAGATTTCTATAAGGTCATGTCTCTTATTGTTTGTCTTTGCTAATTACTTTTCACGAGCTAATTGTGCTTTGCATTCTATTAGATCACTGATCAATACATAAGCACTACATTATTATATACATCAATAAATATTTGAGATATGTGAGCCAATTTATATGTGAACAATCCATAATTGGTGATGATTAGATAATTTCTACATGTTTCATATCATTCTGATTACGTTTATCTAGTATGACTCAATCTTTATAAATCTCTTGGCAACCATACTAATAGTGATGATTTAATTAATCTTGTCAAATATTACACGATACACCCTTCTATTATTATCAGAACTATTGGAGTATCAGCTACACCTATCGTTGCAGGAGAAGTTTGAGGTTTCAAATAATACTCTTTTTCATTTTTGCCAGAAGCTTTATTCCTATGTTGAAGAGTATATACACCAAAATATTCCACATCAGCAAGGTTCTTAAGTTTGTCACCATAAAATAAATATTTCAACATTGATAATGTGAACTATACATATCGGATTACATAATGCCAAACCTATCCCATAAATGGTGCAACATAAGCTGAGTTTAATTCGAGTGGCATGAATAATACTTGTGGCAATATTTGAGTAATATACCAGAAGTTGCTTTGAATCGACAAAGTATTTATCTATGATATTGGCCCAAGTCAAGAGACTATGTCACTGTGAATATTCAGTGGTAGGAGTCATAATTTTGATTTGCTACAGTGGGTTCAAACACTATCAATGAAGTCATGAGTGTCATATCCTCTTAACTCTGCATCTTATTATCAATCCAATCAAAGATACCAGTATATGCTCTTGAATCAATAGATGTATTAAGTTTGTAATGTCCCTAATCTTCTGCATAAAGGCCTCTACCTTCATCTATGATTCATGCTTATTATTACTTATTATTTATATCATTATATTCTTTACATTTGTATTTTATCTATTTTATTTATATTTTATAATTATATTATTGTTTATTTTAGTTAGTAATTATTATTTATTATTTAATATTATTGTTTATTGATAAACTTTCTTTCGGAAAAGGGACATTACATTGATTTAATTAATTTGATCTCATTTTGTTTCCCCAATTTTGGAATAGCTTGCCTTATTGTGTATTGCATTACAGCTTACAGCTCTTGTAGCTTTCTTCATGTACCCAGATTCAGGCTTAAAAATTGAATTCCCAATAAATCTAACATAGTATCAAAACTCTGTTGGTGCTTGGAGATAGGGGTTTCTGTTTAGCAAAGAGAGTTTCATCTAAGGCTTCACATCACTAATTCTTGGATCAGATCAGAGCACACCATTATTTTCAGAGAAGCCAAGAAACAAATGTTTGTCTTTTGTTTCATCCAATTAGCTCTCTAAAGACATTTATTTAAATCTTTGATTGTATGTATTTTCGGTGGTTTTCATGAAAATCATACTTTTTGAGGCACTTCAGCACAGAATTGCATCTAAAAGACATCAAAAGATTCAAAACACATAAATCCAAATTAAAATTTGTTCAATTTGGAGAAGATTGCTTAAAAGGTTAAAAACAACATAGTGAGGTTGTATGGCCTGCCTGCGTAGCTTGATGTAAGTCTGATTTTTTATTAAAATTATTATGTATCTGTTTTGTTTTTTTTTGTTGGGGGGAGGTGGGGTTGGGGGGGATTAAAGTACAAATCAGTTTTCTTTTAAGTGCTTAGCATTTTGTGAATCCAGGGGGTACAAGGTACCATGGGAATACTCAACCACACTACCACTACTTACCACATGACAAGAGCAGTTAAGGCCTATGCTCCCCTCCCCATTGATCTGTAGAACTTCCGCCAGCTTATTGAAATTCCTAGCCAATGACAGGTGTTCTGGCAATCACCTAACAGTCACTGTGGCTTCAGAAACCAATGGGTCACCTTTGCTGCTCATCTGCCTCCGCCAGCACCTCAGCCAATATACCAAATAGGGTGCTCTCAATGAGAATTTCAATTTTTAAAAGTAACTTTGGGAGGACATATCTTCATCATATTGAGGTTGTTTGCTTTGCATTTTTTCTTCAAATGGGTTACTTTCCCATGCTCTTCATAATGCTGTAGGCAGTATCTGCTTAAAACTCCTGGATTGTTCAGATAATCAAATTTCTGACATCAATTGCTTTATGATTGCAATATTCCAAGCCTCATAACTTTCACAAACAAAATTAAATTTGAGTATTGTATTTTTTTAAGGTGTCAATTTATCCACAAGCACAACATCATGGTGTTGGCTATTTATTTTTATGTTTAATTGACTGTACTTTCTTCTTTCTTTTCTTTTTTTGTTGTGCCAGAGATATCCCCACAACCCAGCCCAGTGCCCAACCCGCCTTACTTTGGACTTACTTGTTGCCAAATTGGGATCAGGAAAGGGAGAGCTGAAGAGAGACTGATCCTCTAGGGATGTACCAAGCTGACTGCAAGCCAGGTGCATCAGGTGAGTTAGGGCTTTGGATTAAAACTGAAGACCGCTAGGGAGCAAACACAAGGCTCAAGAAAACTCTGCTACCCATGCAGGCCCACACTTTCTCCTGTCTGCTCCATATCAGTCTATGTAAAACTCAAAAAATTAGCTAAACTCTGTAATTGCGCTAACATATAAAATTCCAATAATTGTAACATGCTGAGAGATTATAATTTAAACTATTTGGAGGGGCAGGGGGATTTATCATTTATGCAAATGCCCTCAACTTATAAAGTGCCCTCATATCATGTAGGACTTACAAATGGACATTTTGTAATCATGAACGACAATAACATTTCATCCTAGGGGCTTCATATATAGGCTTCCAACGTTTCCACACAGCAAGACATAATAAAGGATGCGCATTGTTGATCAAAAGGCATGCATTATGGTTCCACCTCCATCATTGATAAAGCTCACATTGAGTTGAACCAACTTTTTTAAATCATCCTAGTCTCTACACCACATCATGCTTACAACTTCATCCACCTTGATTCACATTAGTTTGTATCTCCATTGGAGAGCCATTATTAAATGAATCCACAATCTTGCATCTGATTCACATCAGTTCACCTCTCAAATTGAGAGTTTATGGTAAATGTTCTTGAATCTTACATCTGATTCGCAATGTTTGGTAAATGATCTTAAATCTCACATCTGATTCGCAATGTTTTAAAAGTCAATTTGGAACAAATTATTATGGTAAATGTTTCTGAATATTGTATCTGAGACATATCCACTCACATCTCAAATTGAGAGCCATTCATTATGGTTAATATTCTTAAATCTTCATGGTACTTGATTCCATTGATTGATTCCAATCACAATTCAACACTGGCATCAAGGTACACAAACAACTTCCAATTCATTCATTCATCTTCATCCCCTTGAGTTGGGGTTTGTCCTACAAGCTTTCACTTTCCCTTTTTAGGGGTTTCTCTCATTGTACATGGGTACCTAATCAGGCCTAGTTGTCAAGACCACTCCTCAGCTATCCTAAGTTGTACTTATTGGGCGATGTTGGTGTAATATTTACTTCACCTCGGATATGTTTCTTTCCGAAGTGTGACATTGCATCTATCTGATAAGTTTACTTAGGATAATTAGGATATTTAGCTATTCTAAGAAGTTACTAGAGACATATGTATACCTTGACTCGAGGTGCATAAGTGTCCTGATTATATGCATGCCATCTCCTTAATTCATGCATCTAGGTGGCCTGATTATATGTACTTTGAGCATTCATTTGATGGTTGCTTTGGTTAATTTGATTTGACTATTGACTCCTATTTTGCAATAGCTTGTGGTGTTGCAGATTCCATTAATTTTTTCGTGCTTGCCACTATTGTAATTTTTTTCACACACCTAGATTTGGGCTTATATTATTAGATTCCCACAAAGCTTGCATAAGTTACCTGACTAACTACTTTTACACAACTGTAAACAAACACAAATGCTCAACAGTCATTGGGTTTCCTTTAATTGCTTTTCACCAAAAGCAATTAAAGTGCTAAATGCAGAAGAATCAACCTTTTCAAAAACTAATAAATAATTTTCACTTCATTTGGTAGATACTGCTTCTTAGATAAGATGGGCCAAGGACAATGCTGAAGTCATGAAAGCGACACAAATTTCTAGATCTGGGAGAGCTTCCATTATTTTTGGTCCATGTTACTTGTTCGAATTAATGAAATGCACAATTTCTCCAGGCTTTAATGCAAAATTTGATCAGTAAGAAGTCCAGTTGACTTCAATAAAGAAGTGGGACATATTTTAGAAGACATGTGAAGTAGAGTGCAGACATCAGAAGTAGAAAAGATGGTAAAAAATAAAATATTCCAGACTTTTGTACAAAACCACCAGATTTTCCAGGCATTGGTTACATAACTATTGTGAAACACCCAAGGACAACACTGAAGTCATCAAAGCAACACAATTTTTTAGATCTGGAAGCGTTTCCATTACTTCTGGTCCATGTTCCTTGTTCAAATTAATGAAATGAACAATTTCTCCAGCTTTTAATGGCAAATTTGATCAGTAAGAAGTCCAGTTGACTTCAAAATAGAAGTGGGACATATTTTAGAAGATGTGTGAAGAAGAAATAAAATATTCCAGCCTTCTGTGTGAAACCACCATCTTTTCCAGGTGGTGGTTACATAACAATTGTGAAACCACCCCAGGTTTCAGACAAAATCAGCAATTTCATCACTGCACAAAGTAATTGTTTCATCCTGTGTTCTGATACTACACCAAAACACTTTAAATTCCTCCTCCAAACGGTTTCTAGCTACTTCTGAGACTCTCAGTCTATAATATATATACCAGTTGTAAACGCCCCAAGAGGCAACATAGAAATTTAGATTATATTGAATTGGATTTTTATATAGTTCATAGACTCAATAAACTGTTATAAGAGAAGAACAGGACTGAATTGTGCGGTAGAGAGCTGGTGTAGAGAACTAAGTGACAGAGATAAGTTGACATCAGATTAGTCGTATCTCCAAGAGACTCGAGGCTGTACTTCCCTTTTAAAAGAGAGGATAAGTGTGTTTTGACTGACATCTCCCCCAAGATAAGTTCATGTGTCTTCTATTTGTGGTGGTGTCTGTTGTTCTCAATGTCTTTCAAGTTCATTGTTATTTTAGTTGCCTAGAAAATGCAGTTCATTGATCTTTCATTATGATCCGTGTATGTGATGACTGTTTGTAAGACATCTAGCTTTATCTAGTTCATAGATCAGAAGTAGAACGTGCTAGTGCTGCACTGTTACCCAATCCGAGAATGGATCATGATGCTTCAACAGTCATTCTTGCATTAAATACATGCCACAGTTGGCAAAATCAAAAGTAACTAAGAATTTTGTTCCTTCAGTAATTTAAAATACCAACTCCCAACACACAACCAATGGAAGGTGTTCCAACAAGTACCGCCCATAGGGAATGATCTACATATATTTTGCATTTTTCTCTACACAATGAGGTAACGGTTTTTGGTACCTTTCTTTGGCCTCACCTTTCAAATTTGTCTTAGAAAAGAAGTTAGATGAATAATACTTCCATAATGGTAAATTATTTCGCCTGCCACGTGACCAAATGAAACAAGGCATACAAACTTGGCTAATAGGTACGCTCCATGTTGCTTTCTGCCAATGGATCCTTTTCATTCAATAGAGATCCTCTATAACAATCAGTTCACCACGATGAAGATTAGCCAAGGCAGTTGTATTCCCAACTCCACATCACTACTTTAGGACAGCTATAGGAGATTAATTAATGGAATAAATGTATTCTACGAAAGTAATAATTGCTTAAAAGAATAGCCCTAGCATTGTAACGCTTCCCTGATGCCTCATCTAACTTGAAGGTTTTACGGTAGAGAATTGGCAAAAAAATAGATACATGGTACATTCCAGAAATTCAGTAGAAAAGATATAGGCCTTAATGATAGTCCTTACAAACATGACATTGACAATGAATAAGTTGCTAAAAATTAATTCAATTGTTGCGTTAAGCATCCTCTTGCAACTGCTATCAAATATGCTATTCCAACTAGATCAAAGTGTTCTTGCATGGACTTCACTGAGAAGCTGAGAAAATTGCTGTAAACCAGGGGTAATCCAATTATACAGACTGATTTAGTGTAGTTAAATAAAGAATTCAAGGTGTGGCAAACGATGTATATAGGAAACCTTTTAGGAACAGGCTTGAAGAACTGGTTGGACCACAAAACTAACGAATTATGCATCAAACTGTTGAGAGTGCAGAAACTTCGGTGCAGTCGAATTCAGAGGGTATTTGAATATAATTGTCACTAGATAGAAAGAAATGGAAAAGTAATGAAAAGAAAAAATACCTGTTCCAGATAGAAATACGGACTCGAAGATAGGGCCGGGCAAACGAACGCTAAGACGAGGGACCGAGTGGCCTTTGGGAGGGCCTCTCCTCAATGGAAATGATACAGACCTAATTCTGTAGGGTACCTGAGATTTAGAATGACATTGTACACTCAGTGTGCTCAAATTCATAGCTTGGGCAACTGTAACCGCTGAGCTTGTCATAGTTTTGATTGTTGGCCCTCTGCTACCCTGCCTGTACTTCCAACTGAAGGTAATGAAAGCTGAATGCGGCCGAGAATCGGAAGAGATTATATTATTTCATTGGTGGGTTTAAAAGCGTATGGTGATACGTCTAGATGAGCCCTCGTGCTGATTTGGAGATCCACGTGTAGTACATTCACTGGTAAATTCATGAGCAGAGATGATTTGGTGCCACCTAAGCATTTTTCATGTTACCCTTATTTTCATCCTTCGACAAAGACTTCTCCTCAAGGATATGGTTTTTCTCTCTCGAAGTGCATATGTGTTCTATTCAGTCTATCAAAATAGATTTTTTGGAAAAACTTTTCCTAAATAAGAATATTACTTGCGATATTTATAAAATTGGGAATGTCTAGTAGTTTTTTAAGTGTTAAATGCAAATGTATATTAAGAGGTACATGGAAAGAATGATAGATTTGGTTTTGTAGCTTTCATTCAATACTGAAATGAAAGTATTTGCAGGTGTGCTTCATCATCTTTCCTTAACATTGTCTATGTGTTACTTTTTATGTTTATGTACTCCTTAAAGGAAAATATTTGTTGAATTTGGAGGTTATTTGGTGACTTGAC
Source organism: Cupressus sempervirens (assembly GCA_028749045.1). Classification (NCBI taxonomy): domain Eukaryota; kingdom Viridiplantae; phylum Streptophyta; class Pinopsida; order Cupressales; family Cupressaceae; genus Cupressus; species Cupressus sempervirens. The sequence goes on along the minus strand of CM053789.1, from coordinate 653,216,166 downwards.
TCTTAACATGGCTATAAATGTCAAATCTGCCTTTCAACCTTACCAATGTCAATTGTTGCATTTCGTAGTATCGGGCCTTCATATTTGTGTATCGTTATAGCCCATGCCATTGTGACTGGTATGTTGCCAATTGCCTAGCAACATATCGTCACAACTATGGCGTCATTTCCATCCCATGGGGGCCTTGTGAATTCTCGCTACAACATACATTGGGAAGTTAGACAGGTGGTAACCACATTTGTAACTTAAAACGGCGTGTATTATTTATAGCCTTCAACCTAAATAAATCTTAGAATTTTTTGGCACTCAACTTTAGTTAATCACATTATTTGTACACACACCTTACCACTTTTGCATCGATATTCTATATAAGTAATAAGTTTGCATCGTATTTGGGATACACCTAAAATGTAGAGTGCAACTATATTCATTAACGAGCACCAAGAAAATATGTTTGCATAACCATCACATGTCTAATTTACATACACCTATTTATATCCTAAACTTAATGTAACAAACATTTTATCTCTAACCATGACAATAACCTTCACCTTCATATTGATTGACCTCTTATCCAAATTCTTCCTTATCTTAATTTAAAAGCTATAACCTTAACTTTAATCCTAATTGAATTGTAATGATAATCTGATTTCTACCATAATCCTAACCCCAACCTTTTCTCCATCCTATCAACTGCCCTAAATGGAGATAAACTATCGAAGTTACAACATATAAATATAAGTTTTCTAAAACTCTGACGTCTTATTTGTTTACATTATAATCGGTTCCCATATTTTTTAATTATTTTTAGTTAAACACTTATAATTTTAATAGTTTTAATTTTTTCAAAAATAATAATAAACTATGTATTAACTAAAATAACAATTTTTTAATCATAATATATTAGAATGTTATTATTAAATATTAAGACTCAAAAACATTATAATTTAATAATAGTATTGGAATAGGTTATGTCTATTTGTTAAAATATATATAAAATATAACATAATAATAAGAAAATATTAGTAATAATATAATAATATCGCTTTCCAATTATTTATATTATTTCTATTATAATTTTCCTATTGTTAAAAATTAAATTATACAACCTTTTGTAATGTACAAATGATATGTGAAATCATTTAGATATAAATATAATATGTAATTATAATTAATTGTTAAACTAAATGAATTTTCTTTAATAAAAAATACTAGTTTCAATAACAAAATATTTTTTTTCAATTATAAAATTATCTTTTATTAATTATAATAGTAATCTAAAAAAAATACTTGTACACTAAATGTACATAAATAAATAAATAGTGTGGCATTCTGTAGATATATTCTATTTTATTTAATATTGTTTTGTTGATTAATAAGAGGTAAGTGCCCAGTTTTTATTATTTTCAAAATATTTACATATGCCTCGTTCAAGTGCAGGTATTAGGGGAAAAAGAATGAGATTAAGAAAACCTCCAGTGTAGCCCGAGATTGAAGACAAAGGCCCTTAACAAGGACTTGAAGAGGGCATACCCTCTTTTATAGAGCTTTAGAAATATATTGTTGAGATTGAGTTGTTAAATTACATAGATCTCTCAATAAAGAGTATTACATTGAAAAAAATGGGAGTAAATTCCTTTACATGTCTTAAAAAAACTTTGGTAAGGGAGACACTTGTGGTGAGAAGTTGACTGAAGATGAGTTCTAGAACATTCTAAAGACAATCTGCCATAACAACCAGTGCAAACATTCTTCTAGACTAGGAAGGTTTGTTAGAGCCATTCAATGTAGGAATCATTCTACAGCTAGCTAGGAGCTAGTGGGCTTTTAAAAGAGGAAATAAAAGTAAACAACCTAAAGACTACCATTATATTTCCTCAGCAGAGCAATCCTTACTCAGTATCTAGTTTGGATACTGTAAATAGAAAAATAATGAAAAGTGAACAATGCATGATTATCCTTTAAGCATAATGAAGAGGAAAGTCATTACCTTTTGATGAGGAGGATTTTTACCAAGACCTTAGCCTTATTGCTCTATTAAGGCTACAGTCAATCACATTCTTAAAAAATGCCCTAGGTTAAACCAGAGTGAAGATCAATACAACTCACAATCAATGCTTAACACTCTACTTTTTTATTGAACTAGACCTTCTAGCCCCTAGTGGGGGACATAACTAGGGTACTACAATAATGTCTGATTAGTAGGATTTCCTTATGAAGCCTCTAAACCATATTTCAACCATGATGCTTATTAATCAAAAAACTATCTCGATTAATTTATAAAATTAAGCATGAATGTTGTTACTTTTGGTTACTTTTGGTTACTTGATAACATTTTAAAATAAAGCATATAACATTTTAGCATATAGCAAGAAGCATTCCTAACGTGGCTCTATATTTACTAGTAGTCATTTGTTTATAAAAGATTACTCCAACATTATTTTCCAAAGCACCCTAGATGAATTTTCAGCAAAACCCTCAGGATCTCAACCCTCTTGCATGAAAGGAGCATTGAAATGAGAAAAACATAGAATGTTGCTAAAGAAAATGAAGAGAAATAAAACCCAACAACACTCTTCTCTAAATTGAGAATGCTTTGTTTAGCTATGTATGAAATAACATTTCAAACAAACTAGGATAGGATGGAAGTAATAGAAATCAGAAGAATATTACTTAGATAATGAAGTAAACTAGATTTGGAGTTTTTCGTTTATGTAAAACTTGGAAAATACTTCCAGAATTTCAAAGAACAAGTTCTACGAAACTTATCTAAAGCTTAAAATTTACCAAACTATAATTGTTGTTCTTTTTATTTATAAACTCTTTATATACATTCTTGAAGTTCATAAAGTTATGCAGTTAACCAAAATTAAAGATGTCTACATATTCAAAATAAAATTAGTGAAAAGACAACAATTTTCCCAAAATAAAATAGTTGCAATCACTATTCTTCCTTAAAAGCTTCATGTAAATCTTCAATGGTAGCTCTTAGGGATCGTTCATGCGAAATCCCTTCCTCCTTAAAGTAGCTTTCCAACCAGACATCTTCGATGGTGTCCAAAATGGAAAAAAAAAAGATGAGGAATCAAAGATTTCTCTGGTAAACCTTCCTATCCTCCCAAACCCCATCAGATCTTTAGTGAAAATGACTGAGTAAGTTAGTATTGGTTCCCCCCTTACATATAGCATATTATAATTCACAGCCAGGGGAATCGAAAGGTCACCTCTGCTATTCATCAGAACAATGTCGAGTTCACCCAACAATTTCTTATTAAACAACTCCTGACAAAGGCTTGAAATGAGGCCATTATCAGTATAGAAGTGGCAGGAAATAGCTATAAACATAGCCACTTTTTTTGTATTGGAGCAGAACATGGTGGGATAATTAATATATTGAGTTCACAAACACTAGAGAATTGCTCTCCAAACCACCTTGTTTCTTATAGACACAAACTGCATAATCCTTTCTAACTTAATTGGTTTATCAAAAACCATGAGAAGGGATGGGGATGTGAGCTTGATTGGGGTATCCATGGATTTTGAATGCAAAATGACACCAACAGTCCCCAATAAATAGGAAAAAAAGGAGTGAAAAGAGGAAATTAATGCCAACACTACCTAAGGAGTTAAGAATGTTTATGACTCACACATAAGGAGTCAGTCATGCATGAAAAGTACTTGTCATCTTGTCTCAAGCCTTTGTTAACCCAAAATGTACCCAAGTGTTGGATACAATTGATTAATTGTGTGTTGTCTTTGATGTTACATGAATGTCATATCATTATTAGTCAGTAAATGCCAAACTCACTTGGGCAGTGAAGACAGTTCTCGGTGTCTACCAAGCATTCTTGTGTTTGCCTAGTTCAAAAGGCAGTGTCTACCGAGTTCACTTAGGTGTCAAAATAAAAGTTGCAAAAAGTGAGTGTTAATTGAGATCACTCAGTTAATGAAGGAAAGTTGGATGGAACCAGTGCTAACCGAGCTCACTCAGTTGCCAAAGGATTTTTCACAAGTTTGTAGTGTTAACCGAGCTTCTATTGGTTAAAAAAGGAAATCACTTTTGAGTCAGTTTCTACCGAGCTGGGTCGGCTAACAAAGGATTTTCTTATTTTTTGTATTCAGCTTAATTGATTTATCTATTGATTCCAACTGACTAAGGTGATGAATATTGTTTATTCTAAGTTGTATTTGAGTCAACTTGACAAAGTGGAAGATATAAGTATGAGGTCAAGTTGTGATTTCAAAGTGTGTGAATGCATGACATGAAGATGTTATTGAAGATCTAATGATAAGTGGAGGAAGTGAATTTGAAGGATAAGTAGCAAAGCCTTATTCGATCAGGAAGGATCAACCACAAGCCAGAATATAGATTTGTAATTAGCAAATCAGTTGCATTCAAATCAAGTCATCTCATCATTACTCTCTAACCATTGTAGCAGTTATCTAAATCTCTTAACAGATTTGGCTTAATAGCCATTTGCAAATCCTCTAACAAGGTGGCAGTTCCACTAAATTATCCCAAGGCCTCTAACTAGGCCACTCCTAATAGGGTGATTAAGTCCTTTAACAGGGTCACACCTAACAGTGTGTTTTGTAACCTTTAATAGGGTTGGCTCTTAACAGGACTCACTTCAGAAGAGTGAAAAATAGTAACTAGTTGCAATTGGTGGTTTTTCCCAAATTGGGTTTCCATGTTAAATCTTGGTGTCTACTATATTCATGTTATTTTCTATTATGTGTTTGCAACTTAGTTAAAGCAATTTGAATCACAGACAACATCTAAAGGTTTATATGTTAAGCACTTATCGAGCTAATTCAATTATTACTGAGCTTCAACAGTATTTAGTTTTAAGTTTGCATTTCTATACTAACATCGAAGGGATCTAGGATTTATTTTAGTAGTAACTGATTCACCCCTCACCCCTCAGTTACTCCTCTTATATTTCCAATAATTGGTATCAGAGGTTTTGGTGCTTTGCAGAGAAGGTTTCAATGCCTAAGCTAAAGATCAGGATGTCTTACAAAAGAAAGATTCCCAAATTGAACAGAGACAACTTTGCAGCATGGCAAGGACTTATGAGGTTACATCTGGCTACCATTAGTGATTCGGGTTGCAAGTATCTTGATGCTAAATACAAGACTCCCACTAGAACATTATCAGTTGAAGACATTGCTAAAAAGAAAAATCATAATATCATGATGATCGATATTGCATCTGCTCTCAGTTATGTTGAATTTGACGAAGTCAAAGATTGCAAAACAACTTATGAGATGTGGAACAAATTGAGAGATATCTATGGAGGAGATGATAATGTAAGAAGAGCCAAAGCAGAAAGCCTTAGAGGACAATTTGATCAAATGAGAATGAGAGAAGATGAAAACATTGCAAAATATGTGGAAAGGATCAAGGCTAGTGTAAGTGCAATAAAGCATCTAGAGGAGACATTAAAGAGGAAACTATTGCAAGTAAAGTGCTCAGAACTCTTCTTCCTATTTATGCAATTACAGTGTCTGCTATTCAAAAAATGAGATGTGATCCAAATACCTAATTAGGCTTGGATGCTCTAGTTGGAAGATTGACAGCTTTTGAATTAGATAACTATGATAATTATGTTCCTGCTTCAAAGAATATTGAATCTGCATTAAAAAAAAAACTCTTAGAAAAAGGTAAGAAATCAAATTCCAATCAATCAGGAAGTGAAGAAGATGGATCATCATAAGAAAGTTCAAACAGCAATATTGAAGTTGTTGAAGCCCTACTTGCAAGGAAGTATTCCAAAGGAAGAGGAAAATACAAAGGTAAAGTTCCTTTGATCTGCTTTTCCTATGAAGAAGTTGGTCACATTGCTACTAGGTGTCCAAATAAGGAAATCAAGGATGAGAAGAAAAACAATAAGCATAAAGACAAGAAGGACTCCAAGAACTACAAGAACTACAAGGACAAAGGTAATAAATCTTGTTTTATAGCTAAGGATTCTAATAACAGTGAAGATGAAATGGTATATATTGTTATGAAAGATGAATTTGATGATGAAGAAGATAAGATGACACTTATACCTTATGTTAGCAAAAATGATATATGGATTATTGATAGCGTCTGCTTACATCATATGATGGGTTAAAAAACAAAATTTGAGCACATGGAATATTATGATGGAGGTAGTGTGAGATTTGGAAACAATGAATCTTGTAACATAAAAGGAAAAGGACGTATCTTGTTGACCAAAGAACTTGTATGTGAGAATGCCTATTAGGTTGAAGGACTAAAGAATAATCTATTAAGTGTAGCACAATTGAATAACATTGGATTCAAGGTAGAATTCATGAATGGATAGGCCAAACTACTAGATGGAAAAGGAAATATGGTTGAAAATGTCAAGCAAACAAAAGATAATCTATTTTATCTTGATCTCAGTGATTGTTCATGTTTTATTGCTCAAGTAGAGGAAATTTGGTTATGGAACAAAAGGTTATGTCATGTAAACTTTGATAATCTAGTTAAGATAAGAAAACATAGAAGAGTAAGAGGTATTCCTAGTTTGAAGAAGCTTGACATGGGTCTATGCCAGAATTGCAAAATGGTAAGATTGGAAAAACTAGCTTCAAGAGCAAAAGAAGTCTTGGAAATTGTTCATACAGATTTATGTGGACCTATTGGAATAGAAAGCTATAATAGAGAAAAAAATTTCATTCTTTTTGTTGATGACTATTCTAGAAAGATGATAGTAATGTATTTCAAAGAAAAATCAGAAGCCTTTCAAAAATTCAAGTGGTATTTGGCAATAGTGGAAAAGAAAACTGGAAAGAAGTTGAAATGCTTAAGATCAAGCAGAGGTGGTGAATTCAACTCCCATGTGTTCAATAATTTTTGCATTGAAAGAGGAATTAAAGGACAAGTATCAGCCCCTGGTACACCACAGCAGAATGGTATAGCTGAAAGAAGAAACAGATCTATCATGGACTATATAGAAACCCTGATGATTGAAAAGAATGTTGCTCTCAAATACTGGAAGGAAGCTATCAACACTACAATTCATTCCTTGAATAGAGTTTAGTTGAAGAAACATTCAAACAAAACACCTTATTAGCTATGGTATGGCTACAAAATCAGCTATGGTATGGCTACAAACCTAATGTAAGTTACTTGAAAGTATTTGGAATCAAATGTTATATATTGAAAGAATATAGAAAAGGAAAATTTGATGTAAAAGGTGATGAAGGCATATTTTTAGGATACTCCTGCAGAAGTAAAGCATACAGATGTTTGAATTTGTCTACTCACAAAATCATAGAAAGTGCACATGTAAGAATTGATGAGTTTGCAAAAGAGTGAAGAAGAAAGCAACAAGGAGCCAGAAAATTACAGAAGATTTGTTTACTATGAACCTGATACCCTACCAAATCTATCTAAGAGAAAAGAAGTTACATCTCCCGAGTCGCTAGAAACTCCTATAGTTACAAAGTTGCAAACAGTGCAACCCAAGCTACAGTTTGAAGGACCCGAGTCAAAGGCTACCTAGCTAGTTCAAATTGAGCTTGATGGACCTGTTAAGTTTCAAGATTTGCACCCAATACTGAACTGAAAAAGTTTAGTAATCCTGACTTAACATGGGAATCACTTGACTTCATGGGACATGCAAATGAAAGGAGACCTCCGAATTCTAGGTTGGCTTCTATTGGATTTTCAGTGATATTTCCAAGATCCTAATCTAAACTTCAGGGAAAAGGGAAGAAATTGTTGGAAATGAACCTAAACCTACAACCTAAACTAGGAGATGGTGATACACAAAAATGATATGGAAATTCAGATACATTTGATGGAAAGGATTACTTAGCTATTTGAGATGCAAGTAAAACACAACTTCCTGTAAAGATTTGCATAAGTGATTTTTAACCAATTTCACTTTAAAAGACACAAATTATAACCTACAAATAAACTTACTCTCCTACAATCAGGTGCTGGAATGAGACAAAATAGCAAGGAATAATGAAATTTCACAAGGTATCCTATCAAATCACTCAGATACACACACAAAAATGCAGGAAAAAAGAAGGTTTAACAGTTTACACAAAATAGCATAATCACACTGCCTTCACTTGTATTGTATCTCCAAAAAATGAATTACAAATTTTGCAAGTACAGTCCAGGACTAGAAAAAGCACTCACAAAAACCTCTATGCATAAAATCAAAACTCCCCTAAATGAGTTGCAAAACTCATTAAGTACCAAAAAGCCCAACTCCTTGGGTCAAATGCAGAATCAAAGCCCCAAAAAGAGGACTTAGAAACTTCTAAAATGATGATTTTTTCCTTAAAAAGTTCCATCAAGTCATAAATAACCTCATGACTCACTCAAAACATCTCTAAAAATGCTCTAACAACCAGCAAAGGTCTCTCAACTGTCATGGTAAAGCCAAATTCGACCCAATAGTCCTATATTCCCTCTAGATGTTCCCAACTGATTTCGGACTTAAAGACCATAACATAGGGATATAATGGCTTATTTCTCCTTTTACATGACAAAATAGAAAAAAACATTAAATGACTTATAAGGATATCATTTAAATATTTTTCTTTTACAATGCAACATTTATGCAAAAGCATATAACTCATATATCCCCCTTATTTTTTGCATTTTACAATGACAAAATAATATTAAATGATTATATATCATTTTAATATTATTTCCTTTACAATACAAAATTTATGCAAAACATAAGACTACTTCAATCACAAAGAAAAACCCTAAGGTATATACTACAAACATAAGCCCTCCCACATTATGCTCAATGTGAAATAACAAAAAGAGATAAAAATCCCATAATACCACCCGCGAACTTCAAGAATTATAAAAAATAAAATAGGGAATACAAAGGCTTGAATACCCTAAACACTTCTCATTTTCACATTTTCACATTCTGGAAATTTTCTTTGGAGCTGCAGCTAGGAGGGTTTCTTGGAGTTTTTTGGTGAGATATTTTGCTGGTCTTCGAATAGTTTTACTGGTTCTTTGCCACCCCATTGTTGAGCTCATTGGAAACATGGTAAGAATTTTTTGTTGAAGCATTTGTTTTGGTTGTGCTGAATCTTATTGATTTGAAGCCGCCATGAATTCATATTGCTAGAAGTTTTTATTTGAAGGAAGAATTTGATATGAAACTTATAACGTTGTTGAAACTAACATCAACTTTGATAAATTTCTCTTGGAAACCAAAACTCTGTAGCTTTGAAATGGTCTTCTTCCTTTACTAGAAGCTATTATATATATCATTGTTGTTTCTAAAAGATGCATTTGATGTCTTTATCTGTCACTTTTAACAAAAAATTGAAACAACAAGTACAATTTGCTTTTCCTTTCTAATATGCAGGCGTCAGTTTTGTAAATATGAAACATTTGAGGTCTCTATAGATGATGCCTCATGTCACCCTTCAATGGAGTTGTTTGATTTCTTTGATACTTGAATGGAAAGAAATGCATAAATAGAAGGAAAGAATTTGTTAGTGTCATCGGCTATGATCATTCCCACATCTCCCACACTTTGAACACTCTAGCTCTTTGATTGTTTGTTGAAACATCATCTCCAACATTTGGATTGACTCCAGCCTCAAACAAGCAGATTATCTTTTTCTTTTTTTTTCTTCCATTATCTTTCAAATATTCAAGCATTTCCTTTCTTCAAGTAGCAAGAAAATTGTATAAATAAATCAATTGGTAGACATCTTGAAAAGAATTGATTTGTTCCAAAAGGTTTCATCAGCAGTCAATGGAGACTCAATTTTCTATATCATCCACTTCAGTGTTGAAGATGAAACTTGGAAATGGTGTAGTAATATTCCTTAAATATGGAAGATTCATAATCTTTAACAGATAAGGGCTCTATACAACAAACTCTTTCCATTCATCTCTATCAATGTTATCATCATGACGAAAATCTGCATCTAAAAATGTCTTATCCAATATAGCTTCAAGGATATCATGTGTCAATATCATGTCTGATTCATTCAAAAGAGCTACTATCATCTGCTTTACCTCTTTACATTCAAGGTAGCCTATCCGCCTCAAATCATAAAGTCTAAAAGCAAAATCAATCTTGTCTTTTAGAGGTGCATTTGGATGGAAGATACTAAGTCCACAAACAAATTCTCCAAACTCAATGACTTCATTGTGATTTTTATTGAATAGATCAAAGACTTTATTTGCAAACAAGTTCTCTTTTGTGGTGCACCTAAACAATGCTAGCTGGAGCTCTTCCTTGTATATGAAGTCATCATCAATTACAGAGCTACTCAATTTTTAAAATAGCACATACAAGGCCTCAACTTCATTTATGTTGACTACCTATGTCTCTGTGCTTGTTTCTTTTTTAATCTTCTCTGGGCAAGGAATTAGAAACCATAGTTCACATTTTCTTCATTTAGATTCATGTTATTATGTTCAACTCTGTTATGACTTCTTCTTGGATAATGGTTATGTACAGTATTAATTGTTTCAAGAGTTATCTTCACAGATATACTAGCCATTGTCCAACCTTTGAAATCAGTCAACCAAGCCATCTATTCTTGTTTCTTTGGCAGATTTATTTTTGGCATTTTCCATACAGTAGACAAGATATTTTATTTGTTCCTTCCATGATGTAGTGTTCTGGAACCATGGCCCCATAACAAGAATAATTCTCCCAAGTTTGTCAAGATAGTTTACCTTGTGGATTTTACCTATTTCAGCTTTGTGTGCTATATTCTCTTTGAATTTAGGTAAAATTAACATGAAGTCTTTTGCATCTAAAAATGTCTTATCCATGTACAATTCCAATCCTCCAAAACCTGTAATCAAATGAACTCGATCTACAGGTGCTCCTACTGCCAAAAGTGATTGATATTGTATGGTCTACACACCGATGTTGTATGGTATGCATTTATTGGTATCTAGTGAACCCAATAAAGGTAAATATGCCTCATGAATAATCTTCTGTGCATCACTAATGCTCTTTGTTGTAATCTTTTGCATCCTATAACATATGTACCCTGTGGAGTTCAAGCACGGGCTCGTGACATCCACAAATGACTTTTATTTCTTTGAAAAGCTTAATGCAAAATATCTTTCAGCATTGCATTTAATATAACTTATTCTCTTTTGTAACGAAATGCATTAACTAGATAGAATATGTGTAGAAGTATAGATATTCAGTCATTGCTTAGACCCTTCGGGATCTAATATCATTCTCCTTCATTTTTTTGCACCTGTTGAAGAATGCAAAGCTTGGAGTTGGATGACGAGCACGCCAGGGAATTCATAACTAGTCAAAGCAAAAGGCAATGACTGGTTATCGCTATCCTCGCTTCTTTCTTTTAAACATATGTTATCTATTTGTGTGTTCCTCTATGAAAGAAGGTTAGCTAGCTATACTCACAACTTGTGTGAGATATTTTCCTTTCAACATATCAATTCATTTCATTTTTTTAAAACATCAATTGTATATTTGAAAATTAATAATACAAGGACATTTCTATTTTTTAAATCATTATATGAATACTTAAATTTTACACGTGCAAAATTTTAGTAACAGGACCCAAGTCACAAACAGAAGGACACGAGCTTGAAATTGAAATTGAAAACGAAGATGGTGGAACTCATTCAAAAACCAAAGAGCATGTGTTAGCAAGATATGTCAAAAGACATTATGCACCTGATCAGATCATTGGAGACAAATTAGATGGAACAATGACAAGAGGAAAATTAAAATGTACATGTTTACTTGCTAAATTTGAACCTAAAAGTGTTAAAGATGCTCTAGAAAATGAAAGTTGGATTGAAGCAATGAATGAAGAGATAGAACAGATAGAAAAGAACAAAACTTGGACTCTTGTTCCTAGACCCAAGAATAAAAATGTAATTGGTACAAAGTGGGTATTTAGAAATAAGTTGAATGAAGATGGAAAAGATTCAAGAAACAAAGCAAGATTGGTGTGCAAAGGTTACTCTCAAGAAGAAGGTATTGACTATGGTGAGACTTTTGCTCTTGTGGCAAGACTGGAAGGTGTTAGAACTTTACTAGCATATGCAACACAGAGGATTTAAAGTATATCAAATGGATGCCAAATCTGCATTCTTGAATGGAATTCTTGATGAAGAAGTTTATATTGAACAACTAGAAGGTTTTGTAGATCCTAGCAAAAGAGACATGGTTTGCAAGTTACACAAAGCATTATATGGTCTCAAGCAAGATCCCAAAGCTTGGTATGAAAGACTCCGTAATTACTTGGTACATATTGGTTTTCAAAGAATAGATGATAACAATAGTCTGTATGTCAAGGAAGGACCAGACAAGAAGATTGTGCTGGCAGAAATATTTGTTAACGATACTCTATTCACAGGAAATGATACTTATGCAAAGCTTTTTCAAAAGAAATGAGTAAAGAATTTGAGATGTCCTTGTTTGGTAAGATAAAATTCTTTTTTGGATTATAGAAACAATAGAACAAAAATGGTATCTACATCACTCAATCTAAGTATATCAGGGAGATATTGAAGAAATTTGGAATGGAAGATTCAAGACTAGTTGGAACCCCTATGTCTACTGGACATAAGCTCGCCAAAAATGATGATTCCAAAGAAGTAGATAAGACCACATATAGATCAATGATTGGAAAATTGTAGTATGTAGTACACACAGGGCCTGATATTGCTCTAGCAATTGGAATAGTGGCAAGATTCTCAACAAATCCCAAGGAAAATCACATGATGGCAATCAAGAGAATCATGAGAACTCTAAAAGGTATTGAAGACTATGATCTATGGTATAAACTTGGAGTCAATTTGGACTCGAAAATATTTACTAATGATGATTGGGCAGGAAGTCTTGATGACAGAAAAAGCACTAGTTTTGGAGCATTCTTTCTTAGTAAAAGATTAGTATCTTGGATAAGCAAGAAGAAAAATTGTACATCTCAATCCATAGCAGAAGCAAAATATGTAGTAGTAGCAGTCAGTTGTTATAACATTGTTTGGTTCAAACAACTGTTGGAAGGAATGAAGGTAGAAATCAAAGACCTAGTAGTCATATACTGTGATAATATCAGTGCAATCAATATATCCAAAAATCCAGTAATGCATTCCAAAACAAAGCACATTGCAATAAAATATCACTTCTTAAGAGAATTAGTGCAAGATAAAGAAGTTAGATTAGAATATGTGAATATAAAGGAACAAATTGTAGACATATTCACCAAGTCGTTACCTAAGGATGCATTTCTATATCTAAGAGATAAGCTAGGGGTCATTCCTCTATCTGAAATTCACTAAATGAAGTTTAGCAGTGCATCAACCAAAACCTGTTGAAGATCAATAAGTTGGTGCAGAATTAGCAAGCGCATATTGCAAATGAATCAATACTTAAGGTACATTAGTATTTATAGAATTATTGTCTTTGGCACGTGTTGTCAAAGAGGGAGAAGTTTACTGTCATATCTCTAAGAAATTTTGGAACCAGAATAAAGTAAGAAACTAGAGAGGGAAAAGTTTTCCAAAAAAAAAAAAAAAAATTGCTAAAAGAGGGAAAATGTTCCAAATGAACTTGGTAGCAGTCGTTGTAGATAGAATCCAATGAAAGAAAGAGCTCATACTGACAGAGGGAGTTCTCAGTCTGAATCCAAAATTTTATTGTGCTATGACATGTTGTATTGTCGTTAATGCCAAAGAGGGAGATTGTTGGATACAACTGATTAATTGTGTGTTGTCTTTGATGTTACACAAATGTCATATCATTATTTGTCTGTTTATGTCGAGCTCACTCAAGCAGTGAAGACAATTCTCAGTGTCTACCAAGCATTCCTGTGTTTGCCTAGTTCAGAAGGTAGTGTCTACCGAGTTCACTCAAGCGTCAAGAGGAAAGGTTGTAGAAGGGAGTGTTAATTGAGATCACTCGATTAATGAAGGAAAGTTGGATAGAACCAATGCTAATTGAGCTCACTCGGTTGCCAAAGGATTTTTTGCAAGTTTGCAGCGTTAACTGAGCTTCTATTGGTTAACAAAGGAAATCATTTCTGAGTCAATTTCTATTGAGTTGGGTCGGCTAACGAAGGATTTTCTTTTTTTTTTTTGTATTTATCTTAATTGATTTATCTATTGATTCCAGCTGAGTAAGGTGATGAATATTATTTATTCTAAGTTGTATTTGAGCCGACTTGACAAAGTGGAAGATATAAGTATAAGGTCAAGTTATGATTTCAAAGTGTGTGAATGCATGGCATAAAGATGTTATTGAAGATCTAATGATAAGAAAAGGAAGTGTATTTGAAGGATAAGCAGAATATCCTTGTGGAGCAACAAAACCTTATTCAATCAAGAAGGATCAAGCACAAGCCAGAATAGAGATTGGTAATCAAAAAATTAGTTGCATTCAAATTAGGTCATGTCATTGTTACTCTCTAACCATTGTAGCAGTGATCTAAATCTCTTAACAGAGTTGGCTTAACAACCATTTGCGAATCCTCTAGCAAGGTACAGTTCCACTGAATTGTCTTAAGACCTCTAACTAGGCCACTCCTAATAGGGTGATTAAATCCTTTAATAGGGTCACACCTAACAGTGTATTTTGTAACCTTTAATAGGGTTGGCTCCTAAGAGGGCTCACTTCAGAAGAGTGAAAAACAATAACTAGTTGCAATTGGTCATTTTTCCCAAATTGGGTTTCCACATTAAATCCTGGTGTCTACTGTGTTCATGCTATTTTTTTTTATGTGTTTGAAACTTAGATAAAGTAATGTTAAGCACAAAAAACATCTAAAGGTTTATATGTTAAGCACTTACCGAGCTAATTCAATTATTACCAAGCTTCAACAATATTCAATTTTAAGTTTGCATTTCTATACTGACATCTAAGGGATCTGGAATTTATTTTAGTAGTAACTAAATCATCGCTCCCCTCTCAATTACTCCTCTTATATTTCCAACACCCAAGTACATAAAATAAATCCATCAGAGATTAACATAATTATATAATGATATTTAATGAAAATATTAGGTATTAGTAGAAAATTTTAGATACAATTAAAATATTGAGAGTCAAGGGGAAGTATGGATGAGAAAAGAGGATAGGTTAATTAATATCCACTATCTCCTTGTTGCTAAACTATCCATAATTTTATTACCCTTTCTATATTTGAGATTAATCATACTTTTGGAATTTTTCCAATTTCCAAGATAATGGTTAATAATACCCTCTAAAGGAATTAATTACTCGAGCTAAATCACCCTTGATTAGCTCCACTATAAAAAACACCCTTAATGAGTCTTAAATTAGCTAATTTGTATAAAACAATTGTTATAATAATTTAAAAAGTTAATATGGATAAAGATCGGACACTTAAGGTGGATATGGGTAGGGAAAAAAGATGGTTTCACTTTTCCCATTTGCTCCTTCATTTGCCAATTTATTAGCCATACTATTTCCTTCTCTATAGATATGGTTAATATTTGTTTTCTCAATATTTTTAGCCATCTCCAATACCTTAGTCAGTAGATAATTAAATCTCCAATCAGGCATAGATTGATTTATAAATACATTAATTACTATTACTGAGTCTTCCTCAATTTTGACCTAATTAAGTTTAAGTTTCAAACATAACCACGAGCCCTCAATTAGGGTTCTAAGTTCAACTTCATTATTAGTGGCTTTTCCTATTTCTTTCATACATTTGGCCAAAAGTTCACCTTGATGATATCTAATACAACAACTTATACCTATTTTACCCACATTACCCCTAGAGGCACCATCAAAGTTATTTTTAGCCCAATTCTCTACAAGATGGGATCAAACACATAGTGCTCTCTTATTTTTACTATCTTTCCCACCCTTGCCATAAAATAAGGGAATTTTAATTAAGTCTTGACCATTGGTTTCTCATTTTTTCATCCCAATGTGACATTGGTTAGTTGTGTCATTGAGGCTTAGAATTTTACAATTGAGTGTTTCACTTATGGATACTTTTATTTTATAGTAAGTGGGTAAAGGTACAAAGTTGTGTCACCTTTCAGGCTGACTTATCAGAATGACTAAATTTGAGTATTTATATCTAAAACCCATATTTTTTCAAACATACGATCTAGATAAATTCATTCTAGCTAAGTTATATATGGTCTCACACTTTTTCAAATGGAAATGTCTATTAAATGCATGTTTTATATTCGTTTGTATCCAATTACTAAAAAAATTAAGTTATTTCAAAAAAGTGGCGTTTCAATAACTCTTACTATTTTTTATGATATTTTTTTAATCACATATAAGCACTATTTTTTAGAGCTTAGAGTCAAGAATATTCTCATATAGATTTTATAGTGTTTTAATTAGATATCTATCGATCCCAAGCCATACTAGTATTCTTGAAGATTCTTCTATTTCTCTCCTTCCATAATTCCCAAAGAATTATGGAAAGAGATATTATTCGCAAACCGTAATATATACTTTCAAATTTTAACTTAGGCCAAGAGAGTAATAGGGATGATACAGAGTAAGGAAAGGTTGTCCTAAAATTCATTTTTTTGCAAAACCAACACTAGATTTTTGAAGAATATAGACAATTCAATAAGATATGATCTACATTTTTCTTAGTTGCTTCACATAAGAGACACTGAGGAAGAACCTCAAAGTCAATCCTTCGGATTCTATCCATAGTTAAAATTCTTTTTTGAAGTACTAACTAGGAGAAGGTAACCAACTTTTGGTATGTATAGAGAGTCCCAACATAAGGAGTAGGGAAATTCCACCTTGGGGTGGTGTCGTGAATTATAGATTTAGCTATAGCCATCTTTTATATTATATTCTCCATGCTTGGATCCATCCCAAATTAGTTCATTTTCATATCTTGTAAAGGTAATATTTCTTTCATTTAATATTATGGTAAGTCTTCTTCCTCTTAAGGACGAATATTAAAGGTTGGGAATGATTTCCATTTACATCTTTTCAAAGTTTTTTTTAATCTTCCTCAACATATTTAATGAGAAATAAACCAAGTCTATCCTCCAAAATTTCTCTTGTTGATTGAAAGTTTTCCATTTTGATAATAATTTGATATTCTTTCCATGTGTCCATCCAAAATCTTACCTAATCCCCCTTGTCAAATTTTCATGTAACTATATTTAAAATGATTGATCTATATTTTAATATGATGAGGATTTCTGGTTCTAGATATGCTAAGTGGGTCATTAGAATGTAAGTATTTGTTATATGGGGTTCTTGCCCATTTTAGGTGGGAAGATCTAAACATTCTCCAAATAATCTTAGCACTGAGAGCCATTGCTTAATCTTTCAAGTTTTTGACACCAAATGCTCCTTCTGACTTAGGTCGGTAGACCTTATCCTAGGCTAGGAGGGATATTTTCCTTTTTATCTTTAGAACCTTTCCAAAGAAAGTCTTTTAAAATTTTGTTAATATTATCCTTCTTTTGAGTTGGTTATTCCAAAATTGATAATTGGAATATTGGAGTACTAGATAAGACTTATTTAAGCATGGTTATTCTACCTACTAAAGACAACCATTTTCCTTTCTAGGACTGAACACTAACTTTAATTTTTACAATTAGAATATCCCATCTAGAAGAGTTTTTCTTCCCCTATGCTAACTAAATACCTAGATATTTGCAATGGAGAGATCCCTTCTTAATGTTTTGGGATTTTCTAATATCCAATTCTAGAATGACCTTGGTATTAAAAAAGAAGGCTTTAGACTTAGATAAATTTATTTCATGCTAAAAGATGTCATATAAGTTTGGAGAATATTTTTAAAATATTTTGCCTCTTTGATACTAGCTTCCCTATATAGCATTGTATCATTGACAAAATGTTGGTGCGTGATGGCATCTTCCTCTTGGGATAACTACACACCCTTAAGGGATTGATTAGTTTTATAGTTGCCTAAAGCTCTCCCCAACACTTTAGGCATAATAATAAATAAGAAGGGGGAAATGAGATCCTATTGTCTTAGTCCTCTGGAGGGTGATAAGAAACCCTCTGACATGTCATTTACCAAGATTGAGAATTTTGGAGTCTAAATGCATTCAAAGATTAGATTGATCCATTGCTTCAAAAAGTGTAAGAATTTGCAAAGAAATCTACAATCAACTTTATCATTAGCCTCACTAATGTCTAATTCAATCATCATACATGATGAACCATTATAATGAAGGGAATGGATTGCTTCTTGGGCTATTACTATCCCAACATAAATGGATCTTCCTAGGATGAAGTTAGTTTGTCCTTCACTAATAAGAACTCGTAAAAGATTTAACATTTTATTAACCAAAGTTTTGGATAATAATTCATAGAGAGTATTGCATAATGCAATTGGTTGAAATTCCTTAAAATGGTTCCACCAAATATTATTTTTGAAAAAGAGGAAGAAATGTATGATTTAGTTCTTTGAGGAGGCCTCTTTGATTTCTAAATCTCTATAGAGCCTCTATGATCTCATATCCCAAAAAGTGCCAACACTTTTGGAAAAACACATGTTAGGAAGCCATCAAGCCCTGGGGATTTATCTGAGGCCATTTGGAAAAGAGCCTTAGTGATATTTTTAGTAGAAATTTTATGTAGCAATACATTGTTGTGATCATCTAAGATCAATTTTGGAATATTGTTTAAGAAGGATTTTTGGAAAGCCAAAGATGATCCTTCTATGCTATTCAACATATTTTCAAAGAAAGACACAACCTCTTTGGCAATTTCAGTAGGCATTTATAATGTGGTGTTCTCCTTATTTTTTATTTTAACAACTTAATTAGTGTCTCTTCTATCTTTAGTGCTATTGTGGAAAATTTTAGTGTTTTTGTCTCCTTCCCTTAACCAAATCTCCCTGGAATTTTGTTTCTAGAAGATTTTCTCTTTGGCTAAGATATCTTCCATTTGTAGTCTGAGACATTTTCCCTTAAGACACAAACTTTCATCTATACCTTTCTTCATGACTTCTGAGTTTACACTAGTTAATTCAGATTCAATTAAAGCTTTAGTGTCAAAGATGTTTCTAAATTTAATCTTATTCCAATAAATAAGGTTTTTCTTGATTATCTTAAATTTATGTACCTATAATACCCCTTTTTTACTATCATTATAGACTTTCTTGTTAAATTTCTATCTAACTCTTATGTGGACATGTTAGCCTTAACTGATATTTGAAATGCAATACTTTATATATAGGGTAATTGATTATACCATATAGAAATGGCTATTTTATTGCAATGATAATACTTTAATGTGTTTATTTGATGATTATATGATTACCTTCATAAATTACTCTTAGCTAGTAAATGTAATTATTTTCTTGATGATACCATATGTTAAATCTATAAATGATGATTATTTTATCTTTATGATGATAAGTTATTATAGTGAAATCTAATTTTATTTGTATTCATGATTTATTTATGGTACTTAACCCATACTTGCATGTTTATGGTGTGCGCATTTGTTTTATATTTATGTCTGTCATGTTTGATGTGGTTTGGAAAGAGAGTCATAGTCACATACTAGTTGGGATCATTATCTTCCTTGAATTGCTAGGATGAGTGTGCCCTATCACAATAACTCAATGATAAGAATGAGGAGATAATGTTCAGGTTCGATCCCAGCCAAAGCCTAATTACTTGTCTTAAGAAGGAGGACATTTATCTGACTGACTACCCTTTTTAAACCCATGAGTTTTCCTTTGTGTGTTGTTTGATTTTGACTTTGGTCAGTTTTATTTATGTGGGTTTAACTATGTGATTTTCTTGATAAATGATTTAATTAAGGTGCTTGGATTAATCATATGATATTAGTATTATTAAATATTAATTGTTTAAAAATGAATATTAAAGTATGATGATATTTAATTAATTGAGAAAATAATTAAATTATATATTTTAATTGAATTTAAAGACTTAATTTAAAAGTCTAATTTGGAAAATAGAAAATAACAAAAAAAAGAGAATTAAAATATTAAAGAGTAATATGGATTTATTATAATTATTTAATTAATACTAATTAAATTAGAGTTGCATTTAAATAATGAGCTTTAATTATTATTATTATTTGAAATAATAAATTATTATTCTAAAAGTGTCTTGTAGAATAAATAAGGTGGAGAAAAGAAAAGAAAATAATAGTTTAAATTAAAAGTGTGTTGAGTGTGCATGAAAAGATTTAATAAATTAAGTTATCTAATATTTAATTAAAAGTAAATAACTTTTTATCAAATTAAAAATTAGGACACCCTAGTTAGGGTTAAGGCTACTTTTTAGAGTTTTTTTTGTCATTTTAGAGTTATGCACAGGTTTTGGGAGAGCAATTTGGAAATGGAAGTTAAAAATTTATTGAAAGTGTAAGGGTATTTGGGTTGCATCTATTCAATAGATTGTCTAGAATTTTAGTTTTCAAATTGAGGTAGGGTCTGAGAACTTGTTTGTTAAAATTATTTTTGAAAGACCTATCTATCTTGTGTCTGCCATATTACTAAAATATAAATTTTGAAATTTATGGAATAAAATATGAAGAAAATATTTTGATTTGAAATTAAGAAATTGAATTGATTCGTGTGTTATTTGAAAACCACAACCAAATGTAAATTGTAGAATCATGTTGTTGAAAATTGATTTAGACAACCTAGATCTAAGCAACGAGAGAAAATTCAACATTTAAATTTAGAGAACAATGATTATTATTAGTTGGGGTTTGAAAGAAAAATTATCCAAAAACTTCAACAAAAACCCTTGTAGAGATCCATTAAGAAAAACATATATTTTTTTGGTAATGAAGAGTGTCACTAAGAGGAGAGGGTGAATTAGTTACAACAAAAATAATTCCTTGTCCCTAGATGTCAAAACAAACTTTCCACTAATGATGCAATATTGTCCAACTTGGTTAAAACTAGAATATTATTGTCACTTGATTAACAAAGAAATCTTTATGAATATTAATATGTTTTCACCTTTAATAACTTAGCTATAGAAACATAAAGCATAAAGCAAATGAACACAAATGACACCAAGATATAATGTGGAAACCCAATTTGGGAAAATTTTCATGTAACTATTTACAATATTTTTCACTCTTCTAAAGTGAGCCCTATTAGGAGCCAACCCTATTAAAGGTTACAAAACATACTGTTAAGTATGACCTTGTTAGAGGGTTTAGATCACCCTATTAGGAGTGGCTTGGTTAGAGGTCTTCAAACACTTCAATCTTGAAATGCCACCTTCTTAGAGGATTTACACTATGACTGTTAAGTCAACTCTATTAAGAGATTTCTTTACTGCTACAATGGTTAGAAGGTAACAATAATTTGACCCAATTTAAGTAGCAACTGTCTTTGCAGATTTAGATCTTTGTTTTGGCTTGACCTCTGGATCCTTAATGATTAGATATTCTTTGCAGCTTATCTTTTACACTTACTTGTGCTACCTTTTCTTTTTCCTACATCTCCATTTTATTCCACATTCTACTTGTACTTCATATCCTCACTATTTGGCATTTCATCTATATCACAAGCTTTGATGAGTCAGCTTGAATACCCTTTTAGATAATCAATAAACATACAAATAGTCGGTCTCAAGCAATTAATTATTAGACAATTATATTCTATTGTCACTCAGTCAATACCATGATTGAATGCTCGGTTAACATAGGAAGTCGTTTGATGCCTAACCACTCAGTTAACACTACAAGCAAGATATCCTTCATTAACTGACTGCTCGATTAACACTAAATGTTCTTGTTTACCCAGTTTCTCAGTCAATACTAAAATTTACTTGGTTAATACTGTCAGTCCTTCATTGATTGATTAATGCCAAAATTTGTGTAACATCAATGGCAATATATAATTGAAGAATTATTTCCAACAAACTACCTCTTTGGTAGTGATGGCAACACAATATGTCAACATAAACTGATAAAAGTATGAACAATTTAATAATATCCTTAGTTTCATTCTAATTCCCATCCATAGCAACTCCCTTTGAGATTTTCCCTAGATTAGTCTTGTCTCCTTCCACATGAATTCTCCCTCTTACATTTGTCAACATTTTGTTGTGTACTTTTGTTATATTCTCCCTTTTTGTTGTAGATTCCATCATCTGAATACTTTTCCTTATGAGATACAAAACTCTCCCTCTTTCTTCTTTGACAACAACTCTCCCTTATTGACACTGAACTCTCCCTCTTTGACATCAAATGCCAAAGGATACAAAGTTTGAAGTTGCTATGTACTATTTGTACTAATTGATATGCAATATGCTCTGCATTTCACACTTGAAGTGTGACAATCTACATCAACTTGATAGATCTCCAATTTGAACTTGGTTGATGCATCACTATCTTTTTCTTTAATGAGCATCAGATAGGGGAATAACCCCTAATCTACCTCTTAGATACATACATGAATCCTTAGGTAAAACCATATTAAATATGTCTGCTATTTGTTCCTTGGTGTTCACATATTCTAATCTCACTTCTTTGTCTTGAACCAATTCCCTTAGTAAATGATACTTGACTGCAATGTGTTTTTTCTTTGTGTGCATCAAATTTTTTTTGGATATACTAATTGCACTTGTGTTATCATAGTAGATAACCATTGGTTCCTTGATTTCTTCCTTCATTCATGACAATAATTGCTTGATCCATATTATGTTAAGAATTTACTATTGCAACAACATATTTTTCCTTTGTTGTAGATTGAGAAATACAATTTTACTCCTTTCTTGTCCAAGATATTAATTTCTTTCCAGCAAAGAATGATCTTATACTGGTGTTTTTCTGTCATCAATGCTTTCTGCCCAATTCGCATCAGTAAAGGTTCTTAACTCAAGATTTTCTTCTTTGGTATACCATAAACCATATTCTCCAATTCCTTTTAGGTACCTCAGAATCCTTTTAACTATCATCATGTAATTTTCTTTAGGATTAGCAGATAACCTTGCAACTATGCCAACTGCTAATGCAAAATCAAGTCTAGTGTGTACTACATATTGAAATTTCCCAATCATTAATTTGTAAGTACTCTAATTTACCTCTTTTGAATCATCATTCTTTGAAAGTTTATGTCTAGTAGACATAGGTGTTCAATCCAATTTGTAATCTTCAATTCCAAATGCTTTCAATGTTTCCTAGATGTACTTTGATTGATTGATGAATATGTCACCCATCATTTGATGAACTTGTAGACCAATAAATAATTTTATCTCTCCAAATATAGGCATTTCAAATTATTTCCTCATTTCTTCTACAAATGATTTGCATAACATCTCATGTTCTCCAAATACGATATCATCTACAAATATTTCTACAAGCAATATCTTGTCATGTGGTCTTTCCTTTATATACAAATTACTATTATAATTTATCTTTTCAAAACCAATTCTTACCATATATCCATGCATCCTTTTATACCATGCTCTAGGAGCTTGTGAAGTTTACATACCATGTCTCTTTTTCTTGGATCAATGAAATCTCTAGGCTGTTAAATGTAGACTTCTTACAGTATTCCATTCAAGAAAGTTGATTTTACATCCATCTTAAATACTTCGAATCCCTTTTGTGCAACATATGCTAGAATTATTCTGACTCCTTCAAGTCTTGCAATAAGACCAAATGTTTCTCCATAGGCAATACCCTCTTCTTAGCATAACCTTTGCATACTAGCCTTTCTTTGTTCCTTGTTACTTCTCCTTTCTCATTCAACTTATTTCTAAATATCCATTTTGTACCAATCATATTCTTATCCTTAGGTTTAGGTACAAGAGACCAGGTTTAATTCTTTTCTATTTTTTCAATTTCTTCATTCATTGCCTCTGTCCAACCTTCATTTTCTAAAGCATGTTTTGTACATCTCTAGGTTCAAATTCTCTAAGCAAACATACACATTTTAATTAGTTCTTTGTCATTATGTCATCCATCTCTTCTCCAATTATTTTTTTAGGTGAGTGATGTCTTCTAACATATTTTGCAAGTCTTGGATTTTTCTTTCTTGACTTTGACCTTGGTTCACTTGGTTTTCTATGATCTTTTGCCTTTTGCTTAGGCTCCTTAGGCTGATCGGATTATAACTTGGGTGCCTTTGTTTGTAACTCGGGTGCCTCTTTTTGTGACTAGAGTGCCTATGTCTATGACTCAGGTGCCTCTGTCTATGACTTTGGTGCCTTTTTCTCTAATTTAAGTGCCCTTGTCTGTGACTCGGGTGCCTTTATCTGTGACTTGGGTTGTACTGCTAGTGATTTCCTAGGTTTATTTTATTGATGCTTGGTTTCAACTATTTGTGGTAAAGTCTTAGGTTCCTCCTCATAGTAAATAGACTAGGCTCCTTGCTGCTCTATTCCTCACTTATTTCTACAAACTCGTCAATCTTCACCTGTGCACTTTCTATGACTTTTTGAGTAGCAAGATTCAAACATTTGTATGTCTTACTTTTATTGGAGTAACCTAGGAATATACCTTCATCACTTTTTGCATCAAGTTTTTATTTCCTTACATCTTTCGAGATATAACATTTGTTGAAGTTGATGAAAGATTAACCCCACAGCTCCTAAGAATCACCTACATGAAAACACCTATCATAAAAAGAGAGAACCAAAAGTTGAGGTTGAAATTCCTAGATCCATAGATGAGACATTCTTGATAGGAAAAAGAGAAATTTCTATTATCAAAAGTGAATGAATAAATTACAAAGAGATCAATCCTTATAAAATGATATCAAAACCCTAACAGGCAAAACCTAGGTTACATGATAATAATTAATAAAAGAATTAATTTTAATATGTCCTATTAGAATTGCTTTAGAATAACTAAGAGGGGGGGTGGATCAGTTATTCAAGGTCCAAATGTCCTATTCAAACTTTTTCATTAAGTGTAGTGAACCCATTCAACCATTCATTCATCCAAGCTTTAACTTATCTAATCAGCAAGTTATTGTAAATCAACATGAAAATATAACACATGAGAAATCAACAAATGACATAGTGATTTACGTGGAAACACAATTTGAGAAAAACCACCAGTAACATGCTACTCAATTCTCACTCTTCTAAAGTGATACCCTGTGAAAGGCCTGCCCTGTTAAAGGCTTACAACACATTGTTAAATGTGACCTTGTTAGAGGATTTAACTACCCTATTAGAAGTGGGCCTAGTTAGAGGACTTTAGAACATTCACTTGGAATGCCAGTCTGTTAAAGGATTTATAAATGGTTGTTAGGCCAACCTAAGTCCATAAGATTTTCATATCTAATACAATTGCTAGAGAGTATTAGAAAATTTTGACTTGACTACAACATACAACATATCTTGCAGATCTTAGATCACTTCTGAACTCATACCCTTGCTTGGCCTTCAATCTCTACAATTCTTGACAACTTGCCCTTCTTTCAAGCTTTTGTCTCCTTGAGTCTCCACACTTAATGTACTAGTGCAATCATCTCTTCATGAGCACTCATAGAAGTAGAGCCTTTGTGCTCTTCCTTCTCCTAGATGTCTCCTCCTTGACACCCTTCTAACCACTTCGTAAATTTGGCTATTTTGCAGCAACAGTATCAGTAGCTCTTTGATTCTTGGTCTATGACTTCTTAAATAGAAGTCTTGGAGTACCTTTTCCCACTCGATTCTTTCATTTTTCAAGTTCAATTCACATGGATTAGGTAGGATTCATTGCATCTAACCCATTTTCTATTTCCTCTAGAAACTTCTTGAGTAATCTTTTAGAATTTGCCCAAAAATTGGCTTACATAGGATTCTGTGCCACCAACTCATCATCCTTATCTTCCAACTCATTCACAAAATTCAATGTAACCATTATGTCGGCTTAGATTTGGCAAATCTTTGTCATTTGAAATAATGCAGCAGCTTGGCACTACTAAAATACTGGTGCTCAACACATATTGTGTTACTCGGCATTAATTGAATTTTTCCTGATGTTTGGCACCTAAAGATCACTTGGCACCAACTGAATTTTTTTTGATGCTTGGCACATGAAGATCAGTCGGTACACACTAGAATTGTCTGTTACTCACTCAGCTTCTACTAAAAATTTACTCGACTTCAACTAACTTGCTCGGCACCCACTAATGATCTTAGTTTAAGCTTTGCAGTCAACCTTGTTACAACTTCTTCCTCCAATATTTCTAAGTGTGACCAACCTCTGTGTCCTTGAGTATGTCATTAATACATTATTTAACCATTGTCTTAACTGATCCTTCACTTCATTACAACATCATAACTCAACCTTTCCCTTAGGTGCTCTTGTTACATTTTGTTGATCAAATCCTCTTCATCAATCAACTAAGTGATAGTACTTGGATCTTATAAGCAAATATCATCCCTACAAATAGCAAGTTTGACATCAATGACAAAACAATGATTGAAAACATTCTTGTACAACAATCTCCCTCTTTGATCTTAAACAACAATGAGCTTTTCAATCAGATTTCCAACAATCTTCCTCTTTGATTTTCAACAACAAGAGTTTTTCAATTAGATTTCCAACAATCTCCCTCTTTGGTATTGATGGCAAACCAAACTGATCAACCATCAGACTAAACTATCCAACCACAAGCTTACTAGGTTAGAATAGTAAGTTAAATGCCAAAAAGGTAAATTGTAACATCACATCTCCTTTTACTATTCTAATTGCTTCATTTTAGCTTCTCCCTCTTTGTTTTTGTATCCTTGTTCTTTGTCATTCTCCCTCTGTATTACTTATCTTCTATTGTTCTGATCAACCTCAAACATCTTCTTCCTCATATTGTTGATCAGTCATCTACTTTTCCCTCTTTGACAACAATGTCAAAGACATATTAGCATCTTTAATATGCAAGTGTAGCTTTTACAGGTTTATTCAATGTCTCCCTCTATCACCTTGCTTGTGACTATTTTGAAATTTCAACACTTCTACTACTTTAGGCATGGATCCCAAAGTAAACATCCTCTACATCAATGTATAAAATCTTCAACATTCAACTTATTTGATGTAGGGCATACTTGCTTTTGCTTTAGATGGCCTTAACTAGAGGTATCACCCCTAAATTACCTCTAAGATATTCAAAAGCATCTTTTGGTAGTGCTTTTGTGAAGATATCAACAATTTGTTCCTTTGAGCTAACATATTCCATCTTCACTTGTTTGTCTTCCACTAGCTCTCTTACATAGTGATACTTGATTGTAATATGCTTAGTTTTAGCATGCATTATTGGATTCTTTGATATATTGATAGCACTTGTATTATCATAATAAAGTATCACAGGCTCAATTACCTCTTCCTTCATACCTTGCAGCAAATGTTTGATCCATACAATATTGGTGTAGTTTATAGCAGCTGCCACATATTTAGCTTCAGCAGTGGACTGTGAGGTGTAGCTTTGCTTTTTGCTAGTCCATGTAATCAACCTTTTTCCTAAGAAAAGTGTCCTCCACTGGTGCTTTTTCTATCATCAATGTTACCTCCTAAATTTGCATGAGTGTAGGCTTTCAATTCAAATTTCTCATTCCTCTTGTAGTACAAACCACAATCATCACTTCCTTTCAAGTATTACAATATTCTCTTCACTGCCATTAAGTGATTTTCGCTAGGATTTGCAAAAAATCTTGCTACTATTCCAATAGCTAATGCAATGTCTGGTCTACTATGTACAACATATTGTAACTTTCAAGTCATTGACCTGTACAATGTCTGATTCACTTCAGCAAACTCATCATTCTTGGATAGTTTATGGCCTATTGCCATTGGTGTGTTGACTAGTTTTGAGTCTTCTAGCCCAACTGTTTTGAGTACTTCCTTGATGTATTTGGACTGAGTTACAAATATGCATACTTCAACTGATGTACTTGTAATCCAACAAAGAACTTGATTTCTCCAAACATTGACATCTCAAATTCATACTTCATTTGATTAGCAAAATATTTGCATAAAACATCTTTTCCTCCAAATATTATATCATGAACAAAGATTTCTGATATCAAAATGTCTTTACCTTCCTCAGCTTTGATGTACAAGTTGTTGTTGTCATTTGTTCTTTCAAATCCTATGATGTACAAGTTGTTGTTGTCATTTGTTCTTTCAAATCCTATCTTCACAACATATTTGTGCAACCTCTCATACCATGCTCTAGGTGCTTGCTTTAATCCATAAAGTGCTTTGTGTAGCTTGTAGACCATGTCCTTGTTCTTCTCATCAACAAATCCCTCTAGTTGTTCTATGTAAACTTTCACTTCTAGTATACCATTTAGAAAAGCAGACTTCACATCCATCTGGTAGACTTTGAAACCTTTATATGTAGCATATGCAAGTAATTTTCTTACTCTTTCCATTCTTGCAACAAGGGAAAATGTTTCCCCATAATCTAGTCCTTCTTCTTGTGCATAACCTTTGCAAACTAATCTGGTTTTGTTTCTTGTTATCTCTCCATTCTCATCAAGTTTTTTTTTGAACACCCATTTGGTACCAATCACATTCTTATCAGTTGGTCTAGGAACTAAAGACCATGTTTTGTTCTTCTCAATTTGATCTGTCTCTTCTTCCATGGCTTTATACCAGTCATCATCTTGTAGTGCATCTTTCACTATTTTAGGTTCAACCTTGCTCAACAGACATGATTCATTCCTGAGCCTATTCCTTGTCATCGATCTTGCATCCTTGTCATCGGTCTTGCATCCTTGTCATCAATGATTTGATCTACAGGGTGATGTCTTCTTACATACTTGGCTAATCTGGGTTTAGTCCTTCTTTCCATGTTTGACCCTTCAGCTTTAGAGTCATTTCGTTCTTCATCATCTGGTATTTCATCATTCCTTTCTTGCATACTGTTTTCAGAATCAGAACATGCATTTTCTACATTCTGCAGCTTGGCTTCTGAATGCAGCTCGACATTCACAGGTTGAGACTCGACAAATACTGAAGTTTGTTGTTGATTCCAACTTGATTCACAACATTGTCTTCAACTGTCATTCCTTCATAGAAGTATACAAAGGATCTATAATCCTCTATTTGCTTTGACTCATCAACCTAAACTTCTACATGCTCATCAAAATTTACATTTGCACTCTCCACAACTTTGTTAGTGTTAACATTCAAACACTTATATGCTTTACTGCTAATGGAGTATCTAACAAATATGCCTTCATCACTTTTTGCATCGAACTTGCCATTTCTAGTATCTTTTAGAATATAGAATTTACAACCAAATACTTTGAAATGTATAACATTAGGTGAATAACCATACCATAATTCAAAAGGTGTTGCATTTGTACCTTTCTTGACTTGAACTCTATTTAGTGTGTAGACTGCAACACTTACAACTTCTCTCCAGTACTTTAGTGCAACATTTTTCTCCATCATCAAGATTCTAGCACAATCAATCATTGACCTATTCCTTCTTTCAGCAATACCATTCTGTAGTGGAGTTCTTGGTGCTGATGTTTGCCTTTTAATACCTTTGTCATTGCAGAATGTTTCAAACTCTCTTGATGTGAACTCACCTCCTCTGTCTGACCTTAGGCAATTCAGGTTCTTTCCTGTTTCCTTCTCAACTCTGGCCAAATACCACTTGAACATTTGAAATGCATCAGATTTTTGCTTTAAGAAAATAGTAGTCATCATCCTGAAGTAGTCATCTACAAATGGCATTATGTATCTGTCTCCTAGGTACCTTTGCACTTCTATTGGGCCACATAAGTCTATATGGACTAACTCTAGTACTTCATTGGAAGTGTATGTTTTGCTTTTGAAACTAGACTTAGTCATCTTTCCTAGTTGATATTGTTTACACATTGTGTTTTTAGGTTTCTTCAACTTGGACAACCCTCTCAACTTCTTTTTCATGCTCATGGTAATTAGATTATCAAAGTTCACATGACACAAGCTTTTATGCCACAACCACACATCATCAAGTCTAACAACAAGACATGTTGCATTTTCCATATCTAAGTAAAATACATTACTCCTAGTTTTTTCACCTTTTCCTATCAGATTTCCATTAGTGTTATAGATCTTGGCAGTTTTGTTTCCAAATTCAACTTTGCAACCTACATTGCTTAATTGTGATACACTCAACAAGGTTTAGTTCAATCCTTCAACATAGTATGCATTATCACATGAAATTTTCTCTATAAGCTCAATAGAGCCTTTTTCCTTTGATTTGACATGGGGCATCATTACCAAATCTAACACTATTTCCATCATATTGAGTAAAAGTAATGAACTTACTCTTGTCTCCTGTCATGTAATGTGAGCATCCACTGTCTATGATCCACTTGTCATTCTTGTTCACACAGGTAACCAATGTTGTTGCTTCATCTTCATCTTTGTTTGATTCATCCTTCATGGCTACATAGACCACTTCATCATCATTCTCATAAGAGTATTCTTCAACAATGTAGCATCCCTTGCCTTTCTCTTTGTAATCTTTGTTGTCATCTTCTCTTTTGTTCCTGTACTTGTTTCCTTCTTTGTAGCTCTTCTTCTATGGACATCTTCCAGCTACATGACCTATTTCATTGCAATTGAAACATATGATAGGGAACTTACCTTTGAATTTTCTTTTACCTCTATGGAATCTCCTAGCCAGTAGTGCTTTTAATTGTTCCACATCTTCCTCATCTATGCTGCTATCACTGGATGCATGTTTTCCTTTTCTTCTTTTCTTGCTTGATGTGTCCTCCTCAGTTTTTTTTATTGTCATCTTGGCCTTGAAAGCAGATTCAAGGTTCTCAGGTCTGTAGTTGTCAAAATTGGATAGTTCAAATGCAGTAAGTCTTCCAACTATTCCTTCAAAGGTTAGTGTATTCCCTTGTACACACCTCAACTCTTGGATGGTTGAAACTCTAATAGCATAGATAGGAAGCAGAGTTCTTAAGTATTTTCTGATAGCTATTTCTTCTTTCAATTGTCCACCTAGACTTCTTATTGCATTCACCACTTCTTTCATTCTTGCAGTGTACTGAGCAACATTTTCACCTTCCTCCATCTTCATGTCATCAAACTTTCCTCTTAAGCTTTCTCTCTTTACTTTCTAGACATTCTAATCTCCTCCATAGATTTCTGATAAGATTTTCCACATCTTGAATACAGTGTCGCAGTCTTTGATGTCATCATATTCTTCATAGCTGAGTGCAGAGGCAATCTCCAATATTGCTTGGTTATGCTCCTTTTTATTGAAATCATCTACAGTAAGAGGTCTTGCTAGAGTTACATGTTCTATTCAAATTGAGGTTTGTGCATAGTCACCTATTGATCCAAGTTGCAATTTCATCAGACTCTGCCATGCAGCAAAGTTATCTTTGTTGAGCTTGGGAACTTCTCTCTTGGACATCTTGATCTTTCTGCTTCTAGTACCTTGAAACTAAATCAGTAGATGGCTCTGATACCAATTGTTAGAATTGCTTTATAATAACTAAGAAGTTTGGGGGGGGGGGGTGGTGGTGAATCAGTTATTCAAGGTCCAAATGTCCCATTCAAACTTTTTCATTAAGTATAGTGAACCCATTCAACTATTCATTCATCCAAGCTTTAACTTATCTAATCAGAAAGTTACTGTAAATCAACATGCAAATATAACACATAAGAAATCAACACATGACACAGTGATTTACGTGGAAACCCAATTTGAGAAAACCACCAGTAACATGCTACTCAATTCTCACTCTTCTGAAGTGATGCCCTATGAAAGGCCTGCCCTGTTAAAGACTTACAATACACTATTAAATGTGACCTTGTTAGAGAATTTAACCACCCTGTTAGAAGTTGGCTTGATTAGAGGACTTTAGAACATTCACTTGGAATGCCACCCTGTTAAAGGATTTACAAATGGTTGTTAGGCCAACCTAAGTCCATAGGATTTTCAGTTATAATATAATTGCTAGAGAGTATTAGAAAATCTTGACCTAACTACAACATACAACTTATCTTGCAGATCTAAGATCACTTCTCAGCTCATACCCTTGCATGGCCTTCAATCTCTACAACTCTTGATAGCTTGCCCTTCTTTCAAGCTTTTGTCTCCTTGAGTCTCCACACTTAATGTACCAGTGCAATCATCTCTTCATGACCACTCATAGAATTAGAGCCTTTGTGCTCTTCCTTCTCCTAGATGTCTCCTCCTTGACACCCTTCTAACCACTTCACAGATTTGGCTCTTTTGCAGCAACAATATCACCAGCTCTTTGCTTCTTGGTCTATGACTTCTTAAATAGAAGTCTTAGAGAACCTTTTCCTGCTTGATTCTTTCATTTTTCAATTTCAATTCACATGGATTAGGTAGGATTCATTGCATCTAACCCATATTATTTTTCCTCTAGAAACTTCTTGAGTAATCTTTTAGAATTCACCCAAAATTTGGCTTACATAGGATTCTGTGCCACCAACTCATCATCCTTACCTTCCAACTCATTCAAAAAATTCAATGTAACCATTATGTCAACTTAGATTTGGCAAATCTTCATCATTTGAAATAATATAGTCGCTCAACACTATTGAAATACTGGTGCTCGGCACATACTGTGTTTCTTAGCATATACTATGTTTATCCTGATGTTTGGCACCTAAAGATCACTCAGCACCAATTGAAATTTTTTTGATGCTTGGCACCTGATCTTTACTCGACACACACTAGAACTTTTTGTTACTTGGCTTCTACTAAAAATTTGCTCAGCTTCAACTAACTTGCTTGGCACCTACTAATGATCTTAGTTTAAGCTTTGCAGTCAACCTTGTTACAACTTCTTCCTCCAATGTTCCTAAGTGTGACTAGCCTTTGTGTCCTTGAGTATGTCATCAATACATTACTTAACAATTGTCTTAACTGATCCTTGCACTTCATTACAACATCATAACTCAACCTTTCCCTTATGTACTCTTGTTACATCTTGTTGATCAAATCCTCTTCATCAATCAACTAAGTGATAATACTTGGATCTTATAAGCAAATATTATCCCTACAAATATCAGGTTTGACATCAATGACAAAACAATGATTGAAAACATTCTTTTACAACAATATCCCTCTTTTATCTTCAACAACAATGAGCTTTTCAATCAGATTTCCAACAATCTCCCTCTTTGATCTTCAACAATAATGAGCTTTTCAATCAGATTTCCAACAATGCCCAAAGTTTAGCTTAAGTAAACTAGAGATAATAAGTGACTTACTAATTAATTCAATATGATTTAATTAATAAGAAAAAAATTATTACTCTAACAACATTTTCTTCCAAATACTCTGAGATAATAAACATTAATTTTGTACCCATACCATAATTCATAAGGTGTTTTGTTTGTACCTTTCTTTAGTTGAACTCGGTTAAGTGTATGAACTACTGTGTTGATTGCTTCTCTCTAATATTTTGGTGCATTATTTTTCTCAATCATTAATGTTCTTGCACACTTCATGATGGATCTATTCCTTCTTTTTGCTATTACATTTTGCTTTGGTGTTCTAGGTATTGATACATGTCTTTGATTCTTTTTTCATTGTAGAACTCATTGAATTCATTTGAGATGAATTCTCCTCCTCTATCTGATCTCAAGCATTTCAAATTCTTTCCTATTTCCTTCTCAACTCTAGCCAAATACCATTTGAACTTTTGAAAATCATTAGATGTATCTTTTAAGAACATTACAGTCATCATCCTAGAATAGTCAACAACAAATAGAATGAAGAATATGTCTCCACAGTAGTTTTCTATACCTATTGGTCCATAAAGATCTGTATGAACTAATTCCAAAACTTCTTTAGAAATGTAAGACTTACTTCTAAAACTTACTTTTCTCATTTTTCAAATTTGACATGTTTGCACATGCCCATCTTAGGTTTCTTCAGATAAGGTATGCCTCTTACTCTTTTGTTCTTCTTATGATAACCAAGTTATGAAAGTTAACATGACACGTCATTTTATGCCATAGCCAACTTTCTTCTATTTGAGCTAATCCACATGTACTTTCAGTGAGATCTAGGTTTAAAAAATTACCTTTTTTCTGATTGCCAGTGCCAACCAGGTTTCCTTTTCCATCCAATAGTTTATCTTTGTCATTCATGAATTCTACCTTATTTCCTATATTGTTAAGTTGTGCCACACTGAGTAGATTATGTATTAATCCTTCAACCTAGTAGGCATTTTCACATTTGATTCCTTTAGTTGATGTTATGATTCCTTTTCCTTTTACATAACATGGTTCATTGTTTCCAAATCTAACACTTACACCATCATAGTGCTCTAAATTTTCAAACTTAGTTTTATCACTAGTCATATGATGAGAAAAAAACACTATCTATGGTCCATGTATCATTTTTTCTAACATGAGAAATAACTTCCATCTTTTCATTTTGCTCATTATTAGATTCATCTTTAACAACAATGTAAACTAATTCTTCTTCATTATCATCACTATCCAAATCTTTAACAATTTAATAAGATTCAAACATTTGTATGTCTTACTCTTATTGGATTAACCTAGGAATATAACTTCATCACTTTTTTGCATCAATTTTTACTTTCCTTACATCTTTAAGGATATAGCATTTGTTGAAGTTGATGGAAGATCAACCCCACAACTCCCAAGAATCACCTGCATGCAAACACCTATTATAAAAAGAGAGAAGCAAAAGCTGTGGAGGATGGAGTTCCTAGATCCACAAATGAGACATTCTTGATGAGAAGAGAGAGAATTTTTTTATCAAAAGTGAATGAATAAATTACAAAGATATCAATCCTTATAAAAGGAGATCAAAACCCTAATAGGTAAAACCTAGGTTGCATGATAATAATTAATAAAAGAATTAATTATTATATGCCCAAAATTTAGCTTAAGTAAACTAGAGATAATAAGTGACTTAATAATTAAATCAATATGATTTAATTAATAAGAAAAACTTTATTACTCTAGCAACATTTGCTTCCAAATACTCTGCGATAGCAAACATTAGGTTTGTACTCATACCATAATTCATAAGGTGTTTTGTTTGTACCTTTCTTTAGTTGAACTCGATTAAGTGTATGAACTGATGTGTTGATCGCTTCTCTCTAGTATTTGGTGTCATATTTTTCTCAATCATTAAGGTTCTTGCACACTCTATGATGGAACTGTTCCTTCTTTCTACTATTCCATTTTGCTCTAGTGTTCTAGGTATTGATACATGTCTTTTGATTCTGCTTTCATTGTAGAACTCATTGAATTCATTTGAGATGAATTTTTCTCCTTTATTTGATCTCAGGCATTTTAGATTCTTTCCTGTTTCCTTCTCAACTCTAGCCAAATGCCATTTGAACTTTTGAAAATCATTAGACATATATTTTAAGAACATTACAATCATCATCCTAGAATAGTTAACAACAAATAGAATGAAGAATATGTCTCCATAGTAGCTCTCTATACCTATTGGTCCACAAAGATCTATATGAACTAATTCCAAAACTTCTTCAAAATTGTAAGACTTACTTCTAAAACTTATTTTACTCATTTTTCCAATTTGACATTGTTTTCACATGCCCATCTCAGGTTTCTTTAGATAAGGTATGCCTCTTATTCTTTTGTTCTTTCTTATGGCAACTAGGTTATCAAAGTTAACATGACACATCCTTTTATGCCATAGCCAACTTTCATATATTTGAGCTAATACACATGTACTTTCAATGAGATCTAGGTAAAACAAATTACCTTTTTTCTGATTGCCAGTCCCAACCAGGTTTCCTTTTCCATCCAATAGTTTATCAATATCATTCATGAATTCTACCTTATATCCTATATTGTTCAGTTGTGCCACACTAAGTAGATTATGTATTAATCCTCCAACCTAGTAGGAATTTTCACATTCGATTCCTTCAATTGATGTTATGATTCCTTTTCCTTTTACATAACATGCTTCATTATTTCCAAATCTAACACTTCTACCATCATAGTGTTCTAAATGTTCAAACTTAGTTTTGTTACCAGTCATGTGATGAGAACAAACACTATCTATGGTCCATGTATCAATTTTGCTAACATGATAAATAAGTGCCATCTTTTCATTTTCCTCATTATTAGATTCATCCTTAATAGAAATGTAAACTACTTCTTCTTCATTATCATCACTAACTAAATCTTTAACAATGTAACAATATTTCTTACCCTTGTCTTTGTAGTCCTTTTAGCTCTTGAAGTCTTTCTTGCCTTTGAACTCGTTATTCCTTTTCTCATATTTATCTTCTTTGTTTGGATATCTTGCAACAGTATAACCAACCTCTTCACATGAGAAACAAATCAATGGAATTTTGGCTATGAATTTTCCTTTCCCTTTTGATACTCTTTTTTCTAGTAGGGCTTCAACGACTTCAAGGTCTTCATCATCATCTTCTTCTTCTTCTTCACTATCAACCTATTTTCCTTTTGAGTTTCATCCTTTTCTACCAAGAGTTAGTTTGGCTTTGAATGCAGATTCAAAATTGCTAGAAGTTGGAGCATAATTATCAAAGTTATCCAATTCAAAAGTAGTCAGTCTTCCCACAAGTGCTTCCAAGGTTATATTATTCTTAGGATTGGATCTCATCTCTTGAATTGTTGAAACTCTAATTGCATAAATAGGAAGAAGAGTTCTTAGTACCTTGCTAACCATTATTTTATTTGTTATACATCCTCTTGCAACTCTAATTGCACTCATACTTTCTTTGATTCTTCCACTAATTAGATAACATTGTCACCTTCTTTTTGTTGGAAATATAAGAGGATTAATTGAGAGGGGAGGGGTGAATTAGTTACCACTAAAATAAATCACAAATCTATTAGATGTCAATACAAATATAAACTTTGATTAAACTGTATTCTACTGTTACTCGGCAAACACACAGGCACTTGGTTTATACTACCAAATGTTGTAACTCAGCAAATGCAAATCTTTAAGACATTTTTTTGTGATTAGCCTTAATTTACTTAGTTGCATACACATAAAAGAAATAGCATGAATACAAGTGATGCCAAGATCTAACCTGGAAACCCAATTTGGGAAAAACCACTAATTGCAACTAGTTACTAATTTTCATTCTTTTGAAGGGAGTCTTGTTAGGAGCCAACCTTGTTAAAGGTTACAAAACACATTGTTAGGTGTAATCCTATTAGAAGATTTAATCACCCTGTTAGGAGTGGCCTTGTTAGAGGTCTTTGGACACTTCAATTCATAAATTCCATCTTGTTACAGGATTTATAAATAGTTGTTAAGCCAACTCTATTAAGAGATTTAGATCACTACTACAATGGTTAGAGAGTAACAATAAG
Source organism: Cupressus sempervirens (assembly GCA_028749045.1). Taxonomy (NCBI): domain Eukaryota; kingdom Viridiplantae; phylum Streptophyta; class Pinopsida; order Cupressales; family Cupressaceae; genus Cupressus; species Cupressus sempervirens. Next base: position 653,178,919 of record CM053789.1, on the reverse strand, counting down.
ATGACCTAATTTCTAATGCAACTAAATTGCTAATTACAGATCTTAATTCTAGCTTGTATACTTGATTCTTCTTGATTAAATGTATCTTTGTAGCTCAACAAGGATATTCTACTTATCCTTCTAATTCACTTCCTCTAAACATCCTTAAATCTTGTATTATGTTCCACACATTAATCCACAACTTGACCTTATATTTATATCTTACACATTGTCAAGTCATCTTGAATACAACTTAAAATACTTAATATTCATCTCCTTAGTCAACTAGAACCAAAAAACAAATCAATTGAACTCAATATGCCAAAATAATAAAGTCTTTTGTTAGCTGACCCTGCTCGGTAGACACTAACTTAGAAATAATTTTTCTATGTTAAACAAGCGAACTCAGTTAACACCACATATCTACAAAGTTCATTTGGTAATCGAGTGAGCTCAGTTAACATTGGATTCAACCAATATTTCCTTCATTAATCAAGTGATCTTGGTTAACACTCAACTTTTGTAAACTTTTCTTTACTGCCCGAGTGAGCTCGACATACACTGACTAGCAACGATATGACATTTTGTGTAAAATCAAAGACAATACATAATTAATCAATTATTTTCAACAATCTCCCTCTTTGGCATTAATGGCAACACAACATGTCATAATACAATGAAATTTTAGAACAAGAATAAAGTAAGGAATATATCCTTAGTTTCGTCCTGATTCTCATCCATGAGAATTCCTTCTATCAATGTGAACTCCCTCTGCCTTTAGTTTCTCCCTATGCCTACAAACTTTGCCTTCAACATCTTTTTCTGATAGCAAACTTTCCTTCTTTGATATCATACCAAGTTCCCCCTCTTTGACATTTCTTGAAGTAATAGAATTTCTATGTGATATGACAACACACTTTTCCCTCTTTGACATCTCATGCCAAAGACAATATTCATATAATATTAGTGTACCTGATGTACTGATTCATATGCAATGCGCCCTTTTGAATACTACATCAACTGACTTGTCTTCAACATGCTCTGTTTGATGCATCACTAAACTTCATTTAGCAAGCTTCAGATAGGGGAATGAACCCTAACTTACCTCTTTGATACAAAAATGCATCCTTAGGTAGTGACTTAGTGAATATGTCTGCAATTTGTTCTTTAGTATTCACATATTCCAATCTTACCTCTTTATCTTGTACTAATTCTCTCAAAAAGTGATATTTTATATAGCAATGTGCTTGGTTTCAGTATGCATCACAAGATTCTTTGATAAATTAATTGAACTGGTGTTATCATAGAATTTAGCCATTGGTTCCTTGATTTCTATCTTTATACCTACCAATAGTTGCTTGAACCAAAAAATATTGGAACAATTAACTGCTGCTACCACATATTCTACCTCTGCTGTGGACTGAGAAATACAATTATGCTTCTTGCTTGTCTAAGACACTAGTCTTTTACCAAGAAAGAATCCTCCACCACTGGTGCTCTTTCTATCATCAACACTTCCTACCCAATCAGGATCTGTGAATACTTTCAAATCCAAATTGCCTCCCTTTTTATACCATAATCCATATTCTTTAGGACCCTTCAAATACCTCATGATTCTCTTGATTGCCAGATTTTCCTTGGGATTTGCTAACAATCTTGTCGTCATAGCAACTACTAATGCAATATCAGGCCTTGTGTACACTAGATATTGCAATTTTCTAATCATTGAGTTGTACGTGGTCTGATCTACCTCTTTGGAATAATCATTTTGGGAAAGCTTATGTCCAATAGACATAGCTATTCCAACTAGTCTTGAATCTTCCATTCCAAACTTCTTTAGTATCTCCTTGATATATCTGGATTGAGTAATGTAAATACCATCTTTATTCTGCTAGTTCTATAATCCAACAAAGAATTTTATCTCTCCAAACATGGACATCTCAAATTCTTTACTCATCTCTTTTTAAAATGCCTTGCATAAATCATTATTTCTTGTAAATAAAGTGTCATCCACAAGGATTTCAGCCAACACAATTTTCTTGTCTGGTCTTTCTTTGATGTACAAGCTGGTGTTATCATTTATTCTTTGAAACCAATCTTTATCAAGGAGTTATGAAGTCTTCCATACCAAGCTCTGGGAGCTTTCTTGAGACCATACAATGCATTGTTTAATTTATAGACCATATCCCTTTTGCTACGATCCACAAAACCTTCAGGTTGTTCTATCTAGACTTCCTCTTTAAGAATTTCAATCAAGAATGCAAATTTTACATCCATTTGATAAACATTAAATCCTTTATGTGTAGCATAAGCAAGTAAAGTTCTAACACCTTATAATCTTGCAACGGAAGTAAAAGTTTCACTATAGTCAACACCTTCTTCTTGTGAATAAACTTTACAAACTAACCTTGCTTTGTTTTTGGAAACTTCTCCATCTTCATTCAACTTATTTCTGAAAACCCATTTTGTGCCAATTACATTTTTATCCTTGGGTCTAGGAAGAAGAGTCCAAGTCTTATTCCTCTCTATCTACTCTATTTCTTCATTCATAGCTTCAATTCAATTTTCATTATCTAAAGCATCTTTTACTAATCTAGGTTCAAATTCAACAAGCAAACATGTACCTTTTAATTTGTTTCTTTTCATTGTTCCATCAAACTTGTCTCTAATGATCTGATGAGGTGCATGGTGCCTTTTGACATATCTTGCTAGCATAGATAATTTGGATTTAGAATTTGTTCCTCTAACCTCACCTAATCTTTTGTATCAAGCTTGGGTCCCATTGTCTGTGACTTGGGTCCATTGGACTTGGTTTTCTCTGACAATAGCTCGATAACTTTTGACTACAACTTGGGTCCTTCAGATTGTGACTCATGTTGCACTAGTTACAAATTGGTAGCTTTTGGAGATTTTGGGGACTCAGAAGGTGAAGTTTGCTAACTTCTAATTTGATTTGGTACTATATTAGGTTCATAGTAGAAAAACCTTTTATAATCCTGAGGTTCTTTGTTGCTTTCTTCTTCACTCTTTTATGCAAACTCATCAATTCTCACATGTGCACTTTCTATGATTTTATGAGCTGATAAATTCAAATGTTTGTATGCTTTACTTTTGTAGGAGTATCCTAGGAATATGCTTTCATCACCTTTAACATCAAATTTACTTTTCTTAGATTCCTTCAAGATATAACATTTGCTATCAAATACTTTCAGGTCACTTACATTAAGTTTGTAGCCATACCATAGTTCATAAGGAGTTTGATTTGAGTCTTTCTTCAATTGTACTTTGTTCAAAGTATGCATTGTAGTGCTGATTGCTTCCTTCCAGTGTTTGATTGCAACACTCTTTTCTATCATTAAAGTTCTTACATAATCCATGATGGATATGTTCCTTCTTTTAGATATAAGTGCAAATCTAATACCTATATATATATCTATAATATAAAGTTATATATATGTAACACACACACACACACACACACACACACACACACACACACACACACACACACACACACACACACACACATAGTTGATATTAAATACTTTCAGGTAACTTACATTAGGTTTGTAGCCATACCATAGTTCACAAGGAGTTTGATTTGAGTCTTTCTTCAACTGTACTCTATTCAAAGTATGCACTGTAGTACTAATTGCTTCCTTCCAGTATTTGATTGCAACACTCTTTTCTATCATTAAAGTTCTTACACAATCCATGATGGATATGTTCCTTCTGTTGTGGTGTACTAGGGGCTGATACTTGTCTCTTTATTCCTCTTTCAATGCATAATTCATTGAACTCATTTGAAATGAATTCACCAGCTCTGTCTGATCTTAAACACTTTAGCTTCTTTCCAATTTCTTTCTCTACTCTTGCTAGATGGGAATGCTTGGATGCCGGCTTAGAGCTCCCTATCCACGGAGTGCAAGAGAGTATATTTCAAGAATAAGAAGGCTCTCAGATGAGCCTTAGAGATACTCTTCTTGCTAGTAAACCATGCAATGGGAGGTTCCAAAGACAAGATGCAAGAATGCAAATGTCCCAAGGAGTTCCTCAAGAATGCAATGCAAATGAAAATTAAACTAGGATGATAATGCAAAATGCAGCTATGCTAAAACATGTATGAGAGTGTTACAATACCATTATTAAGCTATGTGAGATTAAGCTACATGTAAAAATGAAAGCTAAGCTAAGATGCTATGGTATGAGAGAATGTAGACAAGAAATAGAAGTTCTCCACAAAGCTCCAAAGAAACCTGTTAGAAAACCTGCAGCATAACAATATTCAAAAATGAGGATCGATTGAGGGGGAAAGCTCTCTCCCTTTTAAAGATGTATGGACGGTGGAGATCAAGATGAAGATGGTGGATGATCAACGGTGGAATTCGAAAATAGGAGTGATCCATGTGCACACACAAATCAACCAATAGAATATAAGTTGACTTGTCATATAAGACAAAAGTCACAAAGCCTTTTCTTTTAATTGCAAAATAGAAAAAGGACTTTATGTGTGCACTTTAAGTGGGTTATAAGAATGGGGTCTTTTATTTAATTAAAAGGGGACATGTTCTTTTAATCAAATAATGAACTTAGGATAGCATTGTCAAACTATAGGTTATAATCAAATAAATTGATTATTAGCAATTTGGTCTAGGTAAATGATTAAATTAATTTAGCCAAAATGCTGAGAAGGGGGCTAATAGTCTAGATGACCATTTTTAGATGATTACACTTAATTCAGATTTTATACTTGATCCTTCTTGATCAAATGTATCTTTGCAGCTCAACAAGGATATTCTGCTTATTTTTCTAATTCCATCCTTAAATCTTCTATTATGTTCCATACATTCAGTCCACAACTTGACCTTATATTTATATCTTACACATTGTCAAGTTAGCTTGAATACAACTTAGAATACTTAATATTCATTTCCCTAGTCAGTTAGAACCAACAAACAAATCAATTGAACTCAATATGCCAAAATAAGAAAATCCTTTGTTAGCCGACCCTACTCAAGAGATACTAACTCAGAAATGATTTTCCCATGTTAACCAAGTGAAATCGATTAACATTGCATATCCACAAAGTTTCTTTGGTAACCAAGTGAGCTTGATTAACACTGGTTTCATCCAACACTTTCTTCATTAATTGAGTGAGCTCGGTTAACACTCAAATTATGTAAACTTTTCTTTGTTCCCCGAGTAAACTTGGTAGACACTATATTCTTAGCTTGGAAAACTATAGAATGCTTGGTAGACACAGGAAAACATCTTCATTGTCTAAGTGAGCTCGACATATACGAACTGGAAATGATATGATAGTTTGTGTAACATCAAAGACAATACACAATTAATCAATTCATAAATGCAACTTCATCAATTCCTGCCATGCTGAAAAGTTATCTCTGTTAATCTTGAGAATCTCCCTTCTATATGACATCCTGATCTTTAGCTTAGGTCCTTGAAACCTTTCCTACAAGCACCAAATGATCTGATACCCGTTATTGGAAATGAAGAGTGTAATTGAGTGGGGAGGGGTGAATCAGTTCTAACAAAAACAATTTCCTTTCCCTAGATGTCAAAACAAAATTTCGACTGATAATGCAATATTGTCCAGCTTGGTTAAAACTAGAATATTACTATCACTTAGTTAACAAAGAAATCTTTGTGAATATTAATATGTTTTAACCTTTACTAACTTATTTGCAGAAACATAAAGCATAAAGCAAATGAACATAGATGACACCAAGATTTAACATGGAAACCCAATTTGGGAAAACTACCATGCAACTAGTTACAATTTTTTTCGCACTTCTAAAGTGAACCCTATTAGGAGCCAATTTTGTTAAAGGTTACAAAACTATTAAATATGACCTTGTTAGAGGATTTGGATCACCCTGTTAGGAGCAATATAGTTAGAGGTCATAGCATAAAAATTAGGTCAAAACGAGTAGAAAGGTGATTTTAGACATGAAATAGTGAATTTAAGTAGATATGAAGTATGGAAATGATGAAGACATGAAGAAATGAAGATGCCCCAGTGATGATTCAGAGATTAGACCTCAAAAGGTCAGCTAACTGCTCAGAAGAAAGTAGAATTTCAAAAGACAATTTTGACCATCAAGGTGAACTTGAATTTGGATTTCGATCCCGAAAATGAATCTAGGACGTTTAAATTATTTAAGAGGTCAAAAATTTTATATAATGTGATGATAAGATAGAAAAGAGATGAAGCGAAAGATTAAGAAGGTGAAAAGACATGAACAAGAAGAAAGTAAAGAAATATATGAAAGGAGTTAGCTGATATGTCCACAAAAAGATGAAGAGAGAGCTCTCCCCATATGCAAGAATGCAAGACTAAGCTATAAAATGAACCTAAAATGCAAGCTAATATGCAAAGTGGTTTACCAGCAAGAAGTGCATAACATTTAGACTCTTAATTTCATCATTGAGCATTTATTAGGGACATCATGAGATCATACAACCATCACTAGTATAACTATGAGGATATGAATATGATCAATATGAGATGGGTATGTGGAAATCCAATCTAAGCATCAGAGACATGTAAGTCAAGATAACTACACGATTAGATTCCCTAAGTTTAATTTAGCAAGATTACACCTGTATCAAGGCATAAGCGCCGGGATAAACCCTGAGTGCGGTCTTGCAAAAACAATCAAGGATGATACATTTATAAGTCAAAGTGTTGAATAGGACAAGCATGAATGCTTACAACACTATAGACAAAAAAAGTATACCCACAAGCAGAAATCAAGAAAATATGTCCCATGCCCCCAGTCTTCTAGTCAATGACATCCTTGAAAGACTATTAGGGAGGGAACACCTGGCAAAGAAATCATCATAGACAGCACACAAAGTAGATAAAGATCAGCATAGCTCAGTCGTTTAAGTGTTAAAGTGCATGTGTGTAAGTCACTTGGCCATTTCTTCCAGACTTGATTCTGATAGTGAGATATCGCGACATCGGAGACCGTAGGTAAACTATCTGTAAAGTGTTAAAAAACACTTGATGTCAAAGTGGGGGAAGTGTTGAGAAACACTATTTTGTGAGTTGTCAAAGAAACCCTAATCCACAAGAATACCTCAATAGGCTAAGTAGCTATGCCCCCAAGATGAGGACAAGAAACAATTCCAAGCTAGGAAATGTGTAGCAAAGTGGATGATTGAGATTGATAGACATAGGTGCAAGGGTTTCAAGTAGCGCCTGTTTCCAGGTTTTCACCACTTTGACAGATTTTTTTTTTTTTTTTTTTTTTTTTTTTTGGGTGATACATCAAAGTGAGGTTTTCACTAAGATGATCATTTTTTCAGGACATTTTCTGATTTTTAAGATTTTTTCAGACTCATAGATGTATACAAGATAGCTGAGCAGCAAGCCTCTAAGTATAGAACTTCTTCAAGTGTAGGATGTTGATAGGTTCTGCAAGTTCTTCACCCTCTGAAGTAGACAACTGGTAAGCACCAGACCCAAATGATGTTGTGATAATGTAAGGACCTAACCAGTTAGGTTCAAATTTCCCTTTCTGTTCTCGATTTTGCTGATTTTTGGGATTCTCTCTAAGCACGAGTTCACCAACTTGGAACTCACGGGGGTGAACCTTTTTGTTATATTGTGTAGACATGCACTTCTGATAAGCTCTCATGTGATCAAAAGCAGCCTTGCGCCGTTCATCCAGAGTCTCTAATTCCTGTACTCTCATAGCTCTATGGTCTTCATCGGTTATTAACCCATGTAAGGAGATGCGCAAAGAAGGTATTTCGACTTCTAATGGGAGAACAGCCTCAGAGCCATAGACTAGAGAAAAGGGTGTAGCCCCTGTAGGAGTACGAATAGAGGTTCTATAGGCCCAAAGTGCCGGATTTATTTGCAAGTGCCAATCTTTCCCAGACTTGTGAACTGTGCGGTGTAGGATTTTCAGCAGCGTTTTATTAGAGGCCTCAGCTTGGCCATTCCCTTGGGGATAGTAAATGGAAGACCAGTGTTGCTTAATTCCAAACTTTTTGCACAGCTGTTTTAAGTCTTTATTTTTGAATTGTCCTCCATTATCTGTAACAATAGAGGATGGGATACCATATCGACAAATGATGTGATTTAGTATAAACAGGGCAACATGTTTGCCTGTAGCAGCAGATAATGGTACAGCTTCAACCCATTTAGTGAAATACTCCGTTGCTGTGATGATAAATTTATGACCGCTGGATGAGCTTGGATGGATCTTTCCTACCAAGTCAAAGGCCCATTGTTGAAATGGCCAATATGTCACAGAAGGGATTAACTCTCGCCCAGGAGCATGTATCAAGTTACCATGGAGCTGACATTTCTGACAGGTCTTTGCATAGCGCACAGCATCAGCTTGCATGGTGGGCCAGTAATAACCCGTCCTAAGCAGTTTTCGGGCAAGTGCAAGGCCATTAGAATGCGCCCCACAAATGCCATCGTGGACTTCAGCAAGTGCCTTCTCGGACTCTTCTAGTTCTAAACACCTAAGCAACGTTCCGTCTAGACCCCTCCTATACAAGTCACCAGAGACCAAAGTGTAGTGTGAGGCATTACGAAGGAGTTGGCATTTTTGGTTGCGCGTGAGGGTTTCGGGAATAACCTGATCATGTAGGTAGGAGAAAATAGCCGCATAGCGGGAGGAATCATGACCTACAACAGTGTAGATCACCTGGTTATCTGAAGAATCATAGGCTGGATGACACAATTCTTCCACCAGGAACTCAAATCGCGATTCATGTTCTTGTAATTGGAGGATAGATGCTAAAGTGGCCATAGCATCAGCAGCCTTGTTTTCTGCTCTAGGAATTTGTTGGAATGTTACAAAGGTAAAATAGTTCCTTAGAGCATCTATCAAATTTTTATAAGGGATCAATTTATCATCCTTGGTTTGATATTCATTATTCACTTGGTTCACAACCAGTTGAGAATCCCCATAGATGTGTAGCTCAGTTATTCGCCATTCAAGGGCCATTTTGATCCCATTTGTTAATGCTTCATACTCTGCAATATTGTTTGTACATGGGAACAATAATTTGTAGGATTTTGGGATCGTATAACCATGAGGGGAAACAAACAACACCCCTGCTCCTGCTCCATTCTGTGTATGGGATCCATCAAAAAACATTTTCCATGTTCTGTCAGTAATGTTCATGATTGAGGCATCTGGAAACTCAATTTGTAGAGGTGCTACATCTTCAAGTGGGAAGTCAGCCAACTGGTCAGCTATGGCCTGTCCTTTGATTGCCTTACGTTCAACATACTGAATGTCAAATTCGGAAAGAATCATCATCCATTTAGCAAGGCGACCAGTAAGTGCAGCTTTACTTAATAAATATTTCAAAGGGTCTATCTTGGCAATCAAGTGAACTGTGTGGGCCAACATATAATGTCGAAGTTTTTGGGAGGAAAAAACTACAGCAAGGCATGCCTTCTCTATACTTGTATAATTTAGTTCATAAGCCACCAAAGTTCGACTAATATAGTATATGGCTCTTTCTTTACCCGTCTCATCACTTTGGGCTAAGAGTGCTCCTAGAGAAGAATTCGTAGCTGAAATGTACAGAATCAAAGGTTTTCCCAGAATGGGTGGCATCAAAACTGGCGGTTTTGCCAAGTAGCCTTTGATTTGGTCTAAGCTTTGTTGACAGTCACTGTTCCAAATATGGGTAGATCCTTTATGCAGATTTTTATTGAAAGGTTGAGCCTTATCAGCTAATTGAGAGATAAATCTTCTTATGGATTGTAGCCGTCCTTGCAGACCTCTAAGTTGACTGATAGTCTTTGGTGGAGGCATATCCATGATAGCTTGGACCTTTTCAGGGTCAACCTCAATGCCTTTTGCTGAGATGATATAACCTAGCAATTTTCCAGAAGTGACACCAAAGGCACATTTTTTTGGATTCAACCTAAGTTGGAATTGTTCCATACGGTCCAATATCAAACTAAGGTCTTTGAGATGTGTGTCTCGTTTCTTTGATTTCACCAGTGTGTCATCAACATAGTCTTCCATGTTTTTATGCATCATATCATGAAAGATGGTTGTCATTGCTCTTTGATATGTAGCGCCAGCATTTTTGAGCCCAAAAGGCATGACATTCCAACAAAAGGTACCCCATGCACATGTAAAGGCTGTCTTTTCTTGGTCTGCTGGAGCTATCTTTATTTGGTTGTACCCAGAAAATCCATCCATGAGCGAGTACATCTCATAACCTGCAGTCATGTCCACTATCATATCGATGTTTGGTAGTGGAAAGTCATCCTTGGGGCACGCTTTATTGAGGTCTCTAAAATCAGTACAGACTCGTATGGATTTGTCATGCTTGGAGACAGGTACAATGTTGGAAATCCACTCAGCATAATCAATGGCCCTAATGAAGTTTGCATTCAATAGTTTTTCTAACTCTGTCTTGACCAGTAGAGCCACATGTGGATGCATTTTTCTTAACTTCTGTTTGACAGGCTTGACATCTGGTGAGATTGATAAGTGATGCATGATGAGATCTGTATCAAGCCCTGGCATGTCAGAGTATGTCCATGCGAAGTTGACCTTCTTGTCTTGAAAGAACTGAGCAAACTGTGTCTTTTCTTTGTTTGACAAAGATTGAGCTACATGGATAATCTGAGGACATTCTTCTGTTCCCAAGTTGATAGGCTGTGTAGGTTCGACTAGAACCGAAGATCTATCCTGGAAATAGCTTGGCAGACTACCAAGTACCTCATCCACAGGTGCCTCAGAGAGGTTTTCACCATTAGATACGTCTTTATTTTTACTTTTTTGAGGGTCAGACACCGCCACAATGTGGTTTTCGCCGTCTGATCGCTTATTTTTTCTTTTAATTTTTTGACTGAGGTACTTGATATCTGATTCCGTCATGTTAACCGCGGGTTCGTTGGTGGAAGAAATGATAGGTTCAATTGCGTTTAGATAACAAGTGATCTCATAGTCATTTTGGAAAGACCGTATTTCAGGTTTTTGATTTTGGATAGACCAATCTATGAGTTCTGGGTAAATTAGTGAGAGTGAGGGAGAAGTTTTAATATGATTGATATGGAAGGAGTCATCTTTGGTGACCTGTAAAGTTGAGCCTATAGAAAATTTCGAAAAAGAGTTCAGCTCAGGAATAGTCCTAGAGGAACTAGCATGATCCATTAAGACATGTTGTGAGTCAAACTCATCTGACCTCATACTAGACCATTCGACTACATTGGGTTGGGTTGCATAGGCATGAATGACATCCACCCCTAGCTCACAAGATGCATCAGAGAGGCTTTCCCATTCATACTCATGAGAATCTGTACTTTGACCCCTATTTATGAGATGAGCAATATTCTGCCTAATTCGTCCTCTATTTATGTCCTCAGAAGTAGACCCTTCTTGTTCCTGTTGTTGGGAGGTAGAAGCTTCTTCATTATTAGCAATAACTATGTCTTCTCCCCAAAGGAGGGAAGTGAGAGGAACAAAGTCTTCGTCTTGTGTAGTAGTAGCAATTATGGGAGAGTCATCATCCTCTGATTCACTAGACATGAGTAATATTTGACTACAGTTCGGTGTATTATTGTCTAGCCCAAAGCCTAGACCAGCAGTGTCTTGAGCATCATGACCTTGAGTGTGACTTAAAGGTTCAACTAGAGCATTCTTACAACCAGTTAAGGACCCGTGGCCCTGGTAGCCCATTTTTGTCAAAAATTTATAGCCTTTTCCATATTTTTTGGGAGAAATAGGGGTAGTCATTGTAACCTCCTCGTCTTCCTCTTCTCTGTAGATCCAGTCCCTAATGGCTTGTTCTTCCTTCTCTGCTTCCAGTGGTATGGAAGATTGCACAAAAGTGCCAAAAAGTGTCATAGCAGAACCAGAAGACTTCTTTGCAATAGTTGGTTTCCCATAAGACCGAGGGGAAATTGGTAAGGCAGCAATAGAGTCCAAAGTGTACTCGCCCATACCAAGGCTCATCATTTTCAGTTTTTGTTCACATTCTGTGAAAGATGGTGCTAGCTCATGAGAAGAGCGATTGTGCGGGACTAGCGTTTCGGCAGTAGATAATGTGTTGATAGACATGGAGTTGTCACCGGGGACAACCACTTCAGTACCATTAAAAGGGAACTTAATGCACTGATGGTATGTAGAGGGTACTGCTTGCATATCATGAATCCATGGTCGTCCCAACAAAAATTTGTATGCAAGTGGTATGTCTAAGACTTGGAAAATGACATTCTTCTCAACTGGACCAACTCTGATTGGAAGTACAATTAGACCTTTAGAAGGCCTTTCAACCTCATCATAGGCCTTTATAGTGATTTTTCGATTAGGATCGATGGCAAATTCAGACATGCCCAATTGTTGGATTACATTGAACGAAATGATATTTAACCCTGCACCATTGTCTATCAAGACTCGACGAACACGGGTACGAAAGATTTGAACTTCGACATGAAGAGCAAGGTTATGGGGATGACTAAGAGCTCGGTCATCTTCTTCAGAAAAGGTGAGATAGTGGGGTGAGGAGATGTGGTTCACCATAGCTTGGAATTGTTCCACATCAATATCTGTGGGAACATTGGCAGAACGTAAAGCTTTCTCAAGGATATCCCTGTGCAAAGGAGATAACTCTAGTAACTCAAAAATGGAGATTTGTGCTTGTGTGCATTGCAGTTGGCTAACAAGATCATAGTTGGAGATCTTGGAAGTAATTGGTTGCTTAGATGATGAAGCATTTTTAGGATCATTAGCAACTTTTAGGACAACCTTAGATTGCCCCCTAGTGACAGCGTTAAGTGGTTCACCCTGAGAAGATGAAGACTTAGCCACTTGGAGTACCACCTTGGGTCTAGTATCAGTATGATCTTGAGGAGTGGATCGTGTCCTTAAGACCACTCTTGTTCGTTCATCTTTAGCGTCATAATTTGGCCAGTTGTCATTGTTGGAGCTTGCCATACATATGTATTCAATAGGCTCAAGCATGTTTATAACATTATCAGTGTTAGCGTAAGCATAACTAATTTTGGCATCATGATTCTTTTTGGCAGCTACCCTTGAGGTCTCACCCTTTTCATATTCAAGTAATGGTTTTTGGAAAGCCTTATGATCAGTATTCTTAACAAGGCCATCTGTAACAACTTTTCCAGCTTCGATGAGGTCTTGAATTACATCTTTGAGTTTGAAGCAATTCTCTGTGTTATGTCCTTTACTTTGGTGATAGCTACAAGTATGATCTTCTCTCCACCATGGGGGTCTAACAGGTGGATCGTAAGGACGTGAGTTGTCTGGTAAGGTAACCAATTTGTTTGCAATTAAGGTTTTTAAAACCACTTCATAAGGTTCGACCATAGGTGTGTAAACACGTCGCTTCTTCGCAAATTTAGAGCCTTTGTCAAAGGGTTGTGGTTTTGAACCTTCTTGTTGCTTTGCTGCATAGATGGCATTGGAAAGGTTAAACGCAGGCTCCTTAGTCTTAGGAGTGTCCACTACTCCGTCATTGACAACATACTTGTTTTTGTTCCAAGGTTTGCCTTTGTCTTTATTGCTCCCATTGTTAATTCTATCCTTGTTTATGGTAATATCACCTTTTTTGATAGCAACATCCTCAATGCGATATGCACTTTCTACCATGGCGTTGAAGGATGTGAATAACTATTTTCTTAGATCAAAGTATAATTCGGGTACAAGCGTGTTGACAAAGATGTCAATTTTTTCAGCCTCGGGCACTTGCCGAGGATACCGAGAGTATAAAGATCTCCATCGTTGAAGGTATATTGCAAAAGACTCTCCTGGTCTTTGTTTGATGTTGCATAAGTCTAGCACTGTCACAGGATGTTGAATGTTGTACGAATATTGCTGGATGAAATGTTGTGCAAGTTCGTCAAATGTTTTAAGAGGACTCAATTTTGTGAACCACTCCATAGCTTGTCCTCTTAGACTTCTAGGGAACAAACGCATAAGAAAGGTGTCTTCATGCATAAAGTCCATGCTAATAGCATAGAAATGTCTCACATGGTCGTGAGGGTCACCATTTCCATCGTATTTGTCATACTTAGGAACCTCTATATCCTTAGGAAATGGTAGCATGTATAGACCCCTATCAAATGGAAGAGCGCAAATTGATTCAACAAATGATGTCTTAGGTGGCTCTTTTGAAGTTTGCAGTTGTGTAAATTGTTTTCTTAGTTCTTGTATTTCTTCCCTTAAGATTTCAGCCTCAGTGGGCTCTCGTTTTGGGATAATATGTTCAACATTAAAACCTTTAGGGAGTTTCCATCCCCTAGCTGCCATGTATCGGAAGTATTGGTCTCCATTTTCCTCTAAAGCTCTGAGCATTAGTTTTTGGGCGAAGCCATCTTGTTGAAATTTGATCACATCTTCGCTAGTTACTTCTTCATCACTATCATGATGAGATGGTTTAGGTGAAGGACATGCACCAGTGGCAACTGTAGGAGTCCTTGGAGGTGTGTGATTACCATCATTATTTTCAAAGGGATTTCGAGGACAAGTTCCTTTATATCCTTTGTAGCGTGCCTGATTGTCAGTTTCAGCTTGTTGATTTTCTCTCTCCGTAGCGTATATAGCCTCCAAAGTCTTTTGGGTTTCACGTGCTTGTTCTTCTAAGCGACGTTTAATTTCATCAGGATGCACCATTGTGACTATACCACTCGTACCCTCGGGTGTCTCAAAGGGTGTGCCAAAGGGATTTTCAAAACTATAAAGTGGGTTGTGTCGAACGTTAGCTGTTTGTGTTTGATCAAATTTGAGGTTCTTATCACAAGGTTGTTTGCGAGGACGTTTGGGTGGTGTTTCCAATTGTTTGAAAATGAAAGGCGTGTGGCTACCGTTACCACTTTGATATCTAGTTGTGACCGGCATGTAAAGAGTTGTCTTTGTTTAGTAGGACAAGAAGAGCGAGCCAAATTTGAAGCTTTTACGATCAGGACTAGTCACTTGTCAAAATGTGATTAGATGGCTTGTCAAACAGTGCTCAAGATCTTACAGCACGGGTGACTCGAGCCGAGCGGACGAGCGAGAAGCTCAATAGTGGATAGCTAGAAAAATAATAGCTGAATTTTGACAAGTGATTTATCAAGACGTTTCAAGACTTACATTCGACGGACTAAACCCATCTTTTCAACTTAGGATGAATTCTTCACACACTGATACGTGGCCAGGATCAATTTTTTGGCTTGGAGTTCGTTTCAATTTTGTCAATCAGATAGTTGTTTTAATCAGACAGCATTTCGTCTCAACTTGTATCAGTAAACAGCAAGGTTTGCAAACAGTAAGTGTTGTAACATGTCTTCAAAACAATTGATCAAGGGTAAAAACAACCTTGTCAATACGCACTTGGGATATCAGAACAGCCTTCCTAACAAATCTTTATCGGAATGTTTATGTTGCAAGAACGTTAACACTGGTCAAAACATCGAAAACAATAGCCAAGCAATCTACCTTAGAGTCATGGTTCATTACTCAACAACTTAGCCCACGCTTGATGCTCCTTCGCCTCACACCAAGTGGTTGCCCACAAGAGATATTGGCTTTGTCATGGAAATGCCATAAGCATAACCAAGGGAACACATATGGTGAGTGTAAATCTTGGGGTGATCCGGGTAGTCCACTAGGATCGATCCTTGCACCAAGAAGTTGAGCGGCTAAAAAAGGGTAGTTACTAACTTAGAGTGTTTAGATAGGGCTTCCGTTCATAGTGTTCCTCTTGCTCCCAATTACGGGACACCTCACCTTGCGATGAGTAACCGATCTCGCGATCACAAGAGTACCTTAAGCATTCTTGCCTAGTGATCTCCCTATGGTCGAAATCCCATAAGCGATCACACTAGACGAAGATAAACACTACGTCTACCAAGGTTTTGTGTCCTTGATAGCCTTGAGTTTATAGTGGGTTGGAAGAGCCAGGTAATCGGCTTGTTCCCACTTGGGTCGTTCCTCTCAGGTTGTCCGAGAGCAGGCCCTCTAAAGGATTCTAACTACACAAAGTGGATCAAATTTTGGAAGTCAAGATTTCTGGTTCACCACAAGGGTGAAGAGCATACTCTCCTATTCCAATCATTTTCTCCCAAACATGCCAAGAAGATTCATTTACCCCTTGCTTTTGAAACCAAATGGCAAGTCAAGATTTCTGATTCACCACAAGGGTGAAGAGCATACTCTCCTATTACCAAAAGACTCCAATCAAAAGTTTTATGTGCCTATGAAAAATGAACAATTATTCAATGCCACACATGAAAACAAAAAAGCAAGAAATTTGGGTTTTTATGCTTTGGGCAGCCCTGCAAACAATCGTTAGTAGCCCTTGTGCATTTGAAGCTTTGACATGCGTTCTTTTTATGCAATGTTTCAATTTTTTTCACAAGGATGGCAACCTGAAATCACAACTTGTTAGCAACAAAATTTAGTGTGAAATAACATAAAAATCTGCAATAAAAAGTGGTGATTTGCTTCAAAAATCTAATTTATCCTCCAACCAAGTACATGCAAAGAAAGTGCAAGTTAATCACAAATGCTTTCATTTTTACTCTTTGGTTTTGACCTAGTCAACAAGATTGAACTTTTTTGCTATGATTTCGTATCCAAAAATGAAAATGAAAAAAAGAGACCCCTGTTAAAAATCAGAGAGCTTTCCAAAAATGCAAAAAATTTTAAAAAATCTCTTCATTTGCTCCCTAGAGATTGATTTTGTCAAAACAGGCCAAATTTATCAAATCGAATTTTTTATTCTTAATACGATCTCAAAATTAAAAACACAAAGAAAGAACCCCCATTAGAATTCGAAAAGCTTTCTAAAAATGTAAGTTTTTTCAAAAAATGCGCTGATTTGCGATCAAAAACGGCTTTTTATGAAAAATAAAGAAAATATCATAACTTCCGAAAATCATGTCAAAATGCTCTAAAAATTGGACTGAGACATTTTGAGCATATACGCAACTTGCAAACAAAATTTCAGAACCAAATTCTAAGCGGTTTAAAAGATATGATCAAATCTTTAAACCAACTAAGTTTTTGGCCTTCAAACCAATTTACTTATGGCTTGGCCTTAAAACCAAAGTGAAAATTCTACAAAAGCATTTGATTAGACCCAATATGCTGCTGTAAAAAAACCAGAGATAAGAAATGAAAGCAAATGGAGCTAAAAATTTGATTCAAGCCCCACGGTGGGCGCCAAAATGTACACTCGAAAGTGTCCCACTCTAAACCCTTCTATCCAAACGATTCCATGAGATGGGAATGCTTGGATGCCGGCTTAGAGCTCCCTATCCACGGAGTGCAAGAGAGTATATTTCAAGAATAAGAAGGCTCTCAGATGAGCCTTAGAGATACTCTTCTTGCTAGTAAACCATGCAATGGGAGGTTCCAAAGACAAGATGCAAGAATGCAAATGTCCCAAGGAGTTCCTCAAGAATGCAATGCAAATGAAAATTAAACTAGGATGATAATGCAAAATGCAGCTATGCTAAAACATGTATGAGAGTGTTACAATACCATTATTAAGCTATGTGAGATTAAGCTACATGTAAAAATGAAAGCTAAGCTAAGATGCTATGGTATGAGAGAATGTAGACAAGAAATAGAAGTTCTCCACAAAGCTCCAAAGAAACCTGTTAGAAAACCTGCAGCATAACAATATTCAAAAATGAGGATCGATTGAGGGGGAAAGCTCTCTCCCTTTTAAAGATGTATGGACGGTGGAGATCAAGATGAAGATGGTGGATGATCAACGGTGGAATTCGAAAATAGGAGTGATCCATGTGCACACACAAATCAACCAATAGAATATAAGTTGACTTGTCATATAAGACAAAAGTCACAAAGCCTTTTCTTTTAATTGCAAAATAGAAAAAGGACTTTATGTGTGCACTTTAAGTGGGTTATAAGAATGGGGTCTTTTATTTAATTAAAAGGGGACATGTTCTTTTAATCAAATAATGAACTTAGGATAGCATTGTCAAACTATAGGTTATAATCAAATAAATTGATTATTAGCAATTTGGTCTAGGTAAATGATTAAATTAATTTAGCCAAAATGCTGAGAAGGGGGCTAATAGTCTAGATGACCATTTTTAGATGATTACACTTAATTCAGATTTTATACTTGATCCTTCTTGATCAAATGTATCTTTGCAGCTCAACAAGGATATTCTGCTTATTTTTCTAATTCCATCCTTAAATCTTCTATTATGTTCCATACATTCAGTCCACAACTTGACCTTATATTTATATCTTACACATTGTCAAGTTAGCTTGAATACAACTTAGAATACTTAATATTCATTTCCCTAGTCAGTTAGAACCAACAAACAAATCAATTGAACTCAATATGCCAAAATAAGAAAATCCTTTGTTAGCCGACCCTACTCAAGAGATACTAACTCAGAAATGATTTTCCCATGTTAACCAAGTGAAATCGATTAACATTGCATATCCAAAAAGTTTCTTTGGTAACCAAGTGAGCTTGATTAACACTGGTTTCATCCAACACTTTCTTCATTAATTGAGTGAGCTCGGTTAACACTCAAATTATGTAAACTTTTCTTTGTTCCCCGAGTAAACTTGGTAGACACTATATTCTTAGCTTGGAAAACTATAGAATGCTTGGTAGACACAGGAAAACATCTTCATTGTCTAAGTGAGCTCGACATATACGAACTGGAAATGATATGATAGTTTGTGTAACATCAAAGACAATACACAATTAATCAATTCATAAATGCAACTTCATCAATTCCTTCCATGCTGAAAAGTTATCTCTGTTAATCTTGAGAATCTCCCTTCTATATGACATCCTGATCTTTAGCTTAGGTCCTTGAAACCTTTCCTACAAGCACCAAATGATCTGATACCCGTTATTGGAAATGAAGAGTGTAATTGAGTGGGGAGGGGTGAATCAGTTCTAACAAAAACAATTTCCTTTCCCTAGATGTCAAAACAAAATTTCGACTGATAATGCAATATTGTCCAGCTTGGTTAAAACTAGAATATTACTATCACTTAGTTAACAAAGAAATCTTTGTGAATATTAATATGTTTTAACCTTTACTAACTTATTTGCAGAAACATAAAGCATAAAGCAAATGAACATAGATGACACCAAGATTTAACATGGAAACCCAATTTGGGAAAACTACCATGCAACTAGTTACAATTTTTTTCGCACTTCTAAAGTGAACCCTATTAGGAGCCAATTTTGTTAAAGGTTACAAAACTATTAAATATGACCTTGTTAGAGGATTTGGATCACCCTGTTAGGAGCAATATAGTTAGAGGTCTTCAAACACTTCAATCTTGAATTGTCATCTTATTAAAGGATTTACAATATGATTGTTAAGTCAACTCTATTAAGAGATTTCTTTACTACTGAAATGGTTAAAATGTAACAATAATTTGACCTAATTTAAGAAGAACCTACCTTTGCAGATTCAAATCTCTATTCTAGCTTGAGCTCTAGATCCTTATTGATCAGATGTTCTTTGTAGCTGATCTTTCACACTCTCTTGCTTTGCCTTTTTTTTTTGCTCACATCTTCATTTTATTCCACATTCCACTTGTACTTCATATCCTCACTATTTGACCTTTCATCTATATCATAAGATTTGATGAGTTGGCTTGAATACCCTTTCAGGTAATCAATAAACATTCAAATAGTCAGCCTCAAGCAATTAATTATTAGATAATTGTATTATGTTGTCACTTGGTTAATACTACGATTGAACTTTTAGTTAACATAGGAAGTCCTTTGATGCTCAACCACTCTGTTAACACTACAAGCACGATATCCTTCATTAACTGACTACTCGGTTAACACTAAATGTTCTTCTTTACCCGGTTGCTCGATCAATACTGACACTCACAGTCTTTCATTGCTAAGTTAATATTGACATTTGTGTAACATCAATGGAAATATATAATCAAAGAATTGTTTCCAACATATTTGCCCCAATTTAAATAGAATTATTGTGTGAAAATCTTTATGGAAAACAAATGCATTTAAGATAGAAAATTAATAAAGATTTATGATTGCATGTTTTAGAAGATCTTAGCCATGTGAAAACAAAAAATCACATACTTCTATTCTTTTCAGGAAATATTATTTTTGGATTTATTACTTATTTATTTATTAAAACCCTCAATTGTTTTTGAGAAAACTTACATGCAAAATAAATAAAAATTATGAATATTCATCTAATTTAGGGTTTGATTAAATGTCATTGCAAATAATTTATAAAACTAACACAAATTGAAAGTCAAAAATAATTTAGGCATTATCATGCAAATTAGAAGTTAAACCTAATATTGGAAATAAAATAAAATTGAGAAATATTATATGTCAATTATATTTAAATATCTTGTAAATGAAATACAACATATTTATTGTGAAGGGAATTATATTTTAATTATTTAATTATTTTTTAAGCAAGCTCTACCTAGGGGGCAATACCCTTTTTACTATCAACATAAAACTTACATATGGGGTTGAAGATCACTTCTCCAATTACATATAGAACCAAAGCTACAAATTTCTTACATTAATGAACCAAATATCCAATACCTTTGCCAATATATACCAACTTTTCTACAACCTCTATTGGGAAAATATTGCCATTTTCTTGGAAGAATGACACAAATTTACTCATGTCACTCTCTTTCATCACACATGACTTGAAAATAGTCCATGCTCTCTTCATAACCTTCTTCTTTCCTTTAGCCTCGAAACAAAATAGTCCCAACAAATCCTCATCAGAAATACTAGAATCAATTAGGTTTGTTGCATTCATCACCTCCAAATACATTTCCTCATTTATAATCCTACAAATCATTCCATAAGTTGTCAACATGTGGCCTGAGACCTATACAATCGGTTGAAACAAATTGTGTACCAGATTTTTGCCATGAATATGACCACTTCCCTAGTAATCCACTCCCAATAGTGAGATGATAATTTCCTTCTCTTGGTTGTTAGCTTGCTTGAAAATTTTTCTAACTTGTGTCTCCGAAGACTCCTCCCTTCCTCCACCTGCGAGCACTTGTAATGAACACCCAATATATCTATCGTTTTATTGTGCAAACTAATCAAAGATAATGTAATATATACATAAAATTGGCCTACTCCAAATCTTAACAGATCTAAGTCGTAGATACTAAGGACCTCTACAAGGATTTACTGGACAAAAATGTACTCTAACCATTATCTCATTGCTGCCAAAAAGACTATTTCTAACCACTTCAACTGATCTCAACCCTAGGAAGAGTAGCTGCGTCTATCGAAACGACTTCTCACAGAACCATAGGGATTTCCATATCTTGACGAGATTCCAAATCTGTCAAAGAATCTACTCCAAAATTTTCCAAAAAATCCACAATCTTATTCCCCTCTCGGAACACATGTTGAATACGAAAGTCCATTGTTAATACAATAACTCAACCTTGCTTCTAGTGCTAATATCTCTGCTTGATTATTGGACGTAATTCCAACACTTTGTGCGATGCCACACATCATATTTCCAATTTCATCTCTGATAACTGCTCCTAGTCTGCTTCTATCTAGATTCCCTCTACTCGCTCCATCAAAATTTAGCTTCAACCAACCTAGCGGAGGTGCCTATCATACTATATTCCTCCTTTGGCCCTTCTATTTTAAACTCATTTGAATATTATGCATATTGAACTGCCATTTCCTCTCCATATCATAGTCCCAACTTGATTGATAATAATATCGTGCTCCTTGTACTTTAGAGATGATAACTTCCTCAATTGTTGTATGTATCCTAAGTTTTAATTCATTCATAGATAAACACTCCTCTTTGAAAATTTGACGATTTCTCTGTTTCCACATGTGCCAAACCAACATAGATGGGAAAATTAACCATAGAAGTCCCTATTTTGATTTAGCTTTATCCATAGGCCATGGTGCAAGTAATTTCAGCAAAGAACTATTTATAACTGCATATCACTACAATCTACCTAACAACCAATCCCAACATTCACTAGCGAAAGGGCACCAAAAAAGTAAATGATCATGTGTCTCTTTTGCTTGCTTACAAAGAATGCACCATTAGGGACCTGCTATGCCTATCATCTTCATTCCTGTTCCCTATCAAAAATTTTCCATGTAATGCAATCCAGAGAAATGCCCCCACCTTAGGTAAAGGCCCTTTGCTCCAATAGAGTTTGGAAGGCCAATATTTATTAACTTGCATTTGTCTAAGAATTTTGTAACCAAGATTTACTTTATAAGTTCCTGACTTAGATGCGAACCATATTAAATAATTAGTTGAAGAAGATCTAATCACCATTCTATTCAACAAAATAGATTGTAATGGAGAGGAGTACTATGAAGAAGCCTCTCCAATAATCCTCCAACTAGCCCTTGTTGAAGTCAGATACTCAAATACATGTAATCTGTAAACTCAATGCCTTCTAAAGCTTCCATGGAATCCACCTAATCCTGATAAATAAAAAATGGAATTAATAGGAGGATCCCCATTCCAAGAGTCCCTCCAAAATCTTGTTCTTGTCCCATTTCCAATTTGCCACATTAAGTGTCATATGATTAACTTACAACTGTCCCATATATGTTTCCAAAAAATGGGAACCACCAGAAGCATTTGCTACCGTCAAAATCCTATCTTCTTCCCAAGAACCTAGATACTTAGCAGCCATAATGTGACACCATAATTTCTCCAGTGTCTTGTACATCTTCCATTTCAGCTTAGCTCCCAATGCCTAATTTTGTAGAGACAGCTTACAAAGCCCTGCTCCACCGTCCTCTTTCACCAAGCAAGCTATGTCCTAGCTGATAAGAGAAATCTTCTTCTCATCCTTCGAGCCCTCCTAAAGAAACTTCTTAAATATGCTTTCTAGACCACTTACTACTCTATTAGGGAATTTATTAACAGACAAAAAATATATTGGGATAGTTGATAAAAAAAATTTGATCATCAAGATCCTCTCGGCTTGAGAAAGCCACCTATTCTTCCAAGATGAGACTTTCCCTCGGCACTTGTTGGTTATGTCCTTCCAAAAAAAATTCTCCACTTGACCTACAAATAAAGGAACCCCTAAGTAGATAATCAAGAATGTTCCCAACTCAAAACCCAATGTCACAGAAATGACATTCCTTCTATAGATGGAAGTATTGAGGAAATAAATCTTTGATTTGTGAATATTCATACATTGACCCGATTCTCTTGCATATAAATCCAATACCTCTTAAATGATCACTGCCTCCTAAATAGTAACCTCTCCAAATAAAATGGCATCATCTACAAATTAGAAGTGAGAGAATAGCTCCAACCCATTATGGATAGAGATCCTTCTCCATCTACCTAAAGAAGTTTGTTTTTTAATGAGTCTACCCAAAACCTTTTCCATTAATACAAAAAGAAAGGGGGATATGGGATCTCCTTGATGCAAACCATTAGACACTTGAAAAACCCACATACCAATCCATTACCAAATATGGAAAAATGAACAAAAGACATGAAAAATGATATACAATTTATCCTCTCTTGAGAAAATCCAAATCTATTAAGGACTTTCCATAGAAATGACTATCAAATTCTATCATATGCTTTGTTGATATGAAACTTAACAATCATACCTAGTTTCTTTGAGGTATACAAACTATTAATTAACTCACCCACCAAAAGAATGCTATGCACAATTTCTCTACCTGGTACAAATTTGTGCTACTCTTCTGAAACAATCCTATTGAGAATCTACTCCAGTCTATTAGCTATGGCTTTAGATAAAATTTTGTATAAGGCATTACATAATGAGATAGGGTGATAGTCATCGATAGAAAGACACTCCTACTTCCTAGGAATAAGGGCTATAACCATGTTATTCAATTCCTTTACAAACTGCCCCTTCTTCCTAAATGATTCTGCCATTTTTAATAGATCTAAGCCCATGAAATCCCAACATTTCTAAATAAATTCCAAAGGAAAACCATCTGGCCCTCCTGCTTTAAAGGAGGGACTGTCAAAGGTAGCAATTTTGATTTCCTGGAGAGTGAAAGGTCGCATAAGCCATGAATTATGCTCATCCATTACAATTTTGTCAATCTCTTCAAGCGAAACTATTGAATTTTGACCCTCTAAATCAAAAGAAGCTCCTAACAAAGCTGAAAGTGGCAAACCACAATATGTTCAATATCAACCAAATTATCAAAACGCCTTCCCTGATCATCTAATATGTGATTAATGCTATTCATAACTCTTTGATTTTATAGAAGCATGACATTTTTTGTGTGTTCAAGTCCC